>CAWUFW010000636.1:3511226-3878886 GCA_963921515.1 Calotriton arnoldi | reverse complement strand
GTATTTTGATTATTCAAAAAACTTAATTAAAAAAAAGAAGAAAAAAAATAGAATATGACAGTTTACTAACGACCGCGTTGTGGCGGCGCATACCATTGGTCCGCGGGTCGTGACAACGTCTTGCTCTAGGGTCTTGCTGGATGTTGGAATGGTATAATTTACTATTCCAACTCCAGTATGTGCAACAGTAGGGAAGGTGTTGGATTTTAAATCCAACACCTTCTGCCCCTCCGCGGGTCGTTGTTCCGACTTGCGGAGTGGTGGAGTGCGTTGTTACAGCGCGGTCGTTGTAACAACCGCGTTGTAATTGCCTGCAGGGAAAAGGATTCGTGGTAAACGATGTTTACCCTTATTTTATAATGGAGGTGACAATCTCTTACATCCAGTAAGTCTTTTTTTTTTGTATTTAGCTGCGTGTGTCTTCGCATATCTGCACATAACGTTAATAAAGTACTGCCTCCGAAAAAAAAAAAAAAAAAAAAAAGATCATCTGTTTAATACCTGCACATAACTGAGTAAAGGCTGCAACCACCTCAAGGTTAGGGTCAATGGATGACAGACATACGTCGACAGCTGATCGATAAAGTATTATCATGTTCTTAAACAGCGTGCTATTATCAATTCCTTTCCAGATGATTCTTAAATTATCAGTTGAGGAAGATATATTACAGGCCCCAGGTTCTCCCTTAAAAATGTGTCTGGGGGCAACCCTAAACAATACCGAGGTTGGGTTGTGATCCCCAAACGTAGTAGGTATAACCTCTGCACCAACTAAAATGTCTTCAAGTGGGGCAGATATAAAGACATAATCAATTATTGAGGCACGCCCTCGGCCTCTATATGTTGGCACTGTCTGATTATCACTATGGTTTATGGGTGCAATGTCCATCACATTTGATAAATCATGCATTGACAGATAATCCATTAATTCAGTTCCCCTTTTGCTCAAATTTTCATATTGTATGTAGCCAGTATCCAAATTATATGCCCTAGAGATCTTAACATTAAAATCACCCCCCAGACAAATTCCAGCTAAATTTTGATTTCCCGCTACAATGTGTATATTAGAAACAAATTTAAAAAGATTTTCAACAATCTTATTGGGTACACTTAAAAAGTCATTATTATAAAAGTTAATAAAACAAATTGAGGCTCCACGTGTGTATATCAAAGCTTGGTAATTAGGGCTGTTTGTCGAAATAGTCTTAATAAAGCCACCTGACGAAATTTTAACCCAAATAGAAAGGCCGCCAGACGGAAGCCCATGTTTAGGAGCCAGTGCACACACATTAAAACATTGGAAGCCCTCACAATGTATCTCACTTGTAGCCCAAGTCTCCTGGAGCAATAAAATATCAAATTTGTTTACCAGCCTGGCCCAGTCTTTTTACTTTAGAGGCTAGGCCAGCGATGTTCCAACTTAGTATCTGCAAGAGTTGGTCAGACTGCCTAGAGGCATCTCTTAACAGTGGTGCAGGTGCTACTATGGAGGGGGCCAATTCAATAGGCACTGATAACGGGGCCAGTCAGTCTAGAGTGTCTAAATCCGAGAGGGAGGAAAATCTATTTTGTAACATGAGCGGGGAAATGGCTTGCGTGACGCTGGGTTTATAAAAATAGCCAAGGGGCAGTGACCAGACATCAGTAGAACTGTCGTGCTCTCTCTGCGATAGTATCAATTTTACAAGGGGGTTGTCGGAAATTAACAACAATACAGTCTCCCTTTATTAACTTCTCTGATGATCCAACCCAGCCAACCCTGCGTACCATCAAGATCTCGTTGATGTTAGACACCCTAAAGCCTTTATGTTTCATGAGCCAGTTTGTGCACTTATTGCGCAGTTGGTCCCAAGACTCTTGTTGGTTTTCCATTAAAGGTGGCACCCCAGCTAAAACTAATACATAAGGACAAGCCTCAGGAGGTAAACTTAAAACATCATTTCTTGCATTAAGAGGCCTGCAAACGTTAATCCTGGGTAAGGAAGCTGTGCTCTGTAAATTATGTATTTGATTTGCGTCTTTTACTGGGGCTTTAATAGATGCATGCACATCTTGGTGGCGGGGTAGATGCAAGGCATTATTGCCCAAATTTGAAACGCCATCCTGAGAAGTGAGGACCTTGGTAAGGGTGCATTTATTGACTTTACAGCAAACATCACAAGGATCACGAGAACCAGTTAACGGCGGTTGTAAGGCATTTGAGGGTTGCTGTGATGTATTGGGGACTAAGCCATTTAAGGCTTGCGGAATGTGTGGCACCCCCTGTGTTAGTAGCGTATTAAATGCCTTACTATGTGAGTCAGGCTTACTAATTAGTGATTCTAATCGATCTAAACGTTTCCACAGGGTAGTAAAATTTTTATCGACAAGCTCCTTAACGCGCTCAAACATGGTGTCCATAATAATATCTATTGCAGTGTCCCCCAATTTAAAAATATTAAAAGGTGCTGGTATAGATTCAGTTTGAGTATGAATTGATTGACTAGGCAAACTAATAGACATTAAAACATCAGAGGCATTGACAGAGGCATTGACAGTCACTGTTTCAGTTGGGGCTGCTGACCCTTGCATCCATGCACTCAAAGCAGTACGCTGTGGCTTTGAACGCGGTGGTTGTTTCCTCTTTGGGCAAGCGGGCTTCATTACTTTCTTTTTCTCTTTGCCCCCGTGATTACTGGGTCTGGGGAAACATTCACTGCTGCACCAATATCCTTCCCGCGAGTTGGTGACATTATGTCCGTTAGATCCATCGACCCCACATGAGCTCCAGTATCTTCATTACCCCAGTTTTGCTCATTAACCAGTCCACCATCCGCAGCTGGCAAGGGAACTAATGGATTTAGCGTTGAAGGAGAACTGTTTGGCAAGCCGGAGTGAGTCATATTTTGGGGGGTGGGGTGGGGAGTAGTTGGGCCCAGGGACATACGCCTCTCAGTCAGCTCTATTTCAGTGCTGACAATGTTAACAACTCTCTCCAACATACTATCAATGGAGGCAGAGCCGCGTAAACTGGATACAACAGGCCTTTTGGCCATGTTTAATACAAAATATACACCAGAGAAACTAGGCTTACTTCACTCACCACACTGATGTCTAGGAGGATGAGCAATGTCAGGGGGATGGCCCGGCCCGGCCTCAGACGGGCCCGCCCTTGGCCCGGGCTTCGCCCATGCGCGTCCCGCGCTGCCGGAGGGCAGCCGCGCTTTTATCCTTGCGGGAGGCGCCTGTGCTGACGCCGTGTCCCAGCTCCAATGCTGGGGCAGCTGGGAAATGTAGGCCGTTCCCCTCACGGCGGCGTAGAGTAGACAGGAGCCGTTCCCCTCACGGCGGCGTGGAGTAGACAGGAGCCGTTCCCCTCAGGGCGGCGTGGAGTAAACAGGAGCCGTTCCCCTCACGGCGGCAAAAACAGAAACAGCAGAGCCGTTCCCCTCACGGCAGGTCTAACCAACTTGGTAAGCGCGTCCCGCGCTGCGGGAGGGCAGCCACGCTTTTATCCTGGCGGGAGGCGCCTGTGCTGACGCCGTGTCCCAGCTCCAATGCTGGGGCAGCTGGGAAATGTAGGCCGTTCTCCTCACGGCGGCGTAGAGTAGACAGGAGCCGTTCCCCTCACGGCGGCATGGAGTAGACAGGAGCCGTTCCCCTCACGGCGGCGTGGAGTAGACAGGAGCCGTTCCCCTCATGGCGGCGTGGAGTAAACAGGAGCCGTTCCCCTCACGGCGGCAAAAACAGAAACAGCAGAGCCGTTCCCCTCACGGCAGGTCTAACCAACTTGGTACTTAATATAGGCTAGTGCAGTCTGGGCTAGCCTTCACGTTGCTAGGGCGTTTTCTCTTCTCTTCGGTATAGTTGTGAATGCTTATGCTATTCAATTCAGACTTTTTTCTAGTTATATATAGATGCTTTTTTACTCTCCCTCCTCCCTTTTTGCTGTGATTAAGCTTGTCTGTTCTAAGTTTCAGCTCTTACTTCATACCGGTTTGGTGACAACTAAGAGTTTTTATCTCCTTTTGCCTCGTCTTATAGGATATACCTTTTACTGACTTTTTGGAGATGCCGGGGACTAGGAGAATATTGAGGCCTTGGTGACATACCGAATACGTTAAGGTATGCCGATGCTTGATCTATTGGTCATTATTAGGTGCTCTCCTAACTACCACTGGCCTCTTATTACTTGGCCTTTAGATTCTGTGTGACTTCGTCATGACCTTTGTTGACCAGGTATTAGTTTGTTGTTCTCACCTTACGTGGTTTGAATGATCTCTATCTGTACCTAGGCCTTGGGATACTGGAGATATCGGACTGAACGAGTGACGTTTCATGACACTTGTCTCCGTTGGCATTTCTTGATCTGGACACGTGAACCTACTCATGAATAATAAATATTTTGGGAAGCTGCTGGTGCTGAGGATTTTTGTATTTTTCTGGTTTGCACGTGGGATGCACTGCTTCGTTTGGAGATCATCACATCTTTCTAAATATTTACGTTTTCAAACAAACTCTCGTTGTTTGAAGCACAATCTTGCGGTTTCACACTGATCTTGGCATGAGCTCACAAATCTGTATTTTGACTTTGCACGGTTGGTTCTTCTTTCCAAACTTTGACTCTTTTTTCCTTTTCTCATATGACAGTCTGGGATCACTTTACCTGCTTAGCAGTGTTCTTCTTTATGACTAAATTGATCAACAGTATTTTAAAACAAGTTATGTTGTATGTATTTACAGCCCTGAAGAAGCCCTCTTGAAGGGTGAAAAGCGTTGGCTGTATCGTAAATATTTAAAGGATATTTGAAATAAAGGTTTTACAACGCACAACCAACATTACCTGCGAAAGAACTCTTTTTTTGTGTGTTAACCCATTATTGTTTTTGTCTGTATTGCCTCTCATCAACCCTGGAGTAACTTCTGAACCGGCAAGTACTGTAGGGTGATCGGGGCAGGGGGGAGGTTGGTGCCTATGCCAGTTCTCTTACTTACCTCCCATATCTAACTCCTATTTTCTGAGCTCCCCGGTCCGAAGTAGCTTTGCCGATTGAGCGGAGGGAGCTCAGAGTAGATTTGGCTGATTGGCTGATTTGCTGATTGGCTTGATGCGGCTTTACCGCAACGGCCGCCATTTTTTGGAAGGCAGTGGTCTAGCTGCTCATTCCATCATCAACATAAAACACAAGCCTGGTACCGATGTGCCACAGGCGCACCAAGGGCAAGCCCATCTGCGCCCGTCCATGCCCGAACGTCGCCAAGCACCAGGAACTCTGCATCTGCACGGCCAGAGATTGCTCTTCCATCCCTTAAACATTTCAATAGCAATGACCTTAAACTACTTAGATCTTGTGCTCAACACTGTGCTCCTCATTTTTCAGCAAATCTTGAAGGACCATTCTCTTGTTATGCATGTAGGTTTTCTTGACCCATTACTCAAACACAGAGAAATGGGGTTAACCCTCCTATAGGCAACCTACAGCCTAATGCCCCTACAGTTCCTACCCCCGATTACTGTATTAAGCCACAGCATATATCTCCTACACTCCATTGCCTCTATCTAAATGCCAGATCTATTTGCAAGCATACCATTGAAATCTGGGATTTACTTACATCTGCTCAACCAGATCTATGCTTCATCACAGAGACCTGGCTACACCTTTTAGCATCACCCTCTATCACCATTGCTTTTCCTGATAACTACAAACTGGTAAGGCAGGACAGAGAATCTAAACAAGAAGGCGGCATAGCTATTGCCTTCTGGAACTCTCTTAGAGGAGAAATCCTTGATTCCCTACTTACCGACTGAGCATAAATAGTGGTATTTAAAATAGAAATTCTGAACGGAGATACCTGGAAAGGGGCCCTAGTTTATCGCCCTCCTGGCTCCAAAGAAAGAGTCCAGTCAAAAACTAGTAGAACAATTGGCACCTTATTTTCTGTCTACACTTAATTTCCTCCTAACTGAGACTTTAACAATCACGACACAGCCACCAACCCTGACGTACTCACATTGGTATCCGACCTTGAAATGCTAGACCTTCGCCTGACCAAGACCGGTCCTACCCATTCAGCAGGACAGACATTCTCTCATTTTTTCTACTTTCAGGTCTCTTCAAGCTGACACTTCACTTCCCCTAACCTTGTCCGACCATTTTCTGATAGGTTTTCAGATTCCCACCATGATCACGTCGGCCAAACCTACAGCTCAGAAGCTCATTAGTGCGAGACCATGGAAGAAGATTACTTTGGAAACATTCTAACTTGCTTTTTTCCACCCCATCTTAGATAATTCACAGGACATAAATTCAGCGTTAGCTCAATTTCATGACACCTTTTCATATGCACTTGATATTTTGTCCTCCATAAGCAACTTCCCGCTAAAATGTGCAGACCCAATGCTTCGTGGTACACAGCCGAATTGAAAAATGACAAAAAAAGTTGCAAGAGACTAGAATGTAAATGGAGAGCTTCTAAAACAAATAGAGCCAAACAAACATATAAATCAGCTCCTCGTGACTACCTAGAGCAAGCAGGCAATTCCTCGAAGGAACTATTGAAAATCCTAAACGACTTTGCTAAACCTCAAGCCTGCTCCGCGGCTGTTCTTGCTTCACAATTACTTTGTGACACCTTAGCCTGCCACTATCAAACTAAAATCAACAATATCTACAGTAGTTTTCATTTAGTGGCTAACGCACCAGGGGGCATATTACCAAGCATTTACGATAATTATCGCAAAGCGCGCTTAGCGCTGTTTTTTTATCGCCGGCTATCGCTGGATTTCATCGCGGAGATAATGCGTTATTATCAACGCTTATCTCCAAGGCGATAAAAAATCCAGCGATAGCAGCGAAACCCAGCAATAGCGCGAGAAATCCAGCGATAAATTCACTGCGCTAATGAAAAGCTTGCTAATAGGCAGGTGAGGACTTAACCTTACAATCCACCTCCCATTGACAAGATGGTTAAGTCAAGTTTTTAGCAGGTGTTAAATTCCAGCGATAATCGCGGTTAGCGTGACTTTTTTTATCGCTTCGCGGGCATTGATAATAGGGGGAAGTTGTGTTTGCGACTGTTTGCAGTTGCTTTTAGTTGGGAACGCCTACTTTGCATGTCATTAGCGATAATTATCGCTGACATGCAAAGCGGCAACAAAACGGCCGCTATCGCCATTAAGCTGTCGCTAACAGCTGTTAGCGACAGCTTGCTAATAGGGTGATAAAAAAATCGCTGCTTTATCGGAAAAAAGTGCCGCTAAAGCGGCGATAACGCCCTTGCTAATATGCCCCCAGATTATTTCCAAACCACTGAACCACCTCAAACGATTGCATCTGTAATATTGGAAAGATTTGAGCCTTTCTCTAAATCCCAGATGCATGACCTGCTGGTTAAAGCAAAATCCGGTTTGCCCTCTGATCTCTGTCCCCCTTATATCACTGCCACTCTCTCCTCTCTTCTTGCACCAGTTATCACAGCTTTGTGCAACCAGTCTCTGACTCTAGCCTCTATTCCACAACTTTGGAAAGCAGCTCATGTTACACCAAGCCTTAAAAAATATGTCTGCAGACCCGGAGACCCAGCTAACTTATTTTTTGCATCAGGCATCTATCATTTGCAAGAGAAGGAGAAACACAGAAAGCAAACGTGGGAGTATGAGGAAGATGGAAAAACGTCACAAAGGGAGGAAGCAGGAACCTGCAAGAGTGAGGTAAAGGTGCAGGGATTGTCTGGTAGTGGATTAAAGAGGCCTAAGGTGAATTGAAGGCTACACAGCTGTGTTATTCAGGGCACTGACATTTAATTGCATCGGCTGCCTGCTTCTGAGCAGAGCTTAGGGCCCGGGCACTCTTTCATTTATAAATTACACACTGATCATCAGACTTTGATGTAAAGCAAGATAGTGGCAGAGAAGGTAGAATGGAGAAAAGGAAGAAATAGAATGATAGGAAAACAATACAAAGAGGGAAAGGAAGGATGAAAACCTGCTAGAGTGAAATAAATAGGCAGTAAGTGAATGGTGGGGGAAAGAAATAGGCATGATGAGGAATCAAGCCTAGAAAGTCTTGAAATTCGGTAACCCATAATAATTCAGTAGCACTTCTGCAGGGATCTAAGAAAACCTTTTTTTCCTTTTTCTTTACAAATAAAATTCCCAGGCATAACACCATCTCTGTTGGCCAGAACCCTCCATCAGCCCACTGTGGATTGCCTTTCATGGCAGGTCTGGTGACTCAGTGGACTAGTGCATCTGCTCAAGAGATCTTTGGTTGATCACAATGGGGCATATTTACAAGGGGATGTCGCCACCAGACCGTCACTATTAGTGACATTCTGGTGACGAAATCCCCTTCTCTTATTTAGAAAGCAGTGTTAAGCCACTTAATGTGGCTTAATGCCGCCTTGTAAATAAGGCACCTTTTCACACTTCACTAAGCGTGAAAGGGGCGTGCAGTGGGTGTTGCAGAAGGCGTTCCACCGCAAGAAACATTGCTATTTGACGCTGCCTCATATTTACAGGGATGGGGCAGCACCAAAAACTAAGGCCAAATAAAACCCGGTCTTAGGATGGCGATACAAGGAGAAATCATTAATTTCTCCTTGTATTTTGCTCTTTCTATGTGTGCTGTATTCTGCAACACACATAGAAACAGAAAATCGCCTTTCAAGATGGAGGAAGTAACACCTTCCTGCACATGAACAATCGCCCTTGCAGCGCATGCATCCTTGCAACATGGCATAAGGGTGCCTGCCCTGGTGCTACGCAGCTTATTTAGCGCCAGTGCTAGAGGAAACGCAAGGGTGCGCTGTATTTTTGTAAATACAGTGCAGTCCTGCGTTTCAAAAATGTTGGAGCTCGGCGTTACCAACTTTGGCGCAACACTGCGCTCCGACATTTTATTGTAACTATTCCCCTGTGTGTTATGATTGCTTGAGAAGCTGTTGTAGGGCATGGTGAGAGTTGTTGGGGCTTCGACAGGGCCCATGTACAGGTGCGCAGGAGTGGCCCAGTCTGCTGCCCATGTTTTCTGTTGTGGCATTGGGGATCCTGTAAAAGGGGTTTGTTTTATTCCTTTTAGGGTGTCCGTATATAGGTTTTCCTGTATCATGTCCTTATATAGGCACAATTCGCCCTGCCCTTATATAGGCATAAAATCCCAGTCCTTATTTAGGCATTAAACCTTGCACTCCAAATACAGGCCTGGTCTCTGACATCCGTCCACCCTAACGTCACAACGAGTTCTTGAAGAACAGACCCTTAGGCTTCGGGAGTTTCCCTAGCACAGGACTATTGATTTCTTCAAGGACTCATCTATTATGCATGAACCGTTATACCTTACGGGTTCATTCATGACGTCTTCCGCTGTCCGATTCACGTCAATGCTAACACTCTGAGGTACCTCTCAGGTATAAATATACCTTCCCTAGCCCCTGTAAATCAGAGGAGACCTCGACTTCAGAGGAGCCCGTTTCCCGGCCTGACGCACTGAGAAGACGCTGTCATCCCTGCACGCAGAGAGTCCAGCTTCCAGTGATCTGACTTCCCTCGCGGGGTGTTGGAGTTCGAGTCTGGCAAGAGATTCCCACCTCTCTCATTCTCAAGGTATGGAGCTTGACTAGATACCTAGAGGGACTCTTGGCATACTAGGCATACTGAGCGTAACATACTCTTAGTATACCATAGTAAGGAATACTTCACCTACTTCATACCTCTCCCTACACCTAGGTTAGGTTAGGTACATTGGGGTAGAACTAGCTTAGAAACGCATCGTATGAGTACTCGCATTTTTAGTCTATGTTATTTATGTAAATGAATATCTACTAAAGATCATGCTAGCGCAGTATTATTTATTTCTACTGCTTACGCTGTACATTATTTATCTTGCATACTGTCTTGTGATCGTAACAGCACATTTTACTTACACGAGAAACAAGACTGTTCAATAAATCTTTTATTAAAACGCCCGTCTATTCTTTCTGTGTAACTTTGAGGAAAACTAAGTATGCACGAGTGAGCTGAGTGAAATAGTTATCTATTGTTTCCACGACTCTGGGACACGTTCTGATTCTAAAGGGAAACAAAGTGGTCATGTTTTGCGGCTGCCAGAAACTACTCCCTTCTTGTTTGTCAAGGAGTTTCTAGTGGCCTCTGAGCTAGCTGGCACAAGTAATTAAGTTTAATATACTCGATAGGGACAAACCGACCTCAGTCCTATGTCAAACCTATAGGGTATATTATTCCAATGCGCAGAGCCTATTAGGGAAATAGGAGCTACACTACATGGCGCCCAACGTTTGGTAAGGCGGAAATTCAATGCTAGATACTGAGTAACTCAGCTGTGCTTTTTCTCTCAGAGACCCCTAACCATATACTCCAAAAGACGTCTGGAGTGGGCAGGGTTAAGTATCCGCCACGGCTACATAGGGAAGCACCATATATATTAGCTGTTTGGTTTGCTCAACGTTGAAGGATACAGTGTTCCAAAATATTGTGCACCTTATCTTTGTTTCCTTGAAACTTGTTCTACATTTTTAAAAAAAACAAAATGCCTGACTCCGACAATGACACCGGAAACGGTGGTGCTGTGGCTAATCCAGCCCAAGCAGCAGCTTTTAACATTACCGGTTTAAATTAAACCAAGGAGGGTGTTATAGACATCCATCCAAACTTAAGAAGAGCCATCACACTAAAACTCATAAAACACGGCCTACCACCAAGAGGCGGTAGAGCAGTTTTCGTGATAGTGGCACACGAATCCTTTCAGACAGAGGTATTCTATTCATGGGTAATATTTCCTGAATCAAATTCAGTTACAAAAATGTTTCACTTCTACAAAGAAGATGATCCACCAGAGGAATACATTCCTTTCGAGGATATAGAAATTCCATTAACATACCAGGAGCATCAGCTCTGGTTTAAAGGCGCCCTAAAACATCACAGAAACATTACCAGGCTCGGTCCACTAGGTAGACCAGGAGCAACATGGCCGATTCTAGCCGGCTACACACCTCATCCTGAACTTGAAATAATGTCAGATGAGGAACTACTTGTTCAACTACAAGAATTAATAAAAATCTACAGACAATTGGTCCAATATGTCATGAGGACTTTCATAGTCCAACCACCATTAACACTTCCAAATCAAATTCCTCAATCAGGGAATACACTAAAAATTACACCATAGACTATATACGCAGTCATGGAAAAATGCCCACAAAACGTGAGCAGGTTCCATTTTGGATAGCTCACAAAAATCACTCAAATCGAAGCAGTATTTCCAAATACTAGCCCGTATGAGAAACACAGAATCTTAACAATCAGTTTACCGATGGGGATCACACCACAACTGGAAGACTGCACCACTTGGGGCTCAGTCTTTGCTGCCATCTATACTAAAACACATGGCATTCCGTCAATTGCGGTAATACCTGATGTCCTGAAACAAATTCAAAATGAATACGGGACAGAGCCTGCTCTAAATTTAGGTATGAAATTACTGAAAAATTTCGACCAGGTCTCAACAATAATATTATCTAATATTAAAGGAGAGGCAGCAGCAGTGGAGATCCGCCAAAAATTAAGGGAATTTGATGTTACAGAACACCAAACTGAGCTACCCAGAATAATTGAACAATCTTATGCAGAATTAGGCAGAGATAGTTTGGGTGGAAGACCAGTGAAGCCGAAACTATCTGAAAGTCCTGAGAAGGACACAATTAAACAAACTCCGACATCTTCTAAAAAGAGGTGGGAGACTAATAAACAAAATTCAAACGAGAAACGTTCTCAATCCCGAGGTAGGTCTCCTCAAAAGGAGCCCTCTGAAAGGAGGTATAACCTCAGGAACAGGGATAATTTGAGAAAGCCTGACAGGTATCAAGATACTGATACACGTTCCTCTCGTACCTTTCAGATCTCATCACAGACTTCGGAAAGAAGAGGACGGTCAGAACATAGAGAAGAACGCGTGAAATCCAAGGAAGAGAAACACGCTCCAAAAAATAAAACAAAACCTCAATACTCCAAAAAGAAGGTAGCAGGTCTAAAGATCAGACATGCCGAGAATACTGAGAACACAACTCAAGAACGGAGAATGGGCTCAGACAATGCTGGACAGTGCAGCAGAAGTCACAATAGCTCGCCAGAACCTGAAGGAACTTCTGGAGATAGTGGACTTGAATGAGTACATTACAGTTGAGACTGTAGACACCAGGGTTAGTACTCCACAAACGTTATATGAAATAACACTCCGGATGGAGGGAGACATACCTAGACAGGTGAAAGCACTTTTTGGGAAAAACTTTCAAGGGGCTATGACATACTTCTAGCAGAAAAAGACTGGCCACCACAATTTGTCAGGGAGTGCCCACACGGCGAAGACATTATTATGCCCGCCTTCTCCAACCATATTCCAATACACCTAAAATATACATATGCCAGGAAATGGGCAGTAGCCCAGGCCCCAGCATTATATAAAAATCATGTAGGATGGGATGAGGACTCCCCTCACCATAAAATACATCTGAAGCATGAACCAACTGCACAGAGGCAGTATCCAGTAAAGCAAGAAGCTAAAAAACAGGTCAGGGAGATCTTAGATCAACTTGAATACCAAGGGGTGATTGAAACATGCACCTCCTCAATGAACAATCCTTTGTTTCCTGTCTCCAAACCAGACAACACCTATCGTCTAGTTTTGGATTACAGACACTTAAACACTTGTTCTAAAACTTTTGCAGTTCAAAATGCACATAGCACAGCATTAATGAATAACATTGTGCGTAAAAAATATAAAACCACACTAGACATCTCAAATGGTTTCTTTTGTCAAAACATAGCACCTGAAAGCAGGTACTTAACAGCATTCTCCATAATGGGGACCCAGCGTCAATTTTGTCGACTCCCACAAGGGTTCAAGAACAGCCCAGGTCTATTCTCAGCGAGGGTAACGGAGTTACTACAAATTTACGACAATGAGGCATTGTCCTATGTCGATGATATCTATCTGACAGACGATGACCTGGAAAAACACTTGAACAGAGTGAGTACCATTATACTGGGATTCGCCTCTGAGGGCTACAAATTCAACTTCAAAAAGTCCAGAATTGCCCATCTCAATGTCCTATTTCTAGGATATGAGCTTTCAAGTGAAGGCAAGAGCTTGGCAGCTAACTTTCTAGAGAAATGTGCGCTGCTCCAACCTCCAAAAACAGCTAAAAAACTTACAATCCATCCTGGGTTTCCTAAATTTTGGAAGAACATACATTCTAAATTACGCAGAAAGGGTTAAAACCTCTCTACGCATTAATCAAACCTGATTTTTCAATCAAAAATTGGACACAGGAACATACAGAAATCTTGCGTTCACTCCAGGCTAACATGTTAGCAACAAATCACTTACAAACACGCGTAAGTCAACGCAACCTGGTGATCCGAATAATCTCGGGTCAATGCGGATTCACCTACTTAACATTTAATGAGGGTGAAAAAATACCAATTGCATACAAATCTCATTTGTATACACAAGCAGAAATGCGCTTCACTTCAACTGAAAAAATTCTGACAGCAGTTCAAACCGCTGTAGCAAAAGAAAGAGCCCTAGCCCAAGGGAAACGCATTATTGTCGTAACCCCATTACCAGCTTTAGAAGCGGTCACAAAAGCAAGCATTCCAAATGCTAAGGCACTACATCCAAGATGGATACAATGGGTTAATTCTCTTGCTGCAACAGATGTTGAATATGTTTTTGATCCCGATCTAAAAACACAAGCGTTCCTGCAATATGAACAAGAATGTCCTCTGCCCACTGAAATTCTGCCTCTCGATCAGTACGAATTCATAATTTACACTGACGGATCCGCACAACCCGCAACAGGGGGTAAGCAAGCTTACAGTGCAGCATGTGCAATCGTTAAAGGTCGCATGCGAGATGGCATCTTCCGACCTATGGTCACAAAAACCCAGTCTCTAGGAGATTGTACAGCTCAGCGAGCTGAACTACAAGCATTCAAACTGGCACTTGAAAGTGCAGATCGAGAATTCCCCACACTGATAGTGTGCGATTCCTTTTACTGTGTTCAGTCGTATAATGAATATATACAAAACTGGCTTGAAAATGGTTTCAAAGATGCGAAAGGTGGCACAATAAAGCACAAAATGCTTTGGGAACAAGTAGTTCAGTTGAAAAACGAACTACCAAAGGCTCACGTGATCCACACATTGAGTCATCAACGTGATGGCGTTCACGTTGCAGGGAATTCATTGGCTGACGAAGCCGCAAAGGGGGCTGTTCAGACAGCTTCCGTAGCTGCGATCACTCGTTCAAAAACAAAAATAGACAGTGAGATAATGTTGGCTGTCAATGCTACAAGCAAAGGCAGTGGTGCAGCGTTATCAAAAAAGTTTCCACTCAAGTACTCTTATGTAATTGATGCGAACAGCGTTCCTTTTGCTCGAATCCCTGGAGTGGGGGATAGGGTAATTCCAAACAAGGAACGTAGATTAGGACTAATCCTAGCAGCACACGAAGGGATAGCTTCTGCCCATGCAGGTGTTTCTGCAACAGTATCTTTACTCAAGCAAAGATATTGGTGGCCTGGCATTAGAAAACAAACAAAGAACTATGTTTTAGAATGTGATATATGCCAATAGATGAAAGTCTCAACAGTGAAACGTCCTGCGCAGACACCCCTGTTAATTTCAGATAAACCATTAGCTTGTGTTTACCTGGATCACTGCGGTCCCCTGCAAAGGGACGGTAACTATAAATATATCATGGTTGCAGTGGATTCATGCTCTAGGTTCCTATGGATATGGCCTCAGCGCTCGGCTGACGCTCGAACTGTTATAAAAGATTTGCGAGTCTTTATCGGCACATACGCAATATTCACGCTACATTCTGACCAGGGCCCTGCGTTTAGCTCTCTGGCTTACAAAGAAGCCATGGCCAGTCTGGGCGTTGCATTGCGGTACTCCTCTCCATTCCATCCTGAGGGAAATTCGGTTGTGGAAAGGAAAAACTGGGACATAAAGCAGTCTATAACAGGTAGGGTATTAGGTTCGGGTGATGGGTGGGTCAAACATCTTTATGGGGTCCAACGCTCATTAAATAACCTGCCAAGAAGTTCTCTAGGGGAGTCACTCCATATGAGGTCCTATTTGGGACAAGAATGTGGGTACCAGATCTCGATCACGTAGGCACAGTGGTGGAAAATAAAGCGTTTGATATCAAAGAACGTTTGGCTGTTTTACAGGAACTCAATGAACTGAGATCAAAACAAAGCAACGTATTCCTGCAGCCAACCACCACTGGGGAAACACCGGCGGTCCCAGCAAGGCCTGTCTGGATTCCAAAAGTTGGGGATCTAGTCAGAGAAAAGATTGCGGACAAGAAGGAATTTGGACCTTCTTACAGACAACCAGTACCTGTCCTAGCAGTTCAAGGAACAAGAACAGTACTTCTGCCGCCCCTTGCTGGAAGAAAGGAGAAAAGATTTGTGTCCATCGACCTCATCAAAAGCAGTATGTGGTCAATACTAAATAGTAGGCCTCGTGGACTCCGACCTAGTAGCAGACGCACTCCTCTCGCTACTATACAAGAGGTTCAGACTGAAAGACTGATAACAATCGAGAATTCAGCTGTAACAGATGAAGGACTAGGCAACAATGCAATGGAACTCATCCCTCTTGAAAATCAAGTAACAGTTCGTCCAAATACACCTGTCTACACCAATGTAGCAAGTGATCAACTGGTTCCAGCGATTTCTACAAATCCTGATGCAATTCCAACAATTGACAGAACTGCTTCTGGCTATTTCATTAACTTTGATACGTTCTCAGAAGATCCGAGTGAACCTGAAACGACGCCAGCATCATTCAAACTCAAGCAGCAAGTACAAGACTTTCTTCACTTTATGAAAAAGACTTATCTGGTTTCACCATGGATTGAACTCTGGATTATATCTGGACTATTTGTTTTCCTGCTCTGGCTAGCTTTGGTTACAACTGTGAGCGTGCTTATAAGTGGCAGATACATCCATGTGAACACTGAAGGAAAAGATGTGAACGTACTTTTGAAACCACATAAATCTTCCCATCGTGAAGCAAGAGACTTGTCATCAGTGAACATCACAGCCGTTCCTATACAGGATGGTATAGTGTGGGACAAAACAGATTTTGATATCTTTGGCCCGATGGAAAAATTGAACATTCCACATTTATTTAAAATTTCACTAAGTGATCTAATTTCGTCCAGTACCTATTCTGATGATTGGGACTTTGAGACTGTTAATGACATAATGTTTGACCTAGAAAAATCTGCTGCATTTTCTAATAATGAATATTTAGAGGGTTCATCAGACTATGAACAGCTGTATTGCTATAACCACTATGGTCATCATTATTTGCATAAATCTGCATACCCTAGAAATGTGTTTATGTTTAACCAATGGGAGCATTGCCCTACACCACCACAAGGTAGTTCAAAAACATTTGCTAGCAAGTTTCCATATTTTTCAGGTTACAATACATCTGATCCAGAAACGTTTTCTATAAAAATGTAAACAAAGCAGGTATGAAAATTATGTTAACTAATACGAAACAGATTTACTCTGCAACATTTATTGCCCAACTGTCTAGACAGGGTTTCGACTTATGGAAAGACACAATAGACACAAAAACTGTCTGGGGTACTAAAGATTGGCAAGTCCAGGGGATAGAAGCTTTATTTAGAGCCTGTATCATCCCTGAACAAATAATGTTTTTGAATGAAACCGTCCAACAAACATCTTGTCTTGGACTAGCCAAGATCAAGGAGATGAAAACACCTTCTGTACCAACACCTGCAAGTGATAACAATACACAGGCAGCGGTGACAGTTGACAAAATACTACAACTCAACAGATCTAATCCTGATTGGAAAAAATGGTTGATCTGGCCCACAGACACGAACAACTGTCAGGAAAGATTCCTGAATAAAACTCAGGGCTTTACTATTCATAGGCCAGACCCAAGATATGTCCAAAGACAGCATCCGGGGGTAGTAACAACATACAGTGTAGGAAAATTATGCCTCGATTGGCTGCAGAAATCTACACTACAGGATGTGAAACAACACTTATCCTTACTTAAAGACGACGCAGACCTTAGGGAATTCTTGCTTGGACCAAGAAAACCGCGTCAAAAACGTTTCATATATGCCGGCATCTATGCTGCTTATAATGAAGCTTGGAAAGTGTCACAGATGGAGGCCGCAGAACGAATACGTGAACTTGATTGTATTAATTTAGAGAAAACACTCACTGTGGTTGACAATGAGTTAACAACTTTGTCCTCCAGAATATATTCATTGGACGGCATTGTATCCTCTGCTATCGACATACTGGAACAAGATTTGGCGATGTTACAGCAAGGCCAATCTCAATTACGTTCTATTGTGTTATTAAGCTGGACGCTGCAATCTTTGCATGCGGGCTATGTGCCTTGGCGTTTCATCAACACGTCAGCTCTGTTTGCAGAATACAATCTAAACTGATAAACAGATCGAACTGGCACAAAGAGGAGCAAAGTATACAGTGCTGAGCATTGAAAAACTGGAAAAGTTACCATTCACAGTGGCAGAAAAACCAGCTACAGAATGGCTCATTCATGGCAAAATCACGCTACCTGTGACTACTTTTCAGTTTCAGTATTGCCTCAGACAGATGCTAAGCAGGCAAATATGAAAGGTTGGGTAAGGAATACATTAAGACATCTTGGAATTTACTCGTATACATATAGATGTTGGAGTGGGGATCGTGAAGTGTTTTTGAGCGGTACACACTGTAAAAGTGCACTGAGCGGTTCACTTATATGTCAGGACATTTCTTTACACGGGGCTTGTAATGGTTCTGTGGCAAATTTGTCTTGCCATCAGCAGGGTACACCAGCTGCTGTGATTAATCCAACGTTTGGACAACTTTCTAATGGGAGTTACCTCATGTTGAATGATCAGAGTTGCTGCTGCATGTTGCCAGGCATCCCATATCTAGTAACGGTCAACTCCAGGGTCACTTGCTGTATGCAAGTATTGTTTGCCCCAATAGACACAGTCAGGGAGTCGCCTTTGTGGCCTTCGCTGAACGTCTCTTTTATAAGATTTGATACTTTGAGCAGAATGAAAGCCATGCTTTTGCAACAAACAGTGCCTTTGACATCGGCCAAAGAAACCTATGATCTACAAGTAGCAAGGACTTCGGCTGAGATACAGACTTTAATACGTACAAACTGCCCTATACATTTCGTGGAAATGATAGGACGTATCTTTAACATGTCTGATACAAGCGGAATTGTACATGTATTTAAGAGCATCTGTTCCGGTCTGTTAGCACCTTTCCAGGCAATACTGGAATCATCCCGAACTTTGCACATTCGGTGTTTGGTGGCATACCATTAATTCTAGCACTTGTTGCCGGAATTCTAGTTCTCTTCCTGCTATTACGCAATGGCCAGCCTATTCGCCGACATCACTCCGAGCGAAATGGAGAAAGCTCTCCTTGAACGAAAGTGCCGTGAGCGAATAGTACAGCTTTTGGGCATGACTCGTCTACGGGACCTGAATACCACGTGGTTCCTGTCATTCAGACCAATCTGGCAAGATTGCATCTTACCTGTCCTACGATGCCTGCTATGCGGTGAAGAATGCGTGTTAGACACCTGTCTAACATTTCCATCAGCAACGCCAACGGATGTCGATACTCTGCTGGACCCGATAACGGCCCATGCTATGTGTTGTCCCCAGAGGCTACCAATACTGATGATGGCATTCATTGAGATCTCACAGTCGCTTCCGGCTGCTGCTGAGGTACGTGATGGATCTACAGGCACACGGGTAACAACGGATGCGAACATTGCTGCGGCATCCTATGCTGAGAGCGATGCTTCACATATCTGTGCAATTAATCTACTACACGAGGTGTTCCAACTGACACCAACTTCAGTGGACGATATTTTGTCTACAGAAATAGATGATCTCATGTTTACACCAGACCCGTACACTGACTCTGATTCAACC
Organism: Calotriton arnoldi; assembly: GCA_963921515.1. Classification (NCBI taxonomy): domain Eukaryota; kingdom Metazoa; phylum Chordata; class Amphibia; order Caudata; family Salamandridae; genus Calotriton; species Calotriton arnoldi. The sequence goes on along the minus strand of CAWUFW010000636.1, from coordinate 3,859,855 downwards.
CACAGTGTACCAGAGACACAGAAAATTTGGCCTTCATATTTCAAAAACTTGGAACTCTTCCCAAAATTGAACTTTTTCCCATTTTTTCAAACTAAATGGCGATTCAATCTGCTTGAAGTAGAACTAGCCTTATAGTACAGACTTCGCGGTACTTCCTCAGACATTTTGTCATCTTATTTGTCTACAAGAATAATTAATGACATGAAATGACTTTGATTTTTGAACAAACTTATCGATCATTTTCTGTCAAATGTAAATATTACTGCTTATTTTCATTCAAATTGCATTTAATTTCCAAAGTATATGCCTGAACTGAGAAAAGCAATGCTTGAATATGTACAGTATCTTTTGCATTTTAATAGGTTTTTAAATGCTTTTAATGATTTTAAGAAATATTTTTTAGCAATATGCGATACTCCATTTAATGTTTAGCATTTTTAAATGTTTAGCATTTTAGTATTATCGTACACACGAAAGTGGAGTGGGTGTTGTATTCTTCTTAGGGTGTCCGTATATAGGTTTTCCTGTATCATGTCCTTATATAGGCACAATTAACGCTGCCCTTATATAGGCAGGAAATCCCAGTCCTTATTTAGGCATTAAACCGTGCACTCCAAATACAGGCATGGTCTCAGACATCCGTCCACCCTAACGTCACAACGAGTTCTTGAAGAACAGACCCTTAGGCTTCGGGAGTTTCCCTAGCACAGGACTATTGATTTCTTCAAGGACTCATCTATTATGCATGAACCGTTATACCTTAGGGGTTCATTCATGACGTCTTCCGCTGTCCGATTCACGTCAATACTAACACTCTGAGGTACCTCTCAGGTATAAATATACCTTCCCTAGCCCCTGTAAATCAGAGGAGACCTCGACTTCAGAGGAGCCCGTTTCCCGGCCTGACGCACTGAGAAGACGCTGTCATCCCTGCACGCAGAGAGTCCAGCTTCCAGTGATCTGACTTCCCTCGCAGGGTGTTGGAGTTCGAGTCTGGCAAGAGATTCCCACCTCTCTCATTCTCAAGGTATGGAGCTTGACTAGATACCTAGAGGGACTCTTGGAATACTAGGCATACTGAGCGTAACATACTCTTAGTATACCATAGTAAGGAATACTTCACCTACTTCATACCTCTCCCTACACCTAGGTTAGGTTAGGTACATTGGGGTAGAACTAGCTTAGAAACGCATCTTATGAGTACTCGCATTTTTAGTCTATGTTATTTATGTAAATGAATATTTACTAAAGATCATGCTAGCGCAGTATTATTTATTTCTACTGCTTACGCTGTACATTATTTATCTTGCATACTGTCTTGTGATCGTAACAGCACATTTTACTTACACGAGAAACAAGACTGTTCAATAAATCTTTTATTGAAACGCCCGTCTATTCTTTCTGTGTAACTTTGAGGAAAACTAAGTATGCACGAGTGAGCTGAGTGAAATAGTTATCTATTGTTTCCACGACTCTGGGACACGTTCTGATTCTAAAGGGAAACAAAGTGGTCATGTTTTGCGGCTGCCAGAAACTACTCCCTTCTTGTTTGTCAAGGAGTTTCTGGTGGCCTCTGAGCTAGCTGGCACAAGTAATTAAGTTTAATATACTCGATAGGGACATACCGACCTCAGTCCTATGTCAAACCTATAGGGTATATTATTCCAATGCGCAGAGCCTATTAGGGAAATAGGAGCTACACTACAGGTTGAGGAGTGAGCAAACACAAGGGAATTTGGGTAAGTGGGTGCAGAACATCTGTAAGCCTTCCCACCACTACTGTGACCTTCCCTTTACTATAGGAAATATCTTCCCGGAGCCACTGCTTGTCTTTCTGGCTCACTCTATATATCCCCCCTGGTCCCAGCAAAAAGAGATGCATTGCATCTTGCCACCGTTGCAGTGGGGCTCCACCTCACCACGGCCATGGAATAGGAAGAGGAAGGGGAGAAAGGAGGCATCACCCAGAGCCCTGATTTTGATGCTGAGGGAAAGACGTGAATTGAACGGCGACGAGGTGCTCCACCTGCACGATGGCTAGAAAAGAAAGCCCACTCTTGCATCAGTGTTCTCATGTCTTCCTGGTTACTGTTCCCATCTGCCACCTTCTATGCATGCTCACTTGCTTTTCTCCCTCTCTCTTTCTGAACACCTTGAACGGTTGCTTGCCCTCTTACCTTCAAACGCGTTCTTCTCATGCACCTATTTCTATCCTCTCTCAACCACCTCAAGCCCATTTCATCTGTTCATCTTTGGCACCCCTGTACTGCTGTGGTAAAGAAGCGGTTGTCCTCATTGTTTGCCCCTCTGTGTCCGCCCACAGAGAGGCAGGATTTTGCTTGCTCTATGTATGCGTCTATGTTCTGAGGGGGGATCACCCCTGCCTGGTCACTCGAGATGCAGGTAGGGGGCTCCTGTTTCCCTTCTTCTGGCTCCAAACAATAAAGCACCATCTAGTGCGCTATGTAATGAGAGCACCACATTTCCCAGCCCCACTATTTCATCCCCACTGGCCTCTTCCACTGCACTATCAACAAAATGTAAGTCACATATGCTTTTACAGGATTTAGCGGGATTACTATTGGTGGGGGGGGGCTGTCGGGGGTCACAGGAGTCAAATCCTATTTCAAACCTTTGCTTTGATTTATTTTGTGACAAGCCCCCGAGGCTTGTGTCTGCTTGGCCCCTTCCTGCACAAACCACCTGGACCCCCTCCACGGGTGCCCCTTTCCGACTAATACTCGAACCTAGACTGCCCTCAAATGTTATACAGTTTTGTATCGACTGATGAAGTCATATTAGCACCCATAATTATTTCTGTTTCCTACAATATTACCTAAGTATCCAAACATGTTCTACATTTGGACAGTCACAGTCAAAAATGTACATTTTGATACGCATGGTCTAAAGAGAGATTGAAATTTACATCTGGATGGCTGACATTATTGTCAGAAACAAAGGCTTTCCAGGGATCAAATAATGTCCACTTTCAAAACCTTTCTTTAAAAACATAGGAACACAGATTTCTTCAGCCATACCCAATGTCCAGTGCTGATATCTTCTGCTTCATTCATGCTTGTCTTTCGGCTGAATCTTCTTGGCGCCAAGAAAAGTGTGATGCTAGAGCATCTTGAGCAAGCTAAAGATGAATCCCAGTGTAGGAGACCATTTCTACATCAGTGTTGCAAGGGTAGTTAGTGGCTCAAATCCTTTCTAGGTCGGATGTGATGTAAAGCAATCACTGTCTTTCAGTGGGCAGTGCCCACCTGTATTTTACCGGTGGCTAAAAATTCTAATATGGTGAATCTTATCCTGGTAAAGTGTGCAATTCATCTCAGTTAAGACTGACCAATTATGTACTTCTCTTCCAGGGGCAAAGACAGGTGCCGCCACTTTGTCATCAACCAATTACGAAATGGACATTACATTGTTTCAGGAGACACTTGTGCACACAAGAGCCTTGCCGCACTCATAAACTACTACAAGACTTCACAAATTGAACCTTTTGGAGAACTACTCACAACCTGCTGCTCTCAGGTATAAACATCATGAGAAATGTATTTGAGGCCATTGACAGCTTGTACATTTACAGGAGATGGTTGAAAAAGCTAATTAATGTCGTTTTGTAGTTATCAATGGCTGGTTCTATTGTTTCTCATATAAAAAGTAAATGTGGGGCCTATTTATGGGCCAGTTTGTGTCGCTCTTGCACCATGAGACGTGGTGCAAGAGCAATGCAAACCTCACATGTGATTTATGAATCCACGCAAGGCCACCTTGCTTGGTCCTGAGTGGCTCCATAATCTGGAGGAAGGCAACAGAGCGCAAATCGCTGCGTTGCCTTACTCTTCCCTGGGAAGGCGTTCCATGGGCGCTGCATGGATGTTCCCAGGCAACTCCCATGGTTTTGACACATTCCCAGATTTACTAGAACTGGTAGACCTGGTAATGCGCCAAAAAGATACGCCTTCTCAGGTGAGGCGTAACTTGGAGAAATGTATTTATTTCTGCTCGTTATTTCCTCTTTCTATGTGTGCTGCATTCCGCAGCACACATAGAAAGAGGAATATGCCTCTCAGGATTGTGTTTGTGCAGAAAGGTGCCCCTTTCTAAACAAAAACAATCCTGCATGCAACGCAGACACCCTGCGTTGGCGCTAGGCTGCCAAAAGGGCACCAATGCAGGGAAAAGGCAGGAATGCACAGTATTGCCTTAAGTATGGCACGGTCTTGCCCTTTCCATGTCACACAGTGACACTGCACTGCGTGACATTCTCGTAAATAGGCCCCCTTCATTGTTAAGTCTTACAACATACCATTAAACCTGCTTCTACCAGTCTGTTGTTTTGAATTCCCGTTTGTTTTGAATTCCGCACAGTAGTGTGCTCTGGCTTCTCTCATGTGCCAGTCCAAGATTCCTGGAGTGATGGTACATTATGGGCAGGCTAAGCAGAAAAGGCATATAGTGACCACTTCAGGAGACACAAACCTTTTTCAAAACTGCTGGGTTAACCTATCTGGTTGCTGCAAGGTTGACTTCACTGATCTTTGCTGTTCCATATTTATGCCAGCTAATGCTACTGCTGTTACATATTGATGCCATCAACCACTGCTGGCATGCTACTCAGCATGCAAGTGGCAATTTTAAACGTACCAAGGAGGCAGCTCTATATGTAACTAGTATTACTTATTATGTCAGGGCACATCTTAGCGTACATGATGCCACTTGGTGTGCCTGTTTGCTTCTTAATTTGCCATCGTGGCAATGGATATGCTAAAAATTTCCATGGAATGACTTGCCATTCCAAGGGCTGCTCAGTATACATTGGTGATGCTCACTAGGCAAGGGGCTGCTCTGTATGCCAGGAGCTGCTCAGTATGCATCTGGAAAGCATGGTATGTGAAGGCCGCTGCTCCATTATACATTGTTAATGTTCATTATGCCAGAGCAGTACACATTGGTGATGCTCAATATGCCAGGGGCTGCTCAGTATGCGTTGATATGTATACCAGGAGTTCCTCAGTGTGAATTTGTCATGCCCAGTATGTCAGCGACTGTTCATTAGCCATTGACATTACTTACAAATTCACCGGCTGTTCAGTATGCCTTGATGATGTTCACTGTGGCTGGGGCTGTTGTGACTGCACTGCTGATGCACAGTACTTATAGGTGATGCTAAAATGCCAGAATGTTGCTCAGTATGTATCGGTGACAGTCAATATGTCAAAGCGCTTCTCATCAACCCGGGGTGCTGTATACACATACCAGGGGTTCCTCTTTCTCACACTCAGATCCTTGAGGCTCCATCCCCAATGTCAGATTAAAATGGAGCCTTATGATGCCCATCGGTGGTCCATGCTGAGAGGCTGGAATGGTAATCCAGTGTTAGGTTCTCTCTAAGGGATGGGTGAGACAGGTTCTATTCTTCTCCTCTCCACACTCTAAATCTGCTGAAGCTCCTACATTTCCTGGTGTGGAAGAGAGTAGTAGGAGTAGCATCTCCTGACTCTTTACTCTCTCACAGATGCCCCTGAGACCTCAAGGAAGCCACTGAAGCAGTTAGTAGATGGATGCAGATATAAAACTACTTATGTGTAAACCTGGGAGACGTCTTAAAGAGACCATGCCTGCATTTCACCACCCCTAGATTTTACTGGTAGCTTTCTGGCACATTAAACTGCTGTTTTGTATATTGGAGCACATCAGATGACCCTGGCATACAAAGGCAGCACCCTAGCATGTGATGGCAGCAATTGTAATGGTGCTTGTTAGAAATGGGGGTCTCTAGCTGGCAGTGGTATACACCCTGTCCAAGTAGGGACCCTTCCTTCTAGTCAGGGTAAGGGAGTTACACACCCAAGATAACCACGCAGGAGAACTGTTGCGTCAATTCTTTACTGTGAGGAGAAGCAATGCGCCGAATTCCGAAAGCGACTCCTTAGTGTGGGGCGAGGTGATGGAAACTTGGCGCACAGGTGCGATGGGCGATGCATGGAAAATCCAGTCGCGCTTGGTCAATGTACTGGCGAAACAGGCGCTGCATCAATTCTTCCAGCTGCGGGCATGTGATGCGTTGATTCCTTCAGCCGCACAGCAGGGCCTGCATCAAAGTCAGAGCAGGGGTCCAGTGCTCTGGACTCAGGCTGCGGCGGTTCTCCCAGCTGTGAACAGGACCGCGTCGATTTTTCGGCTGCACTGTGACGATGCATTGGTTTTTCAAATGCACGGCAAGCTTGGGTGGGAAAAACGGTGCTGAAGGCATCGATTTTCAGCTTTTGAAGCAGCAAAACCACCCCCAAGGGCCCAGAACTGGAGTTGGCACCACTTGGCAGGTCAGAACTCCCAGCAGAGGTATTCAGGAGAGCTGCAGATGAAGTCTTTAATGGCCCTGAGACTTCCAACATGAGGCAAGCACACACAAGCCCTTGGAGAACCTTGATAAGCAGGATAAGAAAGCAAAGTCCAGTTCTTTCACTGCCCACAGACAGAAACAGAAACTGCAGGCCAACACAACAAAGGGGCAGTACTCCTCCTGACTGCTCTTCAGCTCTTCTTCTTGGCAGAGTCCTCATTCCAGAAGTATTCTAAAAATGTGGGTTTACAGGTCCTATACTTATTTCCCATTTCGCCTTTGTAGTAGGCATACTTCAAAGGATAGTCTTTGTAGTGCACAGATACTGCCTTGCCCTGCCCTGGCTCCAGCTACACTACAGGGGGATGGAGACAGCATTGTGAGAGGACAGGCACAGCCCTATTCAGGTATCAGTGACAACTCCTCCCACCACTCTAGCTCAGGAAGGCCCATCAGCCTGGTGATAGGCAATCAAGACATGCAGGGCACACCACAGCCCAACTGTCAGTCTAAACCAGATGTGGATTCCACAGGCAGGCAGAGGCACAGGATGGTAAAGCAAGAGAATGCCCACTTTCTAAAAGTGGAAAACTTTGATTGAGAATGCACTCCTTCCCTTAATTTACGAGTTCATAAATCCATAATTCTGTCATCCAGTGGTGCGTGCGATCAGATGCCGTGATCCGCCCCAGTTCACAGCTCATACTGAAAGTATACCTCAGGACACACATCTACGTGACCCATCCATCGCACTGCGTTGTGGGTAAAACTTCCCTTACATTAAACCCATTTAAACATTCTTTATCCATTTTTCCATTTGAAACCAATAGTTATACAATTTTTTAATCCAAACTCATGAAATCACTTTGGAGACAGCGCCATTCCACCTTCAATCTTTATTTACTTCAAATGACTACTGCGTGCCAATCAGGCTTTTCACAGCAACCCGTACAATCAAAAGTTGAACGTGCAACAGAGTCGACTTGTCTTTTGATGCCCAATGCATTTCGGAAGCCTACACTGGCTCTTCATCAGAGTCTCTGCAACAAATGAAAAACACTCAGCTAACCACTTGCTATTGACCTTCTCTGATACAAAGTAATATGAACACCCACGCAGTTTCACACCCACCCCTGCTGCTTCCTCAGTCCCACCCGACAAAAAACGTGCATTCAAACATTAAAAAAATAATTAAATAAATCAAGAAATACCCATATCCATCACACAAACCCCCTTTAACCCATCCACTAAATCATAACTACTCTCCGAAAGCAACTCCCAAAATGCTGAGTACAACCCCCTCTGTGTCAATTACTCGTACTCCCCTTATACCTCTAAACCTTTGTCAAATCGAAGCCCGTCTTCCTTGCCCATACTTTCAAAGTCAAACAAAATTACCTTATTCAAACGACAACCGGCAACCTGACAGCCTCGTCAAACTCTCCCTGCATATTTTAAATTCATCCAAACTCACGACCGTGCAGTCCGTCTTTATTTAACCGAGTTTTTCACTTCCGTATGTCCAATCAAACCCATTACTTCAGATTCCGTGACCCTTCACCTCACAGCTGCACCACATTCTCCCGAAGTGCAACAGCAACTTCAACTCCCACAATGCACTCACCAAAGCTATATCATGATTGAATCCCACATAATACCAAAACCGAAAAAACAGTACTAACAACCCAGCAATACCCCATTTCCCTACCCTCCACATACAGCCGAACATCTGTGAGAGAAATCAATAAAAAACTAAACTGAATTACTGAATATCAGTGCGTTATCAAAGTGAATATGAACACGGAATCCATTCCTCCTAAACTGTATTTAACTATTGGTTTCAAATGGAAAAATGGATAAAGAATGTTTAAATGGGTTTAATATAAGGGGAACTTTTACCCACAATGCAGTGCGACAGATGGGTCACGAGATGTGTGTCCTGAGGTATACTTTCAGTATGAGCTGTGAACTGGGGCGGATCACGGCATCTTATCGCACGCACCACTGGATGACAGAATTATGGATTTATGAACTCGTAAATTAAGGGAAGGCGTGCATTCTCAATCAAAGTTTTCTGCTTAGCAATTTTCGTCCCTAATGAGTTTGCACCCCATGGATGACTATTCGGCGAGTCGAGATACAGATCATTGCATCACTGTGGAGATAGCGAGTAACTGGAGCGGAGTCTACAACAACACATGCGATATTCGAGTAACGATAGCTGGATCATGGACTGTTGACCTTTGTGTGTTTTATTGTTTTATGCACCAATATTTTTTAGTTACAGGACTTTCAGTTTAGGAGGAATGGATTCTGTGTTCATATTCACTTTGATAACGCACTGATATTCAGTAATTCAGTTTAGTTTTTTATTGATTTCTGTCACAGATGTTCGGCTGTATGTGGAGGGTGGGAAAATGGGGTATTGCTGGGTTGTTAGTACTGTTTTTTCGGTTTTGGTATTATGTGGGATTCAATCATGATATAGCTTTGGTGAGTGCATTGTGGGAGTTGAAGTTGCTGTTGCACTTCGGGAGAATGTGGTGCAGCTGTGAGGTGAAGGGTCACGGGGTCTGAAGTAATGGGTTTGATTGGACATACGGAAGTGAAAAAGTGGGTTAAATAAAACGGACTGCACGGTCGTGAGTTTGGATGAATTTAAAATATGCAGGGAGAGTTTGACGAGGCTGTCAGGTTGCCGGTTGTCGTTTGAATAAGGTAATTTTGTTTGACTTCGAAAGTATGGGCAAGGGAAGACGGGCTTCGATTTGACAAAGGTTTAGAGGTACAAGGGGAGTACGAGTGATTGACACAGAGGGGGTTGTACTCAGCATTTTGGGAGTTGCTTTCGGTGAGTAGTTATGATTTAGTGGATGGGTTAAAGGGGGTTTGTGTGATGGATATGGGTATTTCTTGATTTATTTAATTATTTTTTTAAATGTTTGAATGCACGTTTTTTTGTCGGGTGGGGTTGGGAAGCAGCAGGGGTGGGTGTGAAACTGCGTGGGTGTTCATATTACTTTGTATCAGAGAAGGTCAATAGCAAGTGGTTAGCTGAGTGTTTTTCATTTATTGCAGAGACCCCTGATGAAGAGCCAGTGTAGGCTCGAAATGCATTGGGCATCAAAAGACAAGTCGACTCTGTTGCACATTCAACTTTTGATTGTACGGGTTGCTGTGAAAAGCCTGATTGGCACGCAGTAGTCATTTGAAGTAAATAAAGATTGAAGGTGGAATGGCGCTGTCTCCAAAGTGATTTCATGAGTTTGGATTAAAGAAATTGTATAACTATTGGTTTCAAATGGAAAAATGGATAAAGGATGTTTAAATGGGTTTAATGTAAGGGGAACTTTTACCCACAACGCAGTGCGACAGATGGGTCACGAGATGTGTGTCCTGAGGTACACTTTCTAAAAGTGGCATTTTCAAACACACAATTTAAAAACCACCTTCACAGAAAGATGTGTTTTTAAATTCTGATTTCAGGGAACCCAAACTCCAAATCTCCACCCCTTCCCAATTGAAAGTTACACTTGTAAGATGTTACAAGGCAGCTCCAATGATAACATATGGGATAGATAGTTCTTGCAATAATGAAAAAACGAAATTAGCAGTATGCCACTATCAGGACATGTAAATCACACCAGTACATGTCCCCGTTTACATACCCTGTACCCTGCCCACAGGGCTACCTTGGGCTTACCTTAGGGGTGCCTTACATGTAATAAAAGGGTAGTTTGGGCCTGGCAAGTGGGTGCACTTGCCAAATCAACATGGCAGTATGAAATTGCAATTGCACACACTGCAGTGGCAGGCCTGAGACGTGTTTACAGGGCTATTCATGTGGGTGGCACAAGCAGTGCTGCAGGCCCACTAGTAGCATTTGAGTTATAGGCCCTGGGCACACACAGTGCACTTTACCAGGGACTTACTAGTAAATCAAATATGCCAATCATGGATAACCAATCACAATCATATTTTTCGACCTGGAGCACTTGCACGTTAGCACTGATCAGCAGTGGTAAAGTGTCCAGAGTTCAAACACCGGCAAAAACGACGTCCAGCATACAGTCAAAAATACAGGCAGAGGCCGAAGGCAGAAGAAAAAAGACAGGGGAAACCAAGTCAAGGATGCCAGGTCTAACAGTGCTTTATTTTCTGACATGAGAACTGTGAAGGGACATTAAATATAAACTGTGGTGACCATCTTTATAGCTCTTGGACCAGTATAAACAACTGATATTATTTCTATGAAATATGTTTTAGCATGATCTTTTTTTATATGCTGAGCCACAATGTATTAGATTAGAAGCACCAGATGTCTTCTGCGGCATTGCATAGTTATCTGCAGTGCATCTGTTGTTCCTATTAGTCAACACATCTTCTATGGGTCCGTATGTATTACTTGCTGGAGTGGAGCACTGCTGTGTAGTATTATATCTAACCTTGTTCTATAATTATGGAATTTGTTGCCGAATTTATCAGACGATGAATCATCAGAAACAAAAAGTGGTAAAATAACATTTTACAGGCTTAAAAGCCGTCTGACCAGAAATCTTTTCTAAATGAGAAATTCAGCGCTCAGAAGCATATGCTTTTCTCCAGAGGAGGGGGCTAAGAGAGCCAGTCATGCATTATGCAGCGTTAACATTGTTCAAGTACTCTTTTGAAAATCAACATAGGTTAATTCTAGAGGTTGCGGTGCTTGGTCTAGATCATGCACATTTATATAATATAATAATCTAAGTACTCTGAACCCTATTTTAATCACCTTTTCACATCTACACAGTTCTGGCCCCACACCCGCACTTCACCATACGGCTATTGGATAAAAGATCTCCGAAAAAGTGCCCCTACTATAGGGAGCCCGTCGGGCATTGCACCGCCGGCCCGACGAGGAGCAGCCCAGATGATGAAGCATGACACCTGAAAGGGTGTGTGAGGGCATTATAATCCAATTCATGGATTCCCAACTTTAAACCCTGCCTGGGGTTTAGTTGGTTCTTGTTTCCTTATCTTTGATACACTGACATTGAGGAACAGCATAATCTATTTTTGAATCTAGGAACAGTGTCTCCCACGATCAATAAGACTGGAATTCTACAATGTCAATCGAGGGAAGGTCTTGAGCTCCGTTGCTTAAATTAATGGATATAACTGAATCATATGCAATTAACTAAATAATTAGCTAGAATAAACCAAATTCATATGCCCCCTCTTACCTTAAAAAGATATTTAGCTGCCTCCATAAATACATTATGCACTTTTTTAATGTTAAGTGTGTTTATGTGAAGTGTCAAGTGTATTAGCATAAAGCACATTTAATCTGGTGCTACAGAACTGTGTCTTGCCCAAAAGTGGATGGGCGAGAAAGTGGACCTTCCATCAGCTCAACAGTGTCATCAAAGGAAAGTAACTGTCACTGGCTGATTCAATAAAGATTTTTAACTCAAAGCTGTAATGAGCAAAAAAAAAGCACAAGAATAATTCTACTACAAGTCTATATGCAGGCTCATGGACACCTAAGTACATTGTTGAATATTGTAAGAACTTGGGTTGTTGGTTGCCTGGGGTGTGAGCCCTGGTCAAGCAGCAACCACAATGCTTGTCAGGGTGAGGCACAAGCCAACCCTAAATTAACCTTTGCTCAACCCTCTGGTAGCTAGGCACAGAGGAGTCAGGCTTAATTTAGAGGCAATGTGTAAAGTATTTGTGCAACACTTCAAATCAGGTTAGAACAATAGTACTTTCTTTAATAAATAAAAGGACCAAAACAACAAAAATCCAACCAGTAGAACTGTAGATAATGCAATTTTAAAGACTTTAGTGAAAATAACGCCAAACAGCACAAAGCGCCAACTGTGGATATGTGGTCGTATCGCACCAGGACAAAGTTACAAGTTCTGGCCAACCGCGATGGAGCACGGGCCAGCTACAGGGGCCCAGCTAGGCCCACTGAATAAAGTACCTTAAATCCTGGGTTTCAGAGCGTTGCACAGCCGAAGTGATGCGTCGGTTCTGAGATGCGGCGAGGCAGCGATGTGAGGGCCTGCATCGTCGTCGAGGATCCCATCAATGGGGCTTGCGATGCGAAGTTCGACGTTGAAGATGTGGCACGCAGTCAGGGTGATGCCTCTGTTCCTAAGAGCTGTGAGGTTGCGATGCGGAGTCCGAAATCGTAGTCGAGGGTGCCGTTGACGAGGGATACGAGTGCCTGAGCAAATGATGCATCACACAGTGGCAATTCTGATGGGCTTTGATGCAGGCCTTTGTGACAGGTCCAACCCACGCAGCAGCGGCGATGCATCAGTTCTGCTCAGGTTTGCACCACACAGCAGAGGAGATTCATCAGTTCCGCTGGATCCACAAAGACTGGCAGAGTACCTTAAGCACACGTCCAAGGATCATAGACTGGGGTGGCACCCCTGTTGGCAGAGTAGACTTACAGATGGCAGAGTCCAGGTGTAGGTGCAAGGTTGTTGGAAGCCTGTTGTGTCCCACAGGCTTCAGATTAGGAAGCCAGCCAACTAGCCCTTGGAGTCACTCTGGGTTCAAGAGATGCAGGTCCAGTTCTTCTCACCCAGGAAATAGGCAGCAGGTCAGCCCAGCAGGGCAGCAGTCTTTCACAGCAGTAGTCCAGCAAAGTGGCAGTCCTTTCAGCAGCAGAGCACTCCTTCTTCCTAGCAGAGTATCCTTAGATCCAGAAGTTTACTGAAGAGTTGGTGTCTAAGGTCCCGCATTTATATCCAGTTGTGCCTTTGAAGTGGGGAGAAGCTTCTAGAGGAAGGCCTTTAAAGTGCACATGTTTCCTGCCTTCCTGGCCCTGTCTCCAGACTAACTACAGGGGGTAGGCAGCCCTTTGTGTAGAGACAGGACACAGCTTATTCAAGTGTAAGTGGGGCTGGGTCCAGCTACTGCCTGCCATCCTGCCAGTGATGACTCATCCAGTCACACCTATGCTCCCATTGTGCGTGGCTGTCTTGGAGGAATATACAAAGCCCAACTGTCAACTACACCCAGTCATGTGTCCCAGAGGCAGGTTGCAGGCACCAAATGGCTAAGGCAAGAAAATGCCAGCTTTCTAATAGTTTCATTGTCAAATTTGTAATTTAAAATCCGACCTCACCATTATCTAGGATTTTTCTTAAAAATGTAAGAGACACCAAACATGAATTGGTACCTATTCCCATTTGGAAACTACACTTATAAAAGGTAATAAGGTATCTTCAATGATATCCATTGGGAGAGGTAGGCCTTGCAGTAGTGAAAAACAAATTTAAGAGTTTTTCGCTACCAGGACATGTAAAACTCAAAAGTACATATCCTACTTTTTAAATACATTGCACCCTACCCTCTGGGCTGTTCACGGCCTACACTAAGGATGACTTATATAGATTAAAAAGGAAGGTTTGAGCCTAGCAAAACTTTACTTTACCTGGTTGAAATGGCAGTTTAAACTGCACACACACAGGCTGCAATGGCAGGCCTGGGACATGTTTAAAGTGCTACTTACGTGGGTAGCATGATCAGTGTTGCAGGCCCACTAGTAGCATTTAATTTACAGGCCTTGAGCACAGGTAGTGTCAATTTACTAGGGGCTTACAGGTAAATTAAATATGCCAATTGGGTATAAGCCAATCTAATATGTTTTAAGGAGAGAGCACAAACATGTTAGCACTAGTTACCAGTGGTAAAGTGTGCAGACTCCTAAGGTCAGCAAAAACAAAGTCAGCAAAAACAGAAGGTCTGAAGGCAAAAGTTAGGGGAAAACCACGCCAAGGATGCCAGGTCTAACAAATATATTTCAAACAAACTATTTTACTCTGACAGACTTTGAGAACTTCCTTTGTACAGCATGCTAAAATGAGTTTTCTGGGTTTTAATTCAAATAAGAATTATTAATTGCTAGTGAATATCTATTTGAATAGTTGCTGCTAAATGTATATTGTTTTTTAAATGGGATGTTATGCATAATTTAAGTTATCGGGTCTCTTTTTATCCATATTTAATTTAATTAAAGTGCAAAAATAATGCAGTGGAATTGGCAGATATGGTTTGACTCCCAAAAACGTTTTTATCAGTTTGAGTAGTGCAGATAGTTGATAAAATACATGTAATGGTGCACATGCGTGACACCAAAGGGACGTACCATCTTTCCTCTAAACACACTTTTTAGCAGATGCAGTAACTGGTTGCTTCCTATGATGCATGGTGTTAATAAAAGGATATACTAGGCACTGATGAGGGTGATCCAGGCATGATCCCCAGCTTTGCTAGTGTACGTGGTTGATGGGGCTGAGGTTCCACCTATAACTTACCTTGGAACACTCTCTGGCGGATGGATCGTTGGTTCCTGATTAGCAGTGTAGAGGGAAGAGATATCTTACGACAATTGTTCACACAAATAACTATAGGCCCAATAGTCATTACTCCGAAGGATCACAGACTCCAAATTCCAGTTAGTACATTTATTACAAAGCCAAAAATTGTTGGACATACAAGCACCTCAAAACGAAGTTGTAGAAATACATCAGAACTAATACAAAGCCAAACCTACGAACAAAGTCGACTCGATGAAGCATGAACAGAATGACAATTTCCAGAAACAGAACGCAGGCAATAAGTGCTCCCACGTCTAAATCAGACTTCATCACACGTTCGTAAGTGAAAAGCATAAACCTACCCCTACTCTATCACTAAGGTGACACCCCTACTTAGCATTTTCCCCCCCAGGCAAGTTAGGAAAAGATAAAGGTGTCAGCGCGTGAAGACTTCCTAAGAAGTACACTCACGTTTTATGGGTCAAGTAGCATAGGCTACGGAGCTCGTTCTAAGATACTCCTCTTCTCCTAATGTCTCTCGATCTTCTCCTCTCTTCACCCTCGGGACACTATCCCTAATTCAAACTTCGGGATCACAAAACATGCCCCTCTAGGTCTCCTCATCGACCTGTCCCACAGGGCATCTTCTCATAGGTGAATTTCCACTCCACCTCTGCTCTCCCAGCTCCTGGCTCGATGACCTTGCTTCCCAGGCCTGTTTCAGCGAAAAAGAACACCGTTTTCTGATATCAGCTTCTCATACGCCTATTGTATCCACTGCTCCTCCAACCTAACCCCTGGAACAAAAGCGTTATTCTAACTAACAATGATGAATTCACCACCTGCAATGGAAAATAGTGAGAAAGAACAAACTCAACATGCACATGAAATTCATAACTACACGTTTAAACTCAGTCGAGAGCGACCAGGGTAAAATACATTTTTCAGGCCCACAGACTTCGGCCAACATAAGAAAAATGGCATACAAGCCTCATGAAAGTACACAATAATAAATGCTTACTGAGCAGCGCTAAATCAATACATTACATGAGCACATCAAATACGTAAATAATTGTAAGTGGCATACACAAATCGCTACACGTTAGGCCTTTAACTGAACATGAACTGTTTTCAAATGCAAATCCTTCACAACTTACATAAATGCAACTTTAACACAACACTTTCATGTTATTACAGCACATCTCTAACACCATTACTTTAATACGACAAAGAATAAATGCAGGTGCAACCTACTCATGATTATAATGCACCCTTACAAATTAAAGAGCACGTCTGCGCTCTATCATGGTCCCCTATGAGGTGCTGTGCCTGGGCATCCTGCTCACTCAGAGTCCCAACATCACAATGTACATAGTGGAATAATACATTTTACGCATGTACTAATTCAGAGAATTGGCACATGCTCAAAGTGGACTTTTCCCGTATTAAAATTGACGTTCTGACGGCGCAAGGGGCTTGTAAATAAGCCCCTTGGTTTTTAAAATGACTTACACACCTTCAAGTGCCATAGAAACAAATTTGCATGCCAGAGTGTTTGGTAGGGACCGATTTCACCTCATCCTTCATGATGTTTTGAAATCTGTCCTTGCCTATTGCAGTGTTGCTACAGAAAAAAAAACTGCCCTATTTATTGTAGACTCCCTACATAACAAGCTTAAAGGTGGGCATGTATTTCTTGACATTGGCCTGGAAGGGCCCATTAAGGCCCGCAGGGGATGTGGTTCCAAGGACGGGAAGCTTCTGACATCAGCAGACTGCACAAAAGAGTAGCATGCGCATGATTACTGCATTGTTATGCATGAAGAGCGGACTGAAAGGGAGGCCTTGTCTGCAGGTCGGATCACGAATTTTGGTTCAAAGAGTGTTCTTAATTTCATGATAGTCCCTCCCCTACTGCGGTCTCTGATGGAATGTGGTGCATAGATTTTATGATTTTAGGCATAATAACCTTAGCATGACGAAACAAAATTAACGTAATCGAAATGAAGACATTTTGTTGAGCGAATTGTGCTTATGCTAACATTAGTCAAAGTAGGCCTCAAATTCAAAAAGGGAAACGTAGCTTGCAGCCATGTTTCAGTACATTGTCATCTTTTCATTTCTTTTTCTCTCTGCACACAGATGATTCATGCACCAGTAGCCCTGCATACAATGTTTGAGATGTAATGTCACTTTCCCAGGTACAGACTAATGTGTTTTTTCTTAGGGCTCTGTAGCACACTGTTCCACTGAGACAAAGGGGCATATTATCAAGCGGCAGCGATAATTATCGCTGACCGCTCTTAGCGTGGGGAATAGTATCGCCGAGCTGTCGCTGAAAATTATCGCCATGCTAGCGCTGTATTAACAACGCTTAGCGCAAAGGCGATAATTTTCCAGTGATAGCGGTGTTTTCCATGGAACATCGCTGGTTTTTCAGCGATGTTCCATGGAAAACGGCGATAATCTTGTGAATAGGGCCTGTGGTCTTAGCCACACAATCCACCCCCCATGTTAGGTATGCCTTAGTCAGGAATTTAGCAGACGTTAAATTCCTGCGTTAAGGCATACTTAACGCGATTTTAAATATCGCTAACCCACGTTGTTAATATGGCGATACCTGGGTTAGCGATATTTCCCCAAGTTGTTTTCACAGGCACGCCTCCTTTGCATCTCATTAGCGATGCGATGGGAGGCGTGCAGAAAACGGACGCTAATTCAAGGAATCACGCGCTAGCGTGTCCTTGTTAATTAGGCGATAAAATTATCGCCGCTTTTCGTCCGAAAACGGACGCTAAAGCGGCGATAATTCTTTAACGCCGCCTTGATAATATGCCCCAAAATTGTTTCACGTTCTCACCTAATGGGGACCACAATGGTTTCTCATTAACTTGTCCGTTCTTGTTATGTAGAGACACTTTATTAACAATGTAGGTGTCTGGGGATGAGAACTGCCTGGTGTGAGATAGTGCTGCATAATGCAATTTTAGAAGTGTATTGTACTTCCTTTAATATAATTGGTCCAATCTGTGTGATTCTAATTTAATTGTATTCATCTATGGATGTTATAGATTTCATTGTGTTTTGCAATATAAAAAAGAGTTTTCCTGAAGGGTTGTGGGCAAACTCTTGCTTGACTTTTAGCAGGCGACTCCACTGTCAGTCTGCCCTCTAATTTATAACTTCTATTCACTTCTTAGAGCTGAACTGTATTTCTCTCTTCTAAAAGATTTCCTTCATTTTATTCTGTGCATCTTGCTGTTGACTAATTGACTGACTCTATTTATTTTGCCTTGTGAAGTGCCTTTAATCTTTCAATAGACCATCATGGCTTTCACTATACTATTTGTCCAGTCTTCATTGTAAAGCCTAATGTGCTTTATATTAGTTCTTGAATTACTATTGAATGTTGAATCAATTTGCTGGACATGTCCAGTTGAGGAGCAACAAAATCCTTAGGGGATCCACACGGCTCCTGGTCCGTCAAATAGCGCTTTAACGAGACACTTCCAAAAATAGCACTAACAAATGTGTATGGTATGTCACCACAGGCACTGACTACATATTTTCCTTTGTTTTATTTTGGCAGTATCCAGACAAAAGTGAATATGACGAAATTTCACAGAATTTTTCTACGTTATTAAACCACAACAAACCAAAGGGTGAAGCTACCTCGAATCTTTTCCTGAATCAGAGAGCTCCAGCTTTACTTCCCAAAAGTGGAAAGCAATTTCAAGAGCAATTGATGCCTTTCTCAGCAGAGGGGAACGCCTTCAGCACTGAGGTACCAATATCTGTTTCTGACACTCAACATATTTATCCTTATTGATTCATTTTCAGGTCTTTGCTTGGCACCATCTTGATTGGCTGTAAAATAGGGAGTGTCTCTTTACATCTCATACCACACCATCAGTAAATGGCCTTTGAAGCTAGCAGAGTGGCCTCATTCACCGTCAATGGAGGAGATATATAAGAATTCATTAGCTCTTCGTCCACTTGTTCTTGTTACAAAGTGAGGTTATCCCCAACCATGTGGATATTAGCAATAGGTCTTCCCCCAACACAACCTGTTTGTTTTATCTCCCGCAGGTAGACAAGCACAGCCAAGTGTGAGGCTGAGTGTGAGGCACTGGTTGCAGGCGTACATTGGCCATTGGGCTGGAGAGCCTTAGCCTCCCACCCATCGTCTGCCATGGCCCTTGCTGTGGAGTACATAGGCAGGTCTTGAACTGTTCTGGGCTGGGGCTGGGCAGGGGCTGATGTCTTGGCCTCCTCCAAAGTATTTTGCAGGTCTTCAAAAGGTCTTCAAAAGACCTTTCTTTGTTTTAATCACCTACAACCCCCCTGCTGTCCCCGCTCTTGTTATGGGCTGTTGCTGCCAGAGTTGTAGAAAGAATGTCATTAACAGTACAAAGGTGGACACACAGCACATGAATAAGAAGTGCTGGGCCAGAGCTCGGCAAATGTTCTGGTTTGGCTCCAAGCTCCAAAACAAGAACTGAGTCCTCTGCGTGGTATACCATTCGTCATTTAAAAATGTGCTAAAGACTCAGATTTCAAAAAGTAAATTTCTTTAATTTCTTATTTTGTTCCGAAATACATCATTGGGTTGTTTTTTTTTGCAGATTTTTCTGGGTTGGTTGGCCCAGATGCAATGGGCTGCCACTGAGTAGCGTTGGTCTCCCTCTGTTTGCTTCTGGTTTTGGGGAGGGGGGTTTACAAATTTCTTTAATTTGGAAGCATATATACATTTCTGCATTGACTGTGACATTTATCAGAAGTCACAGTTTCTGAACGTAAACTTTGGTAAACATTCATGCCTGCGATGACGATGCTATTAGTAGGGCCCCTGGAATTATGCGATTCTGGGACTGCAGCGTATTTAGGTCTCGCCTAGGCAGCGCGCATGCGCTGCACTAGGAGATGACCTTTAGCAATCGGTCTGCTCCTTTTCAAGCACACTCGTGCTTGTGGCGGCATCCACCTTGCGGGAGCGAGCAGCGACGCGCATGGGACATATGTTTGTAATTAACGTGGCCGCGCCGTTGCTCGCTCCCGCAAGGTGGATGCCGCCACAAGCACGAGTGCTTGAAAAGAGCTGACTGCCTGTGCTACTTAATTTGGTGAGCGACCTTTGTTCTCATACAGCTGTGATGACGTGACAGAAGTATCATCAGCTTATCCTTCCTACCTGTATCCTCCTGTGTTCATGCTCTTCATTTGGTTTATTCCAATCGTATTTTCCTTCCCCTCTACTGTCTCAATGCGTGCAGCGGCGGGCACAAGCGCGCGCGCACCACTCCCAAGCGCGTGCGCACCACTCCCGGGCTTGTTGTTTCTAATGACTTTAATCCCTTCTTTGGGTTAATGATCTCACACTCTTGCGAGCACGGTATTTCCCTTCAAGGCATTTAAAGACGCAGCTGGAGGGCTCGAGGCAGTCTGTGCGCCACCTCTGCTCCCCGTCCACGTTCCCCTTCCCAGACCTCATATTCCCATATGCCATTGGGGCCCCCCTCGCGCTCCCGCCAGTCACACGCAGCCACCGGGCCTGGGCCAGGAGTTAATTGGCACTAAGGGAAACGTGAATATGCTAACGAGCCAGCTAATGAGAAAATGATGGGGTCTAAGGAACCGGGGGCGTCCGTTGACTCTCAGATACTTCAATTACGGACAAGGGGAGCTCTTCAGAGTGTTTCCACTCCAGCCTAACAAACTAATCCCAGCCTGGGGCAGACAAACCCACCCCGCGCCTGAAATGTGCTGCCCTCTCAGCCGGCATGATGAAGCGAAGGAGGCTTTTCAGTCTGAGCGCACTGCCCACTTTAAATGACTGGGAGGCTGGCTTTATAGGAAGGCCTGAAGTTTATTTTCTTCTAGTGTGTTGTAATATTAACAGGTGACCTGTGACGTCACAGCACCTCTGTTCCTGCACCGACCATTTGCCGCCTCCTTGACCTGTGAGAGTAGGAATCAGGTGACCTGTGACGTCACAGCACCTCTGTTTCTGCGGCCCCATTTGCCGCCTCCTTGACCAGTGAGAGTAGGAATTCTCACCAGGGGCCAATGCGCAGCTCGCAGTCCTGGGGGTGTGTTCCTCAGAGTGACCCTGTAGAGGGCGCTTCTTTTTCACTATCAATATTTCCCCCGAACGCGATACCACTACCAACACCTACAGGGTCCTTTCATTTTCCAACCGCACCCTGCTCCCCTATATCTCCTTGTTCCCATATTCCTGTATCACTCCCTGAATGTCTCCTACCCCTTCCTCTCCTCCCTTGCTATTACCCTTTCTTCATTTCCACACTCCTCATGCCTTTCCATTGTCCGCTGATGTTTCCATTTCTCACTGCATATCTTCCTTCCACTGTCTCGCTTTTCACCTGCCTTCCTTGTCCCTCCTCTCCCACCGTACCCCTTCACGCTCCGTTTATTCCTCATTCTTCCTGTTTCCACCCATCCTTCCTTTTCTTTATTCTCCCTTCCTCTGTATCTCGCTACTTCCACCGATTGCCTCCATTTTCCACATGTAACTATCCGCTACCACCTCACTCTCTCCTTTTTCCATTGGCATAACCATTCTGCAGTGTAACTAGCCCTTCAATTCTCTTTTATGTCCACCTCCTCTGTAGTCTCTCCCCCCTTCTCTCCATCATATATTTAATAAATGAATCGATGTACTAGATATAGCAGAACTCTCCATGTTGAATCTGCTTAGGCCTCCTTCCACAACTTGAAACGAGTCTCAGTTTAAGTGCAAAACAATGTAGCAGTGTATGTTTAGTGTACAGGTGAAGATAGCCGGACTGCCACATGACATTCAAAAAGCGTGTTCTACACTCAAGAAAGATTTGCAGAAATATTTTCGTGTGTGTAATTCTCCTATAGAGAGATGGGTGTTGCACTAGTGGGAATGCCATGAAACTGTGAGCGCAACCACCAATGCACATTGGTATTCAAACGCTTTTTCCCTGGACTATTTCTAATCTGGAGAAGGCATATAATTACTAGAGGTAACACTAAAAATGCTAATAAAAAAAAACTAAAATTACCTCAAGTATAAATAGCAGTAGCAAAAGATTAACCTCTGCTTCAGCCTTTTTTGTTGCTTTTCCTGCTCTCTGTTCTGCACCACCCGCCACGTCCCAATTTTTTCCCCAGCGCTGCACTACCACCTGCTTTTCCTGCTGCCCACTCCAGTCCTGCCCCTTGCCCCCGGAAGTCCTTCCTAGTCACGTTGCTACTTAATTTCAGCTGCAGCTAACCAGCCATTAAGCAGACACTACCTGGCCCTGCCTGTCCCACTTACCTGTGCCAAGTACTTCGACTATACCTTGCAGACCTAGCTCCAATACTGTTCCAGGCCCCAGCCTCATGCACTTGCTTACTTCCTCCATCTCGAATCTCTCTTTTACTCTTTCTTTCACTTCCTATAACTCTTGCTCTCTCACTCTACTCTACTTTTTGTCGTGCTCGAAAACTGCTTTCGTAACATTTTTTATTATAACTTTTCAACATGGTGTACAGAAGCCACAATGATCTACAACATAGCTTAAAGACATTGGCAAAACCAAGAGCTCTGGCTAAACACTTACAAGGTCCCAAAGGCGAGACCTATTGGCTATGCCAATGCTTGTTTGAATTATAATGGATTTGCCGCATTTGCCAAATAATCCTTTATCTGCTGCATAATCTGTAGAGTTCAACAAAAAGAAAATTGTTTCTATCTCAAACTGACCAAAGTTACTAAAAACATGGCGATACGTGTTCCTCTGCTCTGGAAGGCCCTTTGCAAAGGTTGAGTAGTCATATTTCAGTTGCTGATTGCTGTATTTAGGCGTTAAATTGGTACTAATAAGGTGAAATCTTTTCAGAGACAGAGTTACCATGTGTGAAAATTACAAAATAATGAAGTAATACTATCACAAAATGCACCGCATTAAGCCGCATAATTTGCTATTTCTTCCCATATAATTTAATTAAAACTGCTGCATAATTGGGTCCTTCTCTGCCGCATAATTCCAGTGGCTGTGGCTATTAGTGAACCAAGATCCAAATCAGTTGTCATGCGAACCCCGCTTTGATTTTTATAACATGTGAGCAACATTAAAGTCTATTAAAACATAAAAGTGAAGTTTTTGTAGAGGGCACATCCTAAATTGAGGTTTTTTTAAGCTACTCTTAAATGGGACGATACGTGATATAGAGGCACAGTGAAATAAGGTAATTGCCTAAGGTAAAACACATTTTGTCTAGCAGGTAAACCAGGTTTCTTGGTTTCATGGTTCACAATTTAGCAACATGAAATCTTGGCTCGAAGTTCCAAGAGGACTTTTGCCAGAGCGCAGCATCTGGCCTGCAATGGCTCTCCTGCTATATAAAAAATACTTTCCGCGTGTCAAAAAGTATGACATTTTGGTGCAGGATCAGCTTCAATAATCATAGTTCAAATTACACCTGAATACCCACTTGGCAACTGCCAAGGACATGGTGAATTACTTAGAGTATCTAGAGATAAATCATCCTGCGTTCACACAGCTCACACTACATTCACACAGGTTCACTAGTCATCCTGCTCTCACATGGGATCCACTCACAAGAGCACTCTGGTCACCGAGTTCCCACATGGGCACCCCACTCACACATCTCACCCTGCACTTAATCAGGCATTCGTTCTACCCTGCACTCACACTGCTCACCCTGCACTTACACCACTCACCGACCCTCTGCACTTACACACCACAACTTTAACACAGCACACATTAAACTACCCAACACTTGTGAACATGTACACATGCTTACAAATGCAACCATAGAATACCTGATCTTCTTGCAGTATGAGATGTCTATTCAGTTCCATCCCTAACTACAGGTCCAGGCAAGAGGGCAGAATGTAGTAAGACTGTGGGATGGTGCGGAAAATGAGATTCATCTGAGGCTGTGGGGGCTGGTTTGGAAGGCAGGATCAGTATTAGGCTGTGGGGATCAGACAAGAGGAAGTGGTGACAGCAGCCAAAGGCAGCAGGAGGGGGAGTGGCACAACAGGGTAAGAATGACGCACTGCAACTGAGGCTGTGGTATGGGTGTGGTGCAGGTGGGGGAAGAAATAACAGCTCAAGAGGCACTTGTTGGCCCTGCATTGAGCTCCATTGGCCTTCATAAAAGATGGTGTGAAGAAAGGTGTGGGGTCACCTTTGGCCAGACATGCTGTTTTTGCTGCTTTTGAAGCCATGATGTAGACCAAAATGTGTGCCCTGTAGGCCTGCATGGCAGTAGAGCTCTGCAGGATCTGGTACCGGAGGGGTGAGCATACTTTGGCAGCAGCTGTTTGAGATGGGAGCAGGCCGTGGGGGAGCAGGTGAAGTTGGGGAGAGTGACCTGAGGCTGTAGGTTGGTGTAGAAGGAGGTACTGAAATGAGGCTGTTGCAACACGGGACCACAAGTTAAAGCTGCAGTGAGCAGCACATCTGGAGTGCCCGGAAGGTTGGGCAAAACAAACCTTTTTGTTCTGAATGTCACTAATGCAAATGGAAAAGAAAAAACAAACAGACTCAGCTGTCCCTCCGTCATCACAGTGAACATAGCAACCATTTTGAAAGGGGGAAATCCCTTATTGGGAAGACATTTTTCACGGACACTTCTACCAATTATACTGGTGCTTGCTCACAGAGCAATATTCTTAGCCAGTACTATCACATCGTTGAGAGTCTTTTTCGTGCACACTGCCATGTTGCTGTGTTTTCATGGGGCAACCATGCAAGGAGAGGGAATACCACTCAGGCATCAATAGGAGTGCAAGAAGCATTGCACTCTTTCACGGCAGCACCACACAAGTTCTGCCCAATCATATGCTGAAATCCAGGTAAACATATCGGCGGAGCCAAAGTCTTTCTGACAGTGGTGCCTCTTAAAGCTTTTTTCTGTTGATCACTCAAGGTATGGCTGTCATGCCAGACCTAAAAAGTATATCTCAGAAGTAGTGAAACACACCCAGTAAGGTGCTTAAAAACACACATCATAGCACTATACATTAACTTAAGTACCTCCTCTTGTGAGTCTAGACAGGTCCCCATTAGGTTAGTTTTGTGAGACATCAATCAAGACTCAGATGCAGGTACCCCAGTTCAATTATGGTTGGGCTCAGTTCAGTACAGTCTCCTAGATACAGTCTCACCACAATGCAGGTCTCTGTGTCTCACCACAATGCAGGTCTCTGTGTATTTCAGCATCACGTGTCTCCTATCGTGCTCGCTTCTAGGATAGACAGCATGCTTGCGGGAGTGCCTTGATCTAAGTAGGCCACAGCAGAATGGGACAGCCAGAGCCGCAGCCATGAGTCCTTCAGTGAACGAAGCTAATGGGAGTCAGTGATGGCTCATGGCAGGCGACAAACCCCTTTCTGGGTCATTGGGCCATTGGGCAGCCGATGGGCCGCCACTTAAACAGGTTTCACAGCAGCATTCTAGCAGTCTCGAGATGCACTTAGCAGATACTGCAGTGGTGACCTCCATGTACACAATTCTTGACTTCCATGGCAACGTCAGCGACAGGAACAGCTCTGGGTTTCGGTGGGCACAACTTTTGATTTAATCAGCGAGGTCAACCGTGATTGTTCCTATTGCATAGCTGCAATGTTGGCTGTCCACCCACTATTCTTGGAATGGTATTTCTGAAAAGACTGCACCCACTATCTTTGAACTTGCAGATCAATATCTGCTAACTTCTTTCTCCTGGTACACCCTCCAAACTAAAGTCTGGTGGTTTGTGGCATTCCCTGGCATTCCCTGGCCAGTCAGTCCTCCTGCGGCTTGACAAGCATTTTCATTCTCTAAGCAGGCAGGCTGACTTCCTAGTGCTTCTAGGTCAGGGATACAGCTCTTCCGGCCAGTAAAGACTCCAGGTTATGTACCCTCTCCTCTTGGAAGCTGGATGTCACACAGACACCAGTTCTGGTTGAACAGCAGTTCTCAGAGAATGCTGCATAATACTCCCTTCCTTGGTGAAAGGACTTGGCACTGGAGCGACAAGGATGTAAGTAGCTCCCGCCTTTATGCAATCAATGCAGATAAGGAATATGGATTCTCTGTATGCAATCTCAAAACAACTGGTTTGCGGTGGTTTTTCTGTCAAGTGTCCTCTCTAGGCTGTTCTCCATACACAGCCTTGTGTAGAGTGATGCTCTTCACAGTAGGGTAGTCTCCAGTCTGGAGTACCTACAACAGAGGCCCAAAGAGGAGTGAGGTTTCTGCAAATGTCTTGTCACTAGCCACGCCGAATTGTGATCAGGATGAAGACAAAAGTCTAGCCCCACCTAAAAGATCACTCTCACCCTGAACAAGAGAGACAAGAGTCCCACCCTGACCACCTACCATAGGAAAACTAATCAGCAGCTCCACTCAGCAGGAACTGTTTAAGTGAATTTCTAAAGGAGCCTTGTCTTCTCCCTCTATTTTCAGGACTGACAGTAATACTTTTTCACTATCTGTGAAAACAATCTCACCTACATCTTGTGCACAAGAGCAGGCTAGGAGCTTCCAAAATGGGACCCACAGGCTTCCATGATTCTTCATGCTCGTACTACACAAGCCACAAACACAATCCACTTGGGATGTTAGAACTAGGATCTAGGTTACACATTGATGCAGAAGTTTACACAAGTGGGGTCGGCAACACAGATAGAATGTCTGGTCATGACTGTGGATTCACAAAACATGTTAATGTTAATGTTAAGGATATTTATAAAGCGGAACTGTTACCCAAGGGTGTCCTGGCGCTGAGTAAAGGCCTACTGAGGAGTTGGACAGAGAGAGAGATAAGTACAATCAGTTAGAGAACAGCCATGGTTTCAAAGTCTTCCTAAAGGCCAAAAGATTGGTCGGACTTCTTAGAGATAGAGGAGGAGCATTCCAAGTTCTGGCTGCATTGACTATAAATCTTCTGCCACCCCAATTGGCCCTTTTCACCCTGGGAACAGTCACAAATTTTGCATCAGATGACCGCAGTGTCCTTTTTGGGGTATACCAATGGAATCGTTGTTTTAAAAATTCGGGCCCGGTTCCGTGTAGAGCTTTAAAAACCAAACACAGGGCCTTGAATTGAATACGCTTTCTCACTGGCAACCAATGAAGAGTTTTGATTTTGGCTGAAATTGATTCGGTGTGCCTGTGAGGAGTCTGGCTGCTGCGTACTGCAGAATGTGTAATTTATTCATGACTCCTTCATGAACCTTCAGATATAGACTATTGCAATAGTCTAATCTGGGCATTATCAATGCAGTGACAACAGTGTGTTGCACATCTTTGGGAAGTAGTGGCATTATTTTCCTACATGATTTAAGAATGTACGACGTCGATGAGGCATGGTATGTTGCTACCACCACTGTACATGGTAAACCCATGACATACGTGGTAGTCCGCTGTCAGCAAAATGAGGGCACGATTGGTGCACTCATCCATGTCACAGGACAGTTCCAGGACTTCGTTTGTGTCAGGGACAGCTGTAAGCCTCTGCACCTGTTATATTAGCATGAGCTTACAGCCAAAAGCAAAAACCGGAACACAAAATAGTCAAAGTCGGGGACTCAGGACATGGCATCATGTTTGCACACCCTGCGGGGAACATTCCCAGTCCAACAGCATGTTCAGACAATTATGTGTTTCCTAAATTAAATGGCTTATCTTATGGTCTTTTCACTACATATGTTTAGTTGACCCCAGAAAATATGCTATTTTGTGGATACTAAACAAGTGCATATTTGTGTCTCAATGTATAATCGCTGGTGTAAATATACATTATTTCGGTTCATTGCCAGTCCCTACATACTGCACGCATTCAGGAGTAGCCGCTCCTCACCCTCTTAATGGTGAGTAGCTTGGATGTTTTGCTTTTTTTTCTTCACAAGACTGATGAGGTAGTAGCAAGGAAAGCTGACAGGAGCCAGTAATGTGAGCAATCCTTGTGACTTGGTGTCTGTGTTGCTCAAGAGAGACCTGCCCTTTGTCCTGGAGAACGTACCTACTCCCTGAAGAGCTGAGAATGGTCAAAAGATCTTAACATGGGGCAGAAGATTTGACTAGAGAGAGCTGGTGAGGGGCTTTCAGACCTGATGAGATGCCTCAAGATCACAACAAAACAGCCTTGCTAGAAGATTTCAGAGGGAAAAGGGTTCACCAGCTATAATATCTGAAGTGGTAGTAACATAGGACATTCTGATTCCTTGGCAGTACGGCTGAAGGCCTCCTCATCACTGACCCTTGCTGTCTGAACTGGGGTGGCGTGGTGAAGCAAAATAATGATGGATTAAACCCAGATCTGTGACTGGGGGTGAATGTTTGCCAATGTGCAGCATTCCGTCCATCATCTTGTGTGTTTTGCATTTTGCCCTAAGTGGGAAGGATATGCCCAGACGTGGGTCCCGTGCTCACTACGCCACTGGAGTCAAGCTATCCTGGCTGATGAAGGCTGATAGCCTGAAACCGGTCCTAGGATGCTTGATTCCGGTCCAGGGAAGACATGGCTTGGCAGTTCGGTCTGGACTGTTCCCATGAGGCACAGGGTCAAGACTGATTTGCATATGGCTATGTCTGAACTGGGATGGCGTGGTGAAGCAAAATAATGATGGATTAAACCCAGATCTGTGACTGGGGGTGAATGTTTGCCAATGTGCAGCATTCCGTCCATCATCTTGTGTGTTTTGCATTTTGCCCTAAGTGGGAAGGGTATGCCCAGACGTGGGTCCCGTGCTCACTACGCCACTGGAGTCAAGCTATCCTGGCTGATGAAGGCTGATAGCCTGAAACCGGTCCTAGGATGCTTGATTCCGGTCCAGGGAAGACATGGCTTGGCAGTTCGGTCTGGACTGTTCCCATGAGACACAGGGTCAAGACTGATTTTCATATGGCTATGTCTGAACTGGGGTGGCGTGGTGAAGCAAAATAATGATGGATTAAACCCAGATCTGTGACTGGGGGTGAATGTTTGCCAATGTGCAGCATTCCGTCCATCATCTTGTGTGTTTTGCATTTTGCCCTAAGTGGGAAGGGTATGCCCAGACGTGGGTCCCGTGCTCACTACGCCACTGGAGTCAAGCTATCCTGGCTGATGAAGGCTGATAGCCTGAAACCGGTCCTAGGATGCTTGATTCCGGTCCAGGGAAGACATGGCTTGGCAGTTCGGTCTGGACTGTTCCCATGAGGCACAGGGTCAAGACTGATTTGCATATGGCTATGTCTGAACTGGGGTGGCGTGGTGAAGCAAAATAATGATGGATTAAACCCAGATCTGTGACTGGGGGTGAATGTTTGCCAATGTGCAGCATTCCGTCCATCATCTTGTGTGTTTTGCTGTTTGAAGAGCAAACCTGCATCACCTCCCACCCACCAATTTCAGTCTTCTTTCACCCCTTCCCACTTCTCAACCACAATTCCAGAAGCTCAGTACAGTTCACCATATAGCAAAACACAAAAACATCTACTGACACTCGCCTTTAATCTCATCAAGGCTTCATCATTTCAACATCAGGGCTGCAAACACCTGTTGGCCTGCAGAAACACCTGCAGACCCATGTTCCCATGGCTAGCTGTGCAGCCAATCCAACCAGAACAGCCAACAACTTATTGAATATAGGAATTTTCTCAAAAGAACTCTAAATGCCTGACATAAAACCCTCCCTAAACCAAACAGGCTTTGAGCCAAGAGAACCTTCTAACTGCTGGCTAATAACAGACTGTTTTAGTAAAAAAGATAGAAGAATTGAAAGATCTACCTCTAAACATATACCTACAGTCAATGAAAATAACCTGCTTTCAGATTACCCAAACAGATTCTAGTATGGTTGAGGCACAGAAACAACAGTGACTTCCATGTGGGATGATTTTAAAACTGCAATGGATTAAAAATGGAGTACAGGCACAGCTATTACTTGAACTCTCCCTTGCCTTTAATACTGTTCATCATCCCAAATACTAAACGTAGAAAGATCTTTGTGAATCATACAAGATGAAGCGGAAAAAAGAACTGTAACCTGTTTGGGATTGTGAAGCATAACAGAAGAAAGTCAGTCTCTTCTATAGAGACTTGACAACTTCAGAGTGCAGGGTGAATACCTGAGCAGATCGCACCTTTTCTATCAGACAGTTCATTATCTCACTCCTCTCTTCTGGTCAGCTCCATTCAATTCTCAACTATTGTACCAAACATCCTTACCCCCTCTTTAACAGTTACTTTAGCTCTCTATTGCTCCCAATCTTTTTAGGTCAAGCCTAGCGGCAGCGTGCATGCGCTACTCGCTCTGCGAGGCATGCTGTAGTAGAGTATGCACTGGAAGCCCTGCCCATATTTTTAATTGGCTTGAGTCATTGTCCTTCGTAAACGCTGGCTTCAGATTCATTATTAGGCTTATAAGTCCCTCCTTGGTACCACCTTGTCTCCATTTCTTACCGCCCATAAGGACTGGACCTTTTACTTGGCTCGTTACACGGTCTGCTTTATCTAGTGTGTAAGCACTATTTTTGTTATTGACACTGATGGGGACAATGGCGGGTCTTGTTTGTATTTGCAGCGTGCCAGGCACGTTTATACTTTGAGGCGAATGCTGTGGGGGACAGCAGCTATTCTTTTAAGTGAAAGTGCGCATGGCGCACTGCAAATACAAACAAGCAGCCATCAAAACAACAAGGGCGCAAAACAACAGAACACCGACTTCGGCAATGGCGGCTACTTGTTTGTATTTGCAGCACGCCATGTGCACTTTCACTTAAAAGAATAGCAGCCATCTCTCACAGCACTTGCCTCAAGGTGAAAGCGCGCATGGCGAGCTGCAAATACAAACAAGCGGCCGCCATTGCCGGTGTTCAACAGACTGGGAACAAAAAAATAAAACAGAAAGCGGCTTCCACCTTCGAGTTCGTGCTGTATAAAATTTGAAGGGAAAAAAAATACAGTAGAGCTCCCTATTGTTCTTTAGCCATGTTTGTGCTGTATGAATAACATTACTAGCGTTCATTCCTTTTGAACAGTTGAACAGATGCATTGTTTTAGCAAGAGCCTGGGACAGTTAAAAACGTCCTTGGTTTGGTACAGTGTGAAAATTCTCTGAGAACACTAGTTGCTTAGTCATGTGGACACTAGCGATACTTTATTTAGAGCCAAAATCAGCAATACTCATCAGGTGGTATATTGTGACATTGAGGCAAGAGGAAGCACAGTGTAAGCACAACCTAATGTTAGCATAAGCTTAGCTCGCAATGCTCTCATTGACAGAAAATCAACTCCAACACCAGTATGGGAAGTTGGACCACCATAGACAGATCAGGGCCATGTGTAATGTGCAGCCAAGACACCCCCATTCAGGACACACTTCACACTGAGTAGGGCTCTGCCGTACATGGTAGCAGGAAAATACATTGTAGGGCTTTAGTTGTGTGGCCCACATCCTAAAACGACTTGGCCCATCTTGCCACTGTTTATGGAATACATACACTTCCAAAAAGATGACAAAGCATAATAGCCAATGTAAGAACTCCATGCATGGCACATAAAAGAACAAATATTAAGGTCATTCCCGTCTGATTTAAAAGTAAGCCCAGGCTTTTCCTTCAGAGGACACAGTACAATAGGAGGAAGAGACAGGCAGCCTGGAGTCCAAAGACGAGGGCACAGATATGGGTGAGCCCAGCACTCCATCATCACCACACTAAAGCGATCTACTTCAGCTTCACCAAAATGTATGACGTCATTAAGCACATGCAAGATCCAATACATCATTGATGTCAGCTGTCCAGCACCAGAGACAAATAAGAAGGCAGAGAGCTGCCACCTGGGCAATGTCCACACGTGGTGTTTACGGTCATGGAAGGATTCCATTCCCAGGCATTTTGGGGTTTTAGAGGGATCAGTGACGATGGTGCATCGCCAGCAGTTCAATTACATGCTGGTCCGAGAAAGAGGGATGCAAGGAAGTCAGTGAGGAACAAAAACACTGGGCACAGAAATGGAGGCTGAGGCAGAAGCAGTCATGGCACCATTAGGATCCTTTCATTATGAATCCCTCACGCATAGGTGCAGGCAAGGACCTCTCATGGGTAGACTTCATGGGTCAGTGAACTGGCATGCCAGTGCCACAGGAATGCAGGTGAATTGTCAATCTATATGTAAAAGTGGGGCTCTTCAGGGGTGATGTAACAAACGTCTCCTGTGCAGGTCACCTCTGCACTGGAGGACCTGCAAACAACTTGCTCATGTCACAGCCGGGGAGCAGGTACACAATGCAGGAAGCGAGGAGGCCTCCAGACTCAGGAGTGCGTTGTTGCCAGACATGGCAAGTAGACTGTGCAGTATAGAGAGAGAAGAGGTAGGTGCAGTAACAGGAGCAGAGAGGGTCAGAGTAGGCATAGGGCGAAAGAGTGTGAGTCAACCCATGATTTATTGCACACGACACACGCTAGGTGTATTTTGTGTACTCTCAGTACTGATGATCGTAGAGTGCTAGACAGGTCTGTTCAGAGTGCCCTATCCCATGCTTTCCCAGTAGTATCCTAACATGGTGGTGTGTGGTGAGAGGGCTGTGTGGTTTTCATCCTTAGAGTCATCATTGCCTGGATCCTTGGGAATTCCTCTCCTTGTTGCCATGTTGCATGATAGCCCAGATGTGATGTCCTTGCAGCAGGTCTCGGGCACATACTGCGGTGAAGGCACCTGAGTCTGCGCTAGAGGAGGCTGACGCTGCGCTACACCACAGGCTGTGGAATGTTGTACCGCCTCTCCCTTAGTGACTGCGGACATAAGCATGGTGTGGCAGATGCATTGTCACCTACAAGAGTCCTTGTTTTCTTGAACATGTATGGAATATGAAAAGACATTTTAAGTGGTCCCGGCATGGTCACGTGACTCACGGGTAATCATTTCCTAGCTCTCCTATTGCCAAATGGTCGAGCATGCCACAGTGGTGAAACAGGAATAAATCTCAGGTAATTTCACAATCTCGTGCCATAGGGCCCGTGATCACTCATTCTGAATTGCACACCACCTGTATGCTCAGGGAATGTTGTTTTCTATGGTTTCAGACGAGGAATTCAGTGCCGGAAACGAGAGATACCTGCTGAATCTGAAATGACAAGTACTGTGGGAATTATAATGGTCCTAACCCCGACATTTTGCTTGCTCAAAGTAGGTGAAATGTTCAGGTGAAAAACAACCTGCAGATTTTCACGTTTTCTCTATTTCTGAAGGACAGTTTTGTAATGACCGGTATCTCTACAACCCGTAGGCACCAACACCGTTGGTATTGTTTCCTCTGGTTATCAAGCTTCAAGTGCCTAATTAGTTCTAGCTAAGCTTTGTCCTTTCTCTAGGTTTCCCGCACTCCTTGTAGTGGGGGCCATACAAGGATGACATGACCATTACCTTCTCATTTGTGTGGCTTGCATTTTGTCGCTCTTATGGATAGTACAGGATAGACAGTCCTTCCACAATCAAAAGAGAGTTCTGTTGTCTGGATATGCTATTGTGAAGGTCTTAGAAAAATCTGCTATGCAGGCAAGGTGTCATGGGTTGGCTACCCCTTGTGGCACTGAACCTGCTCGGTGCTCTCTTAAGTGTGATACACACATGTGACAAACGTGATCATTGTGAGTATCAAATAAACAAGTACTGCACAGCTCGTTTATATAATACAAAATGACAGGGATCAGCAATGATGTTGACGACGTTTTGGCCCTTTTAACAATGCAGGGTCATCATCAGGACTCATAGCATACTGGATCCTGAGAGGGAGATAGAGATGAAGTCAAAAATACTTGGAGAATGCTGGGGAAGGGAAGAAGGATGGTTCAGTAATCTTCAATAGAGCAATGGAAGGTGGTCCCCAGATCCGTAGTACAGTGTCTGTGGGTGTGGACAACACCTCGTGAGTGAACGACGTCTGAAACGCTACCCTGCCATGTGTAGGTTTGTGGGGAACAACAGGAGCCGCCAAGGTAAGGCGTGTGCTCGTATGGAGGCCGCTGGAGCAATGTCTGTGGATCCAAGGCACAGCGGCGTAAGAATAGCCCCTGCAGTCCTTTCGGTGCGGGGGGCCCTGAGCTCCACGGGGCCCCCTCCAGCACTGTGCGCGGGCGGGCCCGAGAGCTTCTGACAGGGACCGGAGCTTAGGGGGCCCCCTATATGCACTTTGCAGGGGGCCTTCACAAGTTTCGTTACGCCACTGCGTAGGCAGCGTTTCACATCTGGCGGTTAGGATATCCTTTAGGGGTGCCAGTGTGGAGTTTGAGAGTCCAGCAAACGGCATTACTACCATCCAGCTGTGGGACTATGAGGGTTTGAACAGAAGTTCTAAAGTTGCTTTCTGGAAAATATTTTCCTGTTTATGCTCTAGAAATGAAACAATTCAATATGTAGTGTGTTTCATACTGTAAGACACAATTTAGCTCGATGAAAAATAATCAGAGAAGCGCATCTGTAACTTAATGACGAGCATGGCAGTGTTTTATTGTTCATGAAAATATGTTCCTAACTTGCGTCCTGCTACAAGCCATGCTGAACTAATATATGTAATATTGACATTAGGTACAAGAACTTTTCATATGCATAAATGAATCACCTTCTATGGGGAGTGCCTTTTCAATTTGATTTGTTCGTTGGTTAAATGTAGGGACCATATATTTATGTATTTATTTAAAAGCTACCAAATTCAATGTTTTTCTGTGTCTTCTTTTGCATTTCTTGCACAGGTTCAAATAGACTCTAATGCACCCCGACAATATGTATTGTGATTGACAACTGATATCAATGTCCTACCAACTATGGGTGCCTAGAGAGGAAGGAGATAGGGGAATGATTCCTTCATTAGATAGGATAAGAGGGTGTGATAATTTAGAGCGTCTCCATTTTCTTGAAAGTCATGTCCATCAGTTATGTTTATCAGTGACGATTCACAGCCCTGTGTGATCCTTGCTCAGCTGCTGTAAACTCAGGAAGCTGACAGGCGATCACAAGGCAGTTCGCTTCTTCAAATTATTTAATCGCCTCCTGCCTGATCAACGACTAGCTCACTCATACTCAGGGGCATATTATCTAGGAAGTGGCGGTGAGAGGCGTTATCCTCCTTGGCTTAACGCCTCTCATCGCCACTTAGGAAACGCAAGGCTGCACCATATAACCAAGGATATGGTGCAGCCTGGCGTTCCCCCCTGCGATGGCCAACGCAGGCACCCTTGCACCAGAGTGCAAGGGTGTCTGCGAGCAGGGAGGTTTTTTTATGTACAGGAAGGTGTCCCTTCCTGTACATAAACAAACCTAAAATGCCAATTTGTAACTTACATGTGTGCTGCTTCATGCAGCACACATGTAAGTTACAAAACGGCATTTTAAAAGGTTTGTTTATGTACAGGAAGGGACACCTTCCTGTACATAAACATACCTTGGCATTTTGCTGCACAAGGCAGCACACATAGAAAAAGCAAAAACGAAGAGAAATTAAGCATTTTTCCTCGTATCGCCACCTTAAGACCAGGATTTTCCTGGTCTTAAGTTCGGCGCTGCCACCTATTATCGCCTCTCTGATAATAGGTGGCAGCGTCGAGTGAATGGGTGTTGCGGTGGAACGCCCACCGCAACACCCACTGCACGCCCCTTTCACGCTAAGTTTAGCATGAAAGGCACTATTAGCAAGGCAGCGTTAAGCCACTTAACGTGGCTTTTAGCCACGTTATGTGGTTTAACGCTGCCTTGGTAATAGGGCGCTGACCCTATCGCCACCACAACGTCACAAAAAGTGACGTTGTGGTGGCGATAGGGGCTTGGTAATATGCCCCTCAGTGTCCAAACAAACGTTTATCCCAAGTGTCGTTGAATTATTGGAAGAAGAGAACAGCAGAACCCACTCTGGGAGTCCACCAAGAAATGCCCAAATCCCTAATTCCCCAGTTAAAGCCTTCCGATAGACAAACCCGACTAAGCTAGTACTGCTGGCACAATGCCTTCCCTGTCTGCTGGGTTTCCATCGTCCTGTGCTGGTTAGGGCTTAGATTGGATAGAATTAAGACCTGTTATGCGCCTGAGCCTCATACACATTCTGTTGCACTAGTTCTGCAGAGGGCATCTATGTATCTTGGTTCGGATTAGATATTTAGATATTGGCCTAACTTTCTTGTGGTGAAACAACTCATTTTCAGAGCATTCAGTGGCATACAGGAGGATAGAGCTGACCAAAGCTCATTGAACTCAACAGGATTCTCTGACTTCATATGTTCCACTAATTGAAGACAGGCACAGGTCCCACCTGGGTACCCTAGAAGTCTACTCGAGACCTGATGGGATGCCAGAAGACCTGGTTATCAAGCTTCCTGTGCCTAATTAGTTCTAGCCAAGCTTGGTCCTTTCTCTAGGTTTCCCAGCCTCCATCACATGTAAGATTATCACATCTTCCAGCAACATAGGTCACTTTGCTCCTCCTGCTATGGAAACCAAAGCCTGAAGCGAACCCTATCCACCCTGCTGCACGATCTTAAATCACTCTCTTCCCTGTTAAATTGTACAGTGCACTGGTGCCCCCAAGCCAGGTTTGTCCTTTATAAGTAGCATTACATACAGGAGGAGCGGCTGGTGAAGAGTGGCAGGCGGTGGGGTGGGCTTGATTGGGGGACAATGGACGAAAATACAAAAAACATATAAAAGAACTTACCTGCTGTCTTGTGATTTGTGGCCTCCTGGTCTGCCTCACTATGTTGTCTTAGGCCTGGCTGCCATGCTGCCTTTTTTGCGCACGTTACTTTGTGCCGCTGTTTTTCCAGCCTCTGCTTCTGCCAGGTTATTTTAGACCTGTCTGCATTTTCTGTCTTTCACCTTTTCTCCTGTTCCCTTTGGGCTACGTCTGCACAACATGTACAAGGTCGAAAAACAACGTCCCTTGTTCTTCCTGATCTGGCCAGTCCCTCGCACTTAGACATAACACTATGTACAGCTGCCATGGAGAATTTCGGGTGCTTTTAATATTGTGGTTTTCACGTTTAGAGGGATTTGGAGAAAAACCTTTCCAGGGAGAAGAGCTGTGATTGTCTGCCGATGTAGACCTTGCATCTAGATACTGAGGTATGGGGGTTCGCTAGTCAAAGCCCAGAGGTCTTCTGTTTTTATAATAAACTAGCTACTAGCACGGGGAGGGTGGTAAGGTCATTTAGCCCTATATCCACTGCTTTATGAAATGCTTTCCCCGTTTGTATTCTATGGAGTTGTAACTATGCTGATTATATTATTCTTATGCATTATGCTGATAGTACTGACACGTGTACTGTATCTTAGAGCACGTTGTTAAAATAAACATTTTACAACTATACAGTGTCTCTTCTTACGCGCGTTGTGGACAGGTATGATTGAGTTATGAAAGGGTGTTCTTGTTACTGCGAGTCCTGAGAGAGAGAGATACCGTGTTCTGGGTTGTCTAATCATTGGTAGCACTGTTGCTAATGAGACGCTAAAGCTAGTCGGGTTGGGATTTTAGGTGCTAAGGTTTATGGTTGGCTCACCACTATATTCTGAGGTCCTATCATCCTGTGCATAGCTCTGTGTATGTGCAGAATCCCTACAACATGGCGCGACCAACGAGTGGGCCGCTTATCTGCGAGACGCTTGAGTAGTATTTGTGCTTGTCCACAACTCCCCTCCAGGACGCTTCCGGAAGCGTGTGTGACGGTGATACCTCCTATATTGACGTTTTTATAGGTTCTTTCAAGCTTGAAGTTGTTAAAAGGTTTTTTAGATCATACCCTATATTGTGCTGCCTTACATTAGGTTGTCGAACAATTTTAGCCTACAATGGCTGTTCAAATTGCGGCACAAAGCCGCGCAGCACTCCGGGCTCACTTAACAGTGTATGGAGTGCCTGATGCGGGTGTCGATCTGATCTTTGTGGTACAAGCAGATCCAGCTTACCACTTTGAGGTGTTTTTACTCTTGGGTCACCTTTCCGGCAGTGGATGGGAACGATAATTTGTTCCATGAATATACAGCCACCGCTGTTCCTAATCACTATAGACCTTATAGGAATCTTGAAGTACCGCTCACGGCTTGGCAACACCGTGTTTGGTTTGATGGCGCCCTCCCCCAACCGGTTACCATGGTTCGTTTAGGCCCCTTATCCATTGACGGGCCACTTGGCCTGTTTTGGCCGGGTATACCCCACATCCGCGTTATATGATGGTAGTAGTCACTGAATTGTGTGATATGCATTCGTCTTTGATACGAGTGCATCGAGCTTTAGTACAGTATGTTACAGGCAACATCCAGGGAGCCCCTCCTGGAGTTGCGGCCGGTGCAGGCGGTGTAACCATAAGTCCTGTCATGGTGAATTCCGTGATGGGCAAGCGCCCACAAAATAAGGATGATTTTCCTTATTGGCTTGCAGAAAAGTTTGACCAGCTGGAGGCAGTTTTTCCAAATACCTCGCCCGTGGAAAAACACAGAATTCTGACAATTAGTTTGCCAAAAGACTTAATCCCCGAGTTGGCAGAATGCAACAACTGGGGTAGGGTATTCGCAGCAGTATATGCGAAGTGTTTCGGCACTCCTTCCATGACAGTTCTCCCCTCTGTAATTAAACGCGTGCAGGATGAGCATGGCCCTGAAGCGGCTGTGGAATTAGAGATGAGACTGGTGGGAGTGTTCGACGTAGTAGCTGATTTGATCCTTGCGAATGTCAAGGGCGATGCAGTGAACTTTCAAGTAGCTAATGCTTTGGCTTTGGTCCCAGATCCGGACAAGCCGCGCGAATTACCGAAAATTATTGCCCAGGCTTACAAAACAATTGGCCGAAATAGCCTGGGAGTTAAGCCTTTTGCTAAATCGCAAACACAATCGCAACAACAACAACCAAAAACTCAATCTGAGAAAGATGAGAACCAGTCTTTACTAAAAAGAGCTGGAGGTTGAAAAAACAGGGTAAGCAACAGAAGAAGCCGGGGTCGCGAGGCGCATCCCCGGTTTCCGTCCCTTCTGAACGCACTTATGATTTGCGCGATAGGACGAGAATTAAATCTCCCGTTAGGTTTCAGGTCCCTGATACGCGTTCTCCTCGTTCTTCACAGGCACCGACAACTTCGCAGGCCAGTGGAGGAGATCGCCAAGATAGAGGAAGGGGTCGAGAGGCTCCCCAGGGACGAGACCAACCTCGACAACAGGTCAGAGGGAAAGCAGAAGAATTTCTGCGTTCTCGCCCACAATTTCAGAAGAAGAAAGTTGCCGCTGTAACAGCGAGATATGCCACAGACGGTGAGAACGAGGCTCCTGAATTGGACGTGGGCAGTGACCCTCCTAGACAGCACCGCGGAAGTTACCATAGTGCGGGAGGCGCTACGTCCTCATGTGGAGGCGACAGAAACTGAAACATTCATTACTGTCGAGACAGCAGACACCAGAGTGGCACCCCCTGACAGACTATATAATATTGTCATTCAAATTGAAGGTGACATACAGCGTGTTATTAAAGGGATTTTTGGGGAAAATCTGACCTCTTCGTACGACATTCTGTTAGCGGAGGCGGATTGGCCGCCCCCATTCGTACTTGCTGCGCGTAAAGGGGAGGAGGTAATCCTTCCGAGCTTTTCTCGTCATGTCCCCAAGGACAAAGCGGAGGCTCTCGCAGCTGAGTGGGCTGTGTCCCTGGCTCCAGCGTTATACCGCAACCACGTGGGCTGGGATGAGGATTCTCCCCCCCATGAAATACCTTTGAGGTCGCTGCCACAGCCACAACCCCAATATCCCATCAAACGGGAAGCTAAAGGTCCCGTTTCCAAAATTCTGACTCAGTTGGAATATCAGGGAGTGATTGAAACCTGCGTGTCACCTATGAACAATCCCCTTTTCGCGGTTTCTAAACCCGATGGATCGTACCGCTTAGTTTTGGATTACCAACATTTGAACTCTCATTGTCGGACCTTTGCGGTGCAAAACACACACAGTTCTGCGCTTGTAGACAGTCTTGTTCGTAAAAAATATAAAACGACGCTTGACCTATCCAATGGATTCTACACGCACAACTTAGCCCCGGAGAGTAGCCAATGGAGCGCTTTTACCTCCGGTGGTAAATTATTAAAATTCAGGCGTTTACCTATGGGCTACAAGAACAGTCCCGGCGTATTCGCAGCCCGTGTTGTCTCATTGTTGGACGGCTTAGACGATGCATGTTCGTACGTCGATGATATCTATCTGACAGACGACAAATTATTTCCGCATCTTTCCCGAGTGGACCGCATTATTTTAGAATTTGCGGTTTTAGGTTATAAGTTTAACTTTGCCAAATCTCACATTGCTGAATTTACCGTTTTGTTTTTGGGCTATGAGCTCAACAATGAAGGTAAGGGCTTGGCCCCCCATTTCCTAGAGAAATGTGCACTTTTGTGCCCTCCTACTACTCTGAAGAAACTTCAGTCTTTGCTGGGTTTTCTGAACTTCGGGCGTACTTACATTCCCGAATACGCCCAGCGTATCAAGCCCCTGTATGCCTTGATACAACCTAACTTTTTGAAGGCATGCTGGCTTCCGGAGCATTCCTCCATTCTGCAGTCTTTGCAGACAGACCTTCTTGAGTCTAAATACTTGTTGACTCATGATAACCGCACAAACCTGGTGATTAGAATAATTCCGGGGGCAGTGGGTTTCACGTACTTAACCTTTAACGAAGGTGACACAGTACCCATCGCATACAAGTCACATCTTTACACTTCCGCGGAAATGCGCTTTTCCTCTGTGGAGAAAGTTTTGACTGCAGTGCAAATGGCGATTCTGAAAGAACGCGCACTGG
This sequence comes from Calotriton arnoldi, assembly GCA_963921515.1. Taxonomy (NCBI): domain Eukaryota; kingdom Metazoa; phylum Chordata; class Amphibia; order Caudata; family Salamandridae; genus Calotriton; species Calotriton arnoldi. The sequence continues at coordinate 3,819,390 of CAWUFW010000636.1, read as the reverse complement.
CACAGGGAAAACGCATTCTGGTGGTAACACCATATCCTGCCCTGGAGGCAGTGGCAAAGGCAAGTGTTCCGAACTCTAAAGCTTTGCACCCCCGTTGGATTCAATGGGCAACCTCTTTGACATCTCTGGATGTCACTTTTATCTTTCATTCTTCTCTACAGACTCAGGAGTTTTTACAGTATGAATTCGTTCATCCTCCTCCTCTGTCTTTGCTACCGCTTGAGGATTACGAATGTGTTATCTATACCGACGGTTCGGCGCAACCGGCCACGGGTTCCAAGCATGCTTATTCAGCCGCATGTGCTATTGTTGCAGGTACCTTTGTGAACGGTAAGTTCAAATCTACTGTGGTGCACACTCAGGCACTCGGAGATAGTTCTGCACAATTGGCCGAGCTGCGCGCCTTGGTGCTTGCACTTGAGTTCGCTACTCCGTATGTGACAACTCTAGTTGTATGCGATTCTTATTACTGTGTTCAGTCTTACAATGACAATCTGTTCTTTTAGTCGCAAAACGACTACAGAGACGACAAAGGTAGCACAATTAAGCATAAGTTGCTTTGGGTTCGGGTGGCAGATTTGAAACGTCTGCCTCTCACACAGGTGGTTCACACCCTTGGCCACCAGCGTGTGGGCGCACACGCTGTCGGTAACGGTTTGGCAGACGAAGCTGCCAAATCAGCAGTAGTCACGTGCTCAGTCGCAGCAGTTACCAGATCCATGTCTAAAATAGATACTGATATTTTGGCAGCTATTGCTGCGACGAAGGAAGGTGCTAACTACCCTAGGGGTTTTCCTTCCAAATATTTATGTCAGTTAGGTCCCGAACAGGCTCCCTACGTAAAAATACCAGACGTTGGTGATCGGCTGATTCCCAACGCGGACCGCAGGCTTTCCTTGATAACGGCAGCGTACGAAGGTATGGCTTCGGCTCATGCTGGATTGTCTGCGACTGTTTCAAACTTGCAGCAGCGTTATTGGTGGCGTGGTCTATACAAAGAAACCCGTACGTATGTGCTTTCTTGTGACGTTTGTCAACAGATTAAGCCTTCCACGGTTACACGACCACCACAGACACAGCTCTGCATTTCTAACAGGCCCTTTGGGTGTGTTTACCTGGATCACTGCGGTCCATTTTCATCAGACACTGCGTATAAATATATCTTAGTAGCAGTGGATTCGTGTACACGTTTCATCTGGGTTTGGCCACAAAGGAGTGCTGACGCTCGAAATGTCATAAGGGATTTGCGTGTCTTTGTGGGAATTTTCGCCTGTTGCACCTTCCATTATGACCAAGGTCCAGCGTTTGCCTCTAAGGCTTACAAGGACGCAATGGGTTCACTGGGGGTGCGGGTGAAATTTTCGTCTCCGTATCGGCCTGAGGGCAACTCGATTGTTGAACGAATGAACCGTGACTTAAAGCAATCCTTGACATCTAGAGTCAGGTACTGGCAGGAACTGGCTGGCCCACTTGTATACCGTACAACGTGCACTTAATAATCTCCCTAGAAGACCTCTGGGTGGGCGGACCCCATACGAAATGCTCTTTGGCATAAGAATGTTTGTGCCTGACCTTGATGGTCTAGACATGGCGGCGCAATCCGCCATCTTTGATGTAGATAACCATTCTACTATGTTACAGGACTTACAAGAAGCCCAATACAAACTTGCGATTGCACATTTACCTTCAGCCACAGACGCTGCGCTGCAGATTCCGGTGGCCGGCTGGCTTCCGAAGATTGGAGATCTGGTGCGAGAGAAGGTGGAGAACAAAAAAGAATTCGGCCCCTCTTATCGTGCACCAGTTCCAGTCCTGGGCTTGAAGGGAACAAGTACAGTCATCTTACCACCGCTTCCTGGTCGCAAAGAGAACAGATACATCTCAGTGGAAAATGTCAAGCTACAACATCTGGCCGATCCTGAATAGTGTTACCCCAGCGGTCTCTTGTCCTGTCATTTACCGGACACATGTTCATGGACCTCCTGCCCGAACGGTCACTGATGTTGCAATTGAGATGGTTGATTCGCCTGATCGCTTACTCGAAAACCCGGTCTCCCCCTGCAACGAAGAGACTGAGTATACCTATCCCGATTACGAGTCGGTGGCACACTTACCAACAACGCCACTGAGCCCAATACGTTATTCCTTTGACTCGGATTCCACCTCATCACTTGTCCCGTCCAAATTCAGTATTTTTGTATCCTGGTTCAGAGACAATTTTTTATTCCCCCTTGGACATACATCTGGTTGGTGCTATTCCTGATTTTTTTGTTCATGTCCATTGGCTTTGTCACTGTGTTTTTTCTACTCATCAATGGTCACTATTTACCCGAACGATCTGCTGTGAACAGTGTCGCTGGAACTTTGGCTCCACATTCTTCATCACACATCATGAGGCGTGACCACACATTAGTGAACATTTCAGCTTTTCCAGTCGCTGATGGCATCGTATGGGATGCGGTAAATTTCCAAATTCATGGACCAACCGAAATTGTTAATGTACCAAATGTCCTTCGTGTATCAATGGGTGATGTCGTAAAAAGTAATATTCATTCTGATGATTGGGATGTGCATGCTGTTGAAGCATTATTTACAGATTTGAAATATTATGCTGCTTTCAATGCTGAAGATTGTACATGAATTCTGCAAATTATGCCGATTTGTATTGTTACCAGCATTGGGGCAACCACTTTATCCATAAACCAAGTGCACTGCGTGGTTCTTTTAACTACACCCAATGGGAGCATTGTCCAACACCTTTACTTGTTAACTCCCAGACTCTTAGAGGTAAATTTACTTATTTTACAGACTTCGATAGATCGAACCCTGGGTCCTATTTTTTTTAAATTAAATGCACCATCCACTCAGAAAATCATGTTGACCCACACCAAATTGCTATATTCGGGTTCCTTTTTGAGCGCCCTAGCTGTGGGTGGTTATGAGTACTGGAAGGACACCGTTGACTTGAAATCAATCTGGGGCTCGAAGCCATGGCAGGTGCAAGGCACCGAAGCCTTGCACCGTGCTTGCCTTCTCCCGGCCCAAATTTTATTTCTGAATAATACCATCTATCAAACTACGTGTTGGGGTTTGGCTACTTCCAAACAATTGAATGCACCCTCCTTCCCTGCATTGGCTTCCCCTCCAAACGGGAGCTTGCCTTTCAATATGTCCCTTCAAGATTTGCAGGCTCTTTTTCGAAACAATTCGTTTAATATCTCTACGCTTGTTCAGTCACCCTGGTTGTCTTGGCCCATTGCGTCTAATGCCTGCCAACTGCGTTTTCATGACTCTGGTCCTGGTTACAAACAGGATAGGCCAGATCCAAGGTTTTCTGACTCTCGTACTGTAACAACATATTCTGTTGGTAAATTATGTAAACAGTGGTTGCAGCACTCTTCCCTAGATTCTGTTAAACAACATTTATCACTCCTATCAGGCAACATTGATCTGTCCGACTTTATTCTGGGGCCTCGTGGTCCACGACCTAAGAGATTCATTTATGAAACTTATAATGAACTCTGGAAGCTGTCGCAAATTGAAGCTGCTTCCCGTCTACGGGAAATAGATCAAGCAAATTTGGAAAAGGTGCTTGCTGTTGTTGATAATAGTATTAACCCGTTCCGTGCTTATGACGGAACCGCGCCGTCATGAGCCACGGGCGGCGTATGCTCATGACGGCGTGGTTCCGTCATGCGGCTGCCGCTCCGCCCACGCGGCATTAATTCCCCGCGTGTGCGGGCGAATTAATGAGCGGGCGGGGCCGTGACGGAACCACGCCGTCATGAGCACATGCCGCCCGTGGCTCATGACGGCGCGGTTCCGTCACGAGCATGGCGGCGCCGCGCTCACCCCCCGACCCCCCAGCGCCGCGGCGGAATTACCGCCACGGCGAAGGGGTTAATACCCTGTCTTCCCGCATTTACACATTAGAGAATATTGTGTCCTCTGTTGTTGATATTGTACAAGATGATGTTTCTATGTTATATCATGGTCAGAATCAATTGCGTTCAGTTATGCAGTTTGCATGGACTTTGCAAACACTTAAGTTGGGTAAAGTTCCTTGGCATTTTTTGAACACCTCTGCCTTATTTCTGCCTTTTAATTTAACTGAACAACAGCAGTTCATGTCCATGAAGGATGCAACATACACTCTGTTACATATCGAGAAAATAGAGCCCTTACCATTCTCTGTGGCGGAATTGGATTCTGCTGTGTGGCTAGTTCATGGGGTTATCGCCTTGCCTTTTTCTTTGTTTGAGTTTAGTTTGTGCATGAAACATTATCCTGTGGGCCGTTTCCAGCCTTTGGGTAGTGCCTTCCTGCATGAACTTTGGTCCCTGCCTTTCATGTATAAATGCCTTAGCGACGGGAAGGAGGTTTTTCTCACGGGGGAGTCGTGCGATTCTACTGTGGGTCCTTCCCTTATTTGCAAACACATAAAGTTGCACAGAGCTTGTAATGTTTCGGCTCCGAATCTTGCTTGTGTGTTGAAGGGTATTCCTGCTCCTGCTATCTCTCCTACTTTCACTGTGCTTGCTAATAGTAGCTATTTGCTTTTGAATCACCAAGACTGCTGTGGCATGCTGGCCAGCATACCCTATATTGTTACAGTTTCACACAGGGTTGTCTGCTGCAAAAATGTGCTTTTTCCTCCCCCGCACGACATCGTAGATAGCTCTATTTGGCCTTCCATTCCTACCCTGAAGGCGGATTTCAATAAATTGAGCAGAATAAAGGCGCTATTATTGAACCAAGAGGTTATGCTCACATCCGCACGGGAGACATTCATTCTCCAGGTGGCAAGTACCCACAGTGAAATACAGGCCCTTTTGAACACTAACCTCCCACAACATTTCGGTGAACTGATTCACCGTGTTTTTAATGCATCCCGCACTGAAGGTCTGGTGCACTTTTTTAAGGTTGTGGGTTCTGGCCTTGTGACCTCTTTTCAAACTATTTTTGGTGTAATACCAGCTTTTATTCATTCCATCTTTTCCAGCGTCTTTGGTGGCTTTCCGTTGATCCTCGCCTTGGCGGCTGGTATATTGCTGTTGGTCTGTTTCCTACGCAATGGCTGCACCCCCATGGGCCCTTCTCGACCCAGGTCGACTCCAGATGCTCCGTGAGCGCATCCTTGCTGGCTTCGGCGTCCTGCCGTTGGCGACACTGAGTGTGTCCTATACACTTTCTTTTCGCTTTGCGTATTTCACTTGCGTGCAACCTGTGATGTCTTGCATCCGCTGTCCTTTCTCATGGACCATGGATTATTGCCTCTCCAATACGTCTTTGTCTGTTCCGGATTTTGTTCAGTTGGTGGGTCCTTTAGAGGCCCATGAACGGGACTGTTCCGCTGCAGGCTACATGGCGCGTGCGGCTGCACTGGGGATTTTGGCGCAATGGGATATCTGGGCGGCTGCTCAGAATCTCCTGCAACAAAGCTATATTGAGTATCACGCAAGTTGTCCCACATTGCTTTTGGCTGCTCCCTCCTGCGTGGAACATGAATGCAGCTTTGATTTATTGGACTGGATGGCGCCGTTTTTTTCTGACGATTCCAATGATGTCCTTTTGGAAGGTGTGGCGTTTTTTTTGCACTTACACTCTGTTGGATTGACGAGGCCTTCGCTTTCTGCGACCCACCAAGCTGGATTTTGGTTTTTTTGCCTCTCCCATTCGTTTTCCTTCATGGGGACTGCTCCACACCGGGCGTCCCTGTTCTGCTCAGTCGCTTTGACCTCTGTTTTCGTCCTATGTCTTGGCCGTTGGACTGCCCAGGGGAGGGTGTCTTGTGGTTTGTGGCCTCCTGGTCTGCCTCACTACGTTGTCTTAGGCCTGGCTGCCATGCTGCCTTTTTTGCGCACGTTACTTTGTGCCGCTGTTTTTCCAGCCTCTGCTTCTGCCAGGTTATTTTAGACCTGTCTGCATTTTCTGTCTTTCACCTTTTCTCCTGTTCCCTTTGGGCTACATCTGCACAACATGTACAAGGTCGAAAAACAACGTCCCTTGTTCTTACTGATCTGGCCAGTCCCTCGCATTTAGACATAACACTATGTACAGCTGCCATGGAGAAATTCGGGTGCTTTTAATATTGTGGTTTTCACGTTTAGAGGGATTTGGAGAAAAACCTTTCCAGGGAGAAGAGCTGTGATTGTCTGCCGATGTAGACCTTGCATCTAGATACTGAGGTATGGGGGTTCGCTAGTCAAAGCCCAGAGGTCTTCTGTTTTTATAATAAACTAGCTACTAGCACGGGAGGGTGGTAAGGTCATTTAGCCCTATATCCACTGCTTTATGAAATGCTTTCCCCGTTTGTATTCTATGGAGTTGTAACTATGCTGATTACATTATTCTTATGCATTATGCTGATAGTACTGACACGTGTACTGTATCTTGGAGCACGTTGTTAAAATAAACATTTTAAACTATACAGTGTCTCTTCTTACGCGCATTGTGGACAGGTATGATTGAGTTATGAAAGGGTGTTCTTGTTACTGCGAGTCCTGAGAGAGAGAGATACCGTGTTCTGGGTTGTCTAATCATTGGTAGCACTGTTGCTAATGAGACGCTAAAGCTAGTCGGGTTGGGATTTTAGGTGCTAAGGTTTATGGTTGGCTCACCACTATATTCTGAGGTCCTATCATCCTGTGCATAGCTCTGTGTATGTGCAGAATCCCTGCATCGCCCTCTTCTGCTCCTCTCTACTGCAGGCGCAGGCTCCCTGACTCCCCTGCAGCCAATCCAGAAGCTGCTCTCATGCTGCTGGCAGCATGAGAGCAGCATCAGGGTCAGTGGTGGCTGCTAGGGAATGGTGGGGGGCAGGGGTTAAAAAAAAAAAAAAGGACAACTTACCTGCCAAGCACCGGCCGCCTCTCCTACGCCTTCCCTCTGTTCCCGGCTCCTGGCAGCACCCAGGCTCCCCTAGCCAATCACGACACTGCTGTCACCAGCATGAGCAGCATGACTGCAGCATCATGATTGGTCTGAGCGGCCTGGTTCAGCGCTCAGACAGGGAGTGGCAGCCTGTGCATGTTCTCCACCCAGGCTGTGCAATACAGCGGGGTGGAGAACATGCTAAGTGCGCATGACTGTTTGACCGGCCCAAGATGGATGGCCAAACCGTCATGCGCACTTAAGTTCACTTACCACTCCTCCACCTGCTGGCTGTGATGACAGCCCTGCCCCACCCTGTAAAAAAACTGCCTCAATACGCAAAAATAAAATTATAATCACATTGTGTTATCATTTTATTTTTCCTTATTGCACTGCTCAGCAAGAGTAGTGGGGCGGCGTTCCTCCGCATTACTGGAGGAGCCGCCGCTGATCAGTATTGGCCTGAGCGCCCTCGATTTGTGCTCCCAGTTGCCTGCTGTCTCCAACCCGGCAACGCAGCTCAGGTTAAAGACAGCTCAGTGCGCATGTCGGTTTGGCCATCCTAAGATGTCCACCCAAACCAACACGCGCACTGACAACAGTACCCACCACTCTCCCCCCGTCACGGTTACCCCAATGGCCCTGCCCCCAAAGACTCGGCCCGGGAAGGAAAAATAAAACTATGATAACCACGTTTTATAATCATTTTATTTTTTATGTTTTTGGGCTGCTGGCGGAGGGGGGGGGCAGCGCTCCTCCACCATAGTGGAGGTGCTGCAGCTGCTCAGATGTGAATATAGCAGTTGTCTACAAATAAATTAACAAGCAGTGGCAATGACATTAGGTGTGGCTTGCATTTTGATTGCGGAGCAAAACATCTAAAAAAATAAAAGCTTCTTTAGTAGACAAACAACAAAAGCGATTGCTTTCTGCATACAATACATCTTTGAAATAATGAATTGAAATGTATGAGGGTCCAGGCTACCATGATAATAGTCGCTCATGTAATGCAAGCGATCCATTGGAGTCAGAATGATACACCAAACAGCCAATAGCATGAAGTTTAAGAGAAATACGATGGGCGGAGCCAAAACCCGTTCTATGTGTATTTTAAACAATTGGTAACAATAAGTAGAGCAAATATTTGCGCTGTCAAGCCAGGCCTAAAAGAGATCACCCTCAAACGGCTGAATCTGAGAAAACACCGTCATTAGGCAAGCCCTTAGAGGCAACACGTGCTCAATCTTGTTTCAAGCATTAACTTCCGAATGAAAGTGCAGTGTTTCATAACAGGAAGCAGAATGGATTATTCTGTAACTCCTCAGTAATGACAGCTTGTCTGCTTTGTAAACTATTGACTTTGATCAATGATTGTGACTAAATGCCTCCAGTATCTGCTCGGATCTGTAGAATACAATACTTCCACTCAGTGTGCAAGGACTGCAGTATTGATTTTTCTTGGAAAAGTAAAGCTAAATGCAATAGTGAAAGCAGCCCACTTCAAACCATGTGTTTAAAAGCTGTTTAGAGCCTTTCTTGCTCCATGACAGCAATACGCAAAACCATTTCTCATAAGTGCCTGACAAGTGTTCCATTAGCTGAAGTGAAAACTGAAAAAACACAGTGCGACACTGGTGGAAAATGAACATTTCTGCAGGGTCATCCCCAACCGTTTTGCCATCCTCCTCTATTTTTGCTGAATTTGTTTCTGGTGGCTTTAGGGCTTTGTACTCTTTACCACTGCTAACCAGTGCTTACGTGCTTCTGCTCTCTCCTTAAAACATGGTAAAATTGGCTCATACCCAATTGACATATTTAATTCACTTATAAGTCCCTAGTAAAGTGCACTACATGTACTTAGGGCCTGTAAATTAAATGCTACTAGCCGGCCTGCAGCACTGATTGTGCTACCCATGTAGCTAGAGTAGCCCTCTAGCCAAGTCTCAGGCCAGTTAAACTGCCATGTCGACCGATCAAGTTAAACCTCTTGCCAGGCCCCAACTTTTCTTTTCTTTCAGAGGGCACAGTATAAAAGTACAAATAATTACAAACACGCCCCCTTTACGGTAAGCCCGTAGGGCAAGTGCAATGTATTTAAAAAGTAGGACATGTACTTTTTAGTTTTACATGTCCTGGTAGTGAAAAACTTTAAAATAAATTTTTTACTACCACAAGGCTTTTCTCTCCCATAGGATAACATTGGAGTTGCCTTATTACATATTATAACTAGAATTTCCAATTGTGAAGAGATGGACTTTTCAAGTTCGGTGTCTCTGGAATCCAAAATTGTGGTGATTGGCTTTTAAATTGAAATTCTGAAAATGTCACTTTTAGAAAATTAAAGGAACAATTGATGGATTCAGCAATCCATCTATCATTTGTTCCTTTTGCTTTTGTTACCCTAAGTGGGAAGGGTATGCCCAGATGTGGGTCCCGTGCTAACTGCGCCACTAGATTCAAGCTAGCCTGGCAGATGAGGGGTGATGCCCCAAAACCGGGCCCAGGATGCTTGTTTCTGGTCGAGGGAGGACCTGGCTTGGCAGTTCGGGCTGGACTGTTCCCATGAGGAACAGGGTCAAGACTGATTCCCATATGGCTGGGTCCAAACTGGGGTGTCGTGGTGAGCAAAATAACAATGGATTCAACCCATATCTCTATGACTAGAGGTGAATGTTTGCATTGTTCAGCATTCCGTTCATCATTTGTTCCTTTTACTTTTAGAAAGTTGGCATTTCCTGAATTTAGCCACTTGGTTCCTGCTGCCTGTCTCTGTTCACATGTCTGGGGTGGGTGACAGTTCAGCTTTGTGTATTCCCCCTAGACAGCCACACACAATGGGAGCTTGGGTGTGACTTGTTGGGCCATCCTGGCAGGAGGGGGAGCTGGACCCAGCCTCACTTACACATGAATAGGCTGTGTCTTGTCCATACACAAAGGACTGCATACTCCCCTGAGATAGGAGGCAGGGCAGGAAGGGAGGACATCTGTGCCCGCACTCCATCGCGGTTGGCCTGAACTTTGACTTTGTCCCGGCCCGGTATGACCAGATATTCCTGGTTGGCGCTACTTGCTTCTAAGCGCTAATTTACAGTTTATTCTTGAAAAATTCATAACTCAAGTTCTACGTATTGGATTTTTGTCGTTCTGGTCTTGGTTTATTTATTGAATTGAGTTCTATTTTTCTAACCTGTGGTGTGGTATTTTTTGTGTGGTGTTTTCACTGTTCTTCTCTCTGTAGTGTTGAACAAATACTTTACACATTTCCTCTAAGTTAAGCCTGACTGCTCTGTGCCAAGCTAGCAGAGGGTGAGCATATGTTAACTTAGGGTTTGCCTGACACTTACCCTAACTAAGAGTGTGGTTGCTGCTTGACCAGGGCTCATACCCCAGTCAACCACCAACTCAATTTCTAACTTTGGTGTTCAGTGGTGAGGAAAGGACTTCTGTTTGTGCAGTGCCATATGATGACTTCCATTCCATATATTAGACCAATTCGAATTTAAAATTCCACCTTGATTGGCCTTTTTGCTTTTTTTCAAATTTAGTCCCATCCTACCCAACTGCCGGTTACCATACTTGCAAGAATGGAATTTGAGATGACTAAGCTAGAGAGCTACACCGTGGCTGAGCTTGTGGAGTTCTGTAAGGAATGGAGACTTTCAGCCAAGAAATTCAACAGCAGGTTTGGGCTTCAGAAAGCTCTGAGGGCTTTGGGGAAGTTCACCTGTCGCTGGCAGCAACAGAGGACGAGGAAGAGGAGGATGATGTGGAGGAGCAAAGAGAGGACCTGAAAGTAGGTCCTGAAATGCAGCACACAGGGGAGGGGGAAGGCTTACCTCCAGAATTAGAGAACCCCCCCAGAGCAGAAAGCAGTGTATCCTCCCAAACTCAGTCCCCAGAGGAATTGCCAGACAGGGAAGCGGACAGGGAGGAAATGCTGCAGATGGCCAAATGTGAGGAGAGAAAAATCCTTTTAGCTCATGAACTGAGACTTAACTGAGACTTAAAGAGCTGGACTTGAAAGCCAAACAGCTGTCAGAGCCTAGCAAAAATGGTGGCAGCAAAACTACAGTGTCCAGGGCTGAAAAGAAGGGTCCACATAACCAGAGACTTGGTGCCAGCCTTCAAGGAGGGGGTTGACATTCACAGTTGGTTTGAGACATATGAGGTATCTCTAGAGGTGCACAGGATCCCAGAGGAGAATTGGGGAGCTGGCCTTTGGAGGCATATTCCTAGTGAGTCCGCCTCCCCCCGTTCAGATCCGAGGCCACCGAAGTCATCTGCGGCGTTCCACAAGGATCTTCACTCAGTCCAACCCTCTTCAACGTCTACATGAGCCCCCTCGCAGCCATCGCACGCCAACACAACCTCAACATCATCTCCTACGCCGACGACACCCAGCTGATCCTCTCCCTCACCAACGACCCCACCACCGCCAGAGCCAACCTACACGACGGGATGAGAGACGTCGCCGACTGGATGAGGAACAGCCACCTTAAACTGAACTCAGACAAGACGGAAGTCCTCATCCTGGGCTCATCACCCTCCGCCTGGGACGACTCTTGGTGGCCCCCGGCCCTGGGCACCGCGCCCAAGCCAACGGACCACGCACGCAACCTGGGCTTCATCCTGGACTCCTCCCTGTCGATGACCAGACAAGTCAACGCCGTCTCATCTTCGTGCTTCAACACCCTGCGCATGCTCCGCAAGATCTTCAGATGGATCCCCACTGAAACCAGGAAGACCGTCACCCAGGCACTCGTCACCAGCCGACTGGACTATGGGAACACCCTCTACGCCGGAACCACAGCCAAACTTCAAAAAAGACTCCAGCGCATCCAGAACGCCTCCGCACGACTCATCCTGGACATCCCCCGACACAGCCACATCACCGGACACCTGAAAGACCTGCACTGGCTCCCCGTCAGCAAGAGAATCACGTTCAGACTCCTCACCCACGCACACAAGGCCCTCCACGACCTGGGCCCCAAGTACCTCAACGACCGCATGACCTTCTACACGCCCACCCGCCAGCTACGATCAACCAGCCACGCCCTCGCCACCGTACCACGCATCCGCAGAGCCACCGCCGGAGGAAGATCCTTCTCCTACCTGGCAGCCAAGACCTGGAACTCCCTCCCCACTCACCTTCGGCGAACCCAGGACCATCTCTCCTTCAGGAAGCAGCTCAAGACCTGGCTGTTCGAGCAGTAACTTACCCCCTCCCCCAGCGCCTTGAGACCCTCCCGGGTGAGTAGCGCGCTCTATAAATGCCGTGATTGATTGATTGATTGATAGTGATGGTAGGGACGTCCTAGTTGTCCTAGCGAAGGGGGACAGGCTGAGGTATCCCACCATGAAGGGGACCTTTGTCAAGAGCAATGGATTCACCCCAGAAGGGTACAGGTTGAGATTCAGGGTCAGTCAGAAATTGTCTCACCAGTCCTGGGGGGATTTTGGGGGTTACTTTTGCAAAGCACTGGATGGTTGGGTGAAGGGTAGTGAGATCAGCACTTATGAGGGGCTGAATAATTTGGTTACCAGAGAGCACATGTTCAGTCACTGGTTTTCAGTGCTACGCCAAGACCTGGTTGATACCATGCTCACTGGCCCAAGGAGGCAGAACTCTGGGTGAGTACCAGAGTGTCAGAGAAGGCATTTGAGAGTGATTCTAAGCAGGGTGGCTCAGGTTCTCCACGTCAGAGTGAGGGGGAGGTACGCAGTCATCCAGACAGGTTCCAGTATGGTGAGGGGGAAAGAGTTCCCATGTCCCTTCAAAGTTTAAGAGAGGAGATTTGGCATGCGGAGGCCCAGGTTGCCCTATTTCAAGCCTTGGAGCTTGGATTGTTCCAAAAGGGGTTCCAGGCAGGGGGGCCTGGTCTGTACCAAGAGACCATCCACTGAGGGGAGCTCCACAGTGTCAGGGGAGCTGGGGGGCACCACCACAGGTTTCCTACCAGTCTATTTTCTGGGGGTACCACTCCCAAACTGAGGGTATGGAAACCCAGGTGGAGAGGCAGGGTGAGGGACGAGTCACCCCTGTCTCCTGTTCAGCCTAAGGGTACAGACCCTGGGTTGATTGGCCAGTGTTAGGATTCCACCCCTGAACTGGTGAGGGATAGAGTGGAAGGAGGGTGAAAAACACCCAGGGCTACTGCCCCCACTCTATGAAACCTCAGCAGTCAGATAACTGTCAGGAGCCCATAGCAAACTCCTTGGCAGCACCATGGCTGGAAGAGAAGCTTACCCAATGCCCCCGCTTTGGGCCTTCACCTGGCAGTGGGTGGTCTGCCTCCTGACACTGACAGCTGTCAGTGGCCTCTGTTGGCTGTTGTCCATACGGACAGAGCTTTCCTTGGGTTGGAGACAGAAGTCTGATCAGTGGCGGCTCCTCCGCAATGGCGAAGGAGCGTCGCCCCACTGCTTGGCTCAGTAGCCAGCAAATAAAAAATAAAACTATGTTGTAGCATCATATTATTTTTCATTGCTAGCTGTGAGCCAGTGCTGTAGGGAGGGGCAGGGCCGAGACATGGGAAGGGGAAGAGGAGTACTATGTGTGCGTATGTGTTTTGGCCGGCCATCTCAGGCCGACCAAAACACACATACGCACTTAGTTTTCTAAGAGAAACCCCACAGACTCCATGACCTGAGCTTAACATCATTTCAGCTCACTCAGGCCAATCCCCGCGCTGCCCCTCCTAGCAGCATGGGGATTGGATAGGAGTCTGTCACTGAGGCTTTTATTACTACCCCCTCTCCCGCCGTGGGACGCGACGCCTCCCGCGTTCCCTCCATCCGCCTCACAACCTTTTGTTTGTGGTGGCCACCACTGAGTCTGATCCAAGGGGTGGAATGGGCCACATCACTTTGTTGGCCATGGTGATACTGTCTGCCTACTGGGATGCATCCGTGAGCAAGTTAAGGTTAGGAGCTACACAAATGGGGTCCACAGGTGGGGAGAAGGGTTCCCCATGGGTCAGTTCAGTGGCTAGAGAGAGTATGGACAGAGGGGACCAATTGAGTTCTGAGAGGCATAGAACGGACAAGTGCCCCTGCAGTAGAGGGCCATTGTCCATGTTCTATAACCAAAGCAGGGAAGCCCATCAAGGTATTGATTAGTCTACCCTGGCTTTAGGCTGGAGGTGGGTCATGTTGGAAAATGGCCTTTTCTGCAAGGTATCCTCGAGCATTTTGCCTACCTCCTCCTATTTTTGCAGGATTAATTTTTGTTGGCTTTAGGACTCTGCTAACCAGTGCTAAAGTGCTTGTGCTCTCTCCTTAAAACATGGTAACATTGGCTCATACCCAATTGGCATATTTAATTTACTCATAAGTCCCTAGCAAAGTGCAATACATGTGCCCAGGGCTTTAAATTAAATGCTACTCTTTTGCATTTGTCGCCCTAAGTGGGAAGGGTATGCCCAGACGTGGGTCCCGTGCTCTCTACACCACTGGATTCAAGCTAGCCTGGCTGAAGAAGGGTGATGCCCTGAAACCGGTCCCAGGATGCTTGTTTCCGGTCCAGGGAGGACCTGGCTTGGCAGTTCGGGCTGGACTGTTCCCACAAGGAACAGGGTCAAGACTGATTTGCATATGGCTGGGTCCAAACTGGGGTGGTGTGGTGAGCAAAAGAATGATGGATTTAACCCAGATCCTTGTGACTGGGGGTGAATGTTTGCATTGTCCAGCATTCCGTCCATCAATTGTTTCTTTTGCATTTGTCGCCCTAAGTGGGAAGGGTATGCCCAGACGTGGGTCCCGTGCTCTCTACACCACTGGATTCAAGCTAGCCTGGCTGAAGAAGGGTGATGCCCTGAAACCGGTCCCAGGATGCTTGTTTCCGGTCCAGGGAGGACCTGGCTTGGCAGTTCGTGCTGGACTGTTCCCACAAGGAACAGGGTCAAGACTGATTTGCATATGGCTGGGTCCAAACTGGGGTGGTGTGGTGAGCAAAAGAATGATGGATTTAACCCAGATCCTTGTGACTGGGGGTGAATGTTTGCATTGTCCAGCATTCCGTCCATCAATTGTTTCTTTTGCATTTGTTGCCCTAAGTGGGAAGGGTATGCCCAGACGTGGGTCCCGTGCTCTCTACACCACTGGATTCAAGCTAGCCTGGCTGAAGAAGGGTGATGCCCTGAAACCGGTCCCAGGATGCTTGTTTCCGGTCCAGGGAGGACCTGGCTTGGCAGTTCGGGCTGGACTGTTCCCACAAGGAACAGGGTCAAGACTGATTTGCATATGGCTGGGTCCAAACTGGGGTGGTGTGGTGAGCAAAAGAATGATGGATTTAACCCAGATCCTTGTGACTGGGGGTGAATGTTTGCATTGTCCAGCATTCCGTCCATCAATTGTTTCTTTTGCATTTGTCGCCCTAAGTGGGAAGGGTATGCCCAGACGTGGGTCCCGTGCTCTCTACACCACTGGATTCAAGCTAGCCTGGCTGAAGAAGGGTGATGCCCTGAAACCGGTCCCAGGATGCTTGTTTCCGGTCCAGGGAGGACCTGGCTTGGCAGTTCGGGCTGGACTGTTCCCACAAGGAACAGGGTCAAGACTGATTTGCATATGGCTGGGTCCAAACTGGGGTGGTGTGGTGAGCAAAAGAATGATGGATTTAACCCAGATCCTTGTGACTGGGGGTGAATGTTTGCATTGTCCAGCATTCCGTCCATCAATTGTTTCTTTTGCATTTGTCGCCCTAAGTGGGAAGGGTATGCCCAGACATGGGTCCCGTGCTCTCTACACCACTGGATTCAAGCCAGCCTGGCTGAAGAAGGGTGATGCCCTGAAACCGGTCCCAGGATGCTTGTTTCTGGTCCAGGGAGGACCTGGCTTGGCAGTTCGGGCTGGACTGTTCCCACAAGGAACAGGGTCAAGACTGATTTGCATATGGCTGGGTCCAAACTGGGGTGGTATGGTGAGCAAAAGAATGATGGATTTAACCCAGATCCTTGTGACTGGGGGTGAATGTTTGCATTGTCCAGCATTCCGTCCATCAATTGTTTCTTTTGCATTTGTCGCCCTAAGTGGGAAGGGTATGCCCAGACGTGGGTCCCGTGCTCTCTACACCACTGGATTCAAGCTAGCCTGGCTGAAGAAGGGTGATGCCCTGAAACCGGTCCCAGGATGCTTGTTTCCGGTCCAGGGAGGACCTGGCTTGGCAGTTCGGGCTGGACTGTTCCCACAAGGAACAGGGTCAAGACTGATTTGCATATGGCTGGGTCCAAACTGGGGTGGTGTGGTGAGCAAAAGAATGATGGATTTAACCCAGATCCTTGTGACTGGGGGTGAATGTTTGCATTGTCCAGCATTCCGTCCATCAATTGTTTCTTTTGCATTTGTCGCCCTAAGTGGGAAGGGTATGCCCAGACGTGGGTCCCGTGCTCTCTACACCACTGGATTCAAGCTAGCCTGGCTGAAGAAGGGTGATGCCCTGAAACCGGTCCCAGGATGCTTGTTTCCGGTCCAGGGAGGACCTGGCTTGGCAGTTCGTGCTGGACTGTTCCCACAAGGAACAGGGTCAAGACTGATTTGCATATGGCTTGGTCCAAACTGGGGTGATGTGGTGAGCAAAAGAATGATGGATTTAACCCAGATCCTTGTGACTGGGGGTGAATGTTTGCATTGTCCAGCATTCCGTCCATCAATTGTTTCTTTTGCATTTATTGCCCTAAGTGGGAAGGGTATGCCCAGACGTGGGTCCCGTGCTCTCTACACCACTGGATTCAAGCTAGCCTGGCTGAAGAAGGGTGATGCCCTGAAACCGGTCCCAGGATGCTTGTTTCCGGTCCAGGGAGGACCTGGCTTGGCAGTTCGGGCTGGACTGTTCCCACAAGGAACAGGGTCAAGACTGATTTGCATATGGCTGGGTCCAAACTGGGGTGGTGTGGTGAGCAAAAGAATGATGGATTTAACCCAGATCCTTGTGACTGGGGGTGAATGTTTGCATTGTCCAGCATTCCGTCCATCAATTGTTTCTTTTGCATTTGTCGCCCTAAGTGGGAAGGGTATGCCCAGACGTGGGTCCCGTGCTCTCTACACAACTGGATTCAAGCTAGCCTGGCTGAAGAAGGGTGATGCCCTGAAACCGGTCCCAGGATGCTTGTTTCCGGTCCAGGGAGGACCTGGCTTGGCAGTTCGGGCTGGACTGTTCCCACAAGGAACATGGTCAAGACTGATTTGCATATGGCTGGGTCCAAACTGGGGTGGTGTGGTGAGCAAAAGAATGATGGATTTAACCCAGATCCTTGTGACTGGGGGTGAATGTTTGCATTGTCCAGCATTCCGTCCATCAATTGTTTCTTTTGCATTTGTCGCACTAAGTGGGAAGGGTATGCCCAGACGTGGGTCCCGTGCTCTCTACACCACTGGATTCAAGCTAGCCTGGCTGAAGAAGGGTGATGCCCTGAAACCGGTCCCAGGATGCTTGTTTCCGGTCCAGGGAGGACCTGGCTTGGCAGTTCGGGCTGGACTGTTCCCACAAGGAACAGGGTCAAGACTGATTTGCATATGGCTGGGTCCAAACTGGGGTGGTGTGGTGAGCAAAAGAATGATGGATTTAACCCAGATCCTTGTGACTGGGGGTGAATGTTTGCATTGTCCAGCATTCCGTCCATCAATTGTTTCTTTTGCATTTGTCGCCCTAAGTGGGAAGGGTATGCCCAGACATGGGTCCCGTGCTCTCTACACCACTGGATTCAAGCTAGCCTGGCTGAAGAAGGGTGATGCCCTGAAACCGGTCCCAGGATGCTTGTTTCCGGTCCAGGGAGGACCTGGCTTGGCAGTTCGGGCTGGACTGTTCCCACAAGGAACAGGGTCAAGACTGATTTGCATATGGCTGGGTCCAAACTGGGGTGGTGTGGTGAGCAAAAGAATGATGGATTTAACCCAGATCCTTGTGACTGGGGGTGAATGTTTGCATTGTCCAGCATTCCGTCCATCAATTGTTTCTTTTGCATTTGTCGCCCTAAGTGGGAAGGGTATGCCCAGACGTGGGTCCCGTGCTCTCTACACCACTGGATTCAAGCTAGCCTGGCTGAAGAAGGGTGATGCCCTGAAACCGGTCCCAGGATGCTTGTTTCCGGTCCAGGGAGGACCTGGCTTGGCAGTTCGGGCTGGACTGTTCCCACAAGGAACAGGGTCAAGACTGATTTGCATATGGCTGGGTCCAAACTGGGGTGGTGTGGTGAGCAAAAGAATGATGGATTTAACCCAGATCCTTGTGACTGGGGGTGAATGTTTGCATTGTCCAGCATTCCGTCCATCAATTGTTTCTTTTGCATTTGTCGCCCTAAGTGGGAAGGGTATGCCCAGACGTGGGTCCCGTGCTCTCTACACCACTGGATTCAAGCTAGCCTGGCTGAAGAAGGGTGATGCCCTGAAACCGGTCCCAGGATGCTTGTTTCCGGTCCAGGGAGGACCTGGCTTGGCAGTTCGGGCTGGACTGTTCCCACAAGGAACAGGGTCAAGACTGATTTGCATATGGCTGGGTCCAAACTGGGGTGGTGTGGTGAGCAAAAGAATGATGGATTTAACCCAGATCCTTGTGACTGGGGGTGAATGTTTGCATTGTCCAGCATTCCGTCCATCAATTGTTTCTTTTGCATTTGTCGCCCTAAGTGGGAAGGGTATGCCCAGACGTGGGTCCTGTGCTCTCTACACCACTGGATTCAAGCTAGCCTGGCTGAAGAAGGGTGATGCCCTGAAACCGGTCCCAGGATGCTTGTTTCCGGTCCAGGGAGGACCTGGCTTGGCAGTTCGGGCTGGACTGTTCCCACAAGGAACAGGGTCAAGACTGATTTGCATATGGCTGGGTCCAAACTGGGGTGGTGTGGTGAGCAAAAGAATGATGGATTTAACCCAGATCCTTGTTGGGGGTGACTGTTTGCATTGTCCAGCATTCCGTCCATCAATTGTTTCTTTTGCATTTGTCGCCCTAAGTGGGAAGGGTATGCCCAGACGTGGGTCCCGTGCTCTCTACACCACTGGATTCAAGCTAGCCTGGCTGAAGAAGGGTGATGCCCTGAAACCGGTCCCAGGATGCTTGTTTCCGGTCCAGGGAGGACCTGGCTTGGCAGTTCGGGCTGGACTGTTCCCACAAGGAACAGGGTCAAGACTGATTTGCATATGGCTGGGTCCAAACTGGGGTGGTGTGGTGAGCAAAAGAATGATGGATTTAACCCAGATCCTTGTGACTGGGGGTGAATGTTTGCATTGTCCATCATTCCGTCCATCAATTGTTTCTTTTGCATTTGTCGCCCTAAGTGGGAAGGGTATGCCCAGACGTGGGTCCCGTGCTCTCTACACCACTGGATTCAAGCTAGCCTGGCTGAAGAAGGGAGATGCCCTGAAACCGGTCCCAGGATGCTTGTTTCCGGTCCAGGGAGGACCTGGCTTGGCAGTTCGGGCTGGACTGTTCCCACAAGGAACAGGGTCAAGACTGATTTGCATATGGCTGGGTCCAAACTGGGGTGGTGTGGTGAGCAAAAGAATGATGGATTTAACCCAGATCCTTGTGACTGGGGGTGAATGTTTGCATTGTCCAGCATTCCGTCCATCAATTGTTTCTTTTGCATTTGTCGCCCTAAGTGGGAAGGGTATGCCCAGACGTGGGTCCCGTGCTCTCTACACCACTGGATTCAAGCTAGCCTGGCTGAAGAAGGGTGATGCCCTGAAACCGGTCCCAGGATGCTTGTTTCCGGTCCAGGGAGGACCTGGCTTGGCAGTTCGGGCTGGACTGTTCCCACAAGGAACAGGGTCAAGACTGATTTGCATATGGCTGGGTCCAAACTGGGGTGGTGTGGTGAGCAAAAGAATGATGGATTTAACCCAGATCCTTGTGACTGGGGGTGAATGTTTGCATTGTCCAGCATTCCGTACATCAATTGTTTCTTTTGCATTTGTCGCCCTAAGTGGGAAGGGTATGCCCAGACGTGGGTCCCGTGCTCTCTACACCACTGGATTCAAGCTAGCCTGGCTGAAGAAGGGTGATGCCCTGAAACCGGTCCCAGGATGTTTGTTTCCGGTCCAGGGAGGACCTGGCTTGGCAGTTCGTGCTGGACTGTTCCCACAAGGAACAGGGTCAAGACTGATTTGCATATGGCTGGGTCCAAACTGGGGTGGTGTGGTGAGCAAAAGAATGATGGATTTAACCCAGATCCTTGTGACTGGGGGTGAATGTTTGCATTGTCCAGCATTCCGTCCATCAATTGTTTCTTTTGCATTTGTTGCCCTAAGTGGGAAGGGTATGCCCAGACGTGGGTCCCGTGCTCTCTACACCACTGGATTCAAGCTAGCCTGGCTGAAGAAGGGTGATGCCCTGAAACCGGTCCCAGGATGCTTGTTTCCGGTCCAGGGAGGACCTGGCTTGGCAGTTCGGGCTGGACTGTTCCCACAAGGAACAGGGTCAAGACTGATTTGCATATGGCTGGGTCCAAACTGGGGTGGTGTGGTGAGCAAAAGAATGATGGATTTAACCCAGATCCTTGTGACTGGGGGTGAATGTTTGCATTGTCCAGCATTCCGTCCATCAATTGTTTCTTTTGCATTTGTCGCCCTAAGTGGGAAGGGTATGCCCAGACGTGGGTCCCGTGCTCTCTACACCACTGGATTCAAGCTAGCCTGGCTGAAGAAGGGTGATGCCCTGAAACCGGTCCCAGGATGCTTGTTTCCGGTCCAGGGAGGACCTGGCTTGGCAGTCCGGGCTGGACTGTTCCCACAAGGAACAGGGTCAAGACTGATTTGCATATGGCTGGGTCCAAACTGGGGTGGTGTGGTGAGCAAAAGAATGATGGATTTAACCCAGATCCTTGTGACTGGGGGTGAATGTTTGCATTGTCCAGCATTCCGTCCATCAATTGTTTCTTTTGCATTTGTCGCCCTAAGTGGGAAGGGTATGCCCAGACATGGGTCCCGTGCTCTCTACACCACTGGATTCTAGCTAGCCTGGCTGAAGAAGGGTGATGCCCTGAAACCGGTCCCAGGATGCTTGTTTCTGGTCCAGGGAGGACCTGGCTTGGCAGTTCGGGCTGGACTGTTCCCACAAGGAACAGGGTCAAGACTGATTTGCATATGGCTGGGTCCAAACTGGGGTGGTATGGTGAGCAAAAGAATGATGGATTTAACCCAGATCCTTGTGACTGGGGGTGAATGTTTGCATTGTCCAGCATTCCGTCCATCAATTGTTTCTTTTGCATTTGTCGCCCTAAGTGGGAAGGGTATGCCCAGACGTGGGTCCCGTGCTCTCTACACCACTGGATTCAAGCTAGCCTGGCTGAAGAAGGGTGATGCCCTGAAACCGGTCCCAGGATGCTTGTTTCCGGTCCAGGGAGGACCTGGCTTGGCAGTTCGGGCTGGACTGTTCCCACAAGGAACAGGGTCAAGACTGATTTGCATATGGCTGGGTCCAAACTGGGGTGGTGTGGTGAGCAAAAGAATGATGGATTTAACCCAGATCCTTGTGACTGGGGGTGAATGTTTGCATTGTCCAGCATTCCGTCCATCAATTGTTTCTTTTGCATTTGTCGCCCTAAGTGGGAAGGGTATGCCCAGACGTGGGTCCCGTGCTCTCTACACCACTGGATTCAAGCTAGCCTGGCTGAAGAAGGGTGATGCCCTGAAACCGGTCCCAGGATGCTTGTTTCCGGTCCAGGGAGGACCTGGCTTGGCAGTTCGGGCTGGACTGTTCCCACAAGGAACAGGGTCAAGACTGATTTGCATATGGCTGGGTCCAAACTGGGGTGGTGTGGTGAGCAAAAGAATGATGGATTTAACCCAGATCCTTGTGACTGGGGGTGAATGTTTGCATTGTCCAGCATTCCGTCCATCAATTGTTTCTTTTGCATTTGTCGCACTAAGTGGGAAGGGTATGCCCAGACGTGGGTCCCGTGCTCTCTACACCACTGGATTCAAGCTAGCCTGGCTGAAGAAGGGTGATGCCCTGAAACCGGTCCCAGGATGCTTGTTTCCGGTCCAGGGAGGACCTGGCTTGGCAGTTCGGGCTGGACTGTTCCCACAAGGAACAGGGTCAAGACTGATTTGCATATGGCTGGGTCCAAACTGGGGTGGTGTGGTGAGCAAAAGAATGATGGATTTAACCCAGATCCTTGTGACTGGGGGTGAATGTTTGCATTGTCCAGCATTCCGTCCATCAATTGTTTCTTTTGCATTTGTCGCCTTAAGTGGGAAGGGTATGCCCAGACATGGGTCCCGTGCTCTCTACACCACTGGATTCAAGCTAGCCTGGCTGAAGAAGGGTGATGCCCTGAAACCGGTCCCAGGATGCTTGTTTCCGGTCCAGGGAGGACCTGGCTTGGCAGTTCGGGCTGGACTGTTCCCACAAGGAACAGGGTCAAGACTGATTTGCATATGGCTGGGTCCAAACTGGGGTGGTGTGGTGAGCAAAAGAATGATGGATTTAACCCAGATCCTTGTGACTGGGGGTGAATGTTTGCATTGTCCAGCATTCCGTCCATCAATTGTTTCTTTTGCATTTGTCGCCCTAAGTGGGAAGGGTATGCCCAGACGTGGGTCCCGTGCTCTCTACACCACTGGATTCAAGCTAGCCTGGCTGAAGAAGGGTGATGCCCTGAAACCGGTCCCAGGATGCTTGTTTCCGGTCCAGGGAGGACCTGGCTTGGCAGTTCGGGCTGGACTGTTCCCACAAGGAACAGGGTCAAGACTGATTTGCATATGGCTGGGTCCAAACTGGGGTGGTGTGGTGAGCAAAAGAATGATGGATTTAACCCAGATCCTTGTGACTGGGGGTGAATGTTTGCATTGTCCAGCATTCCGTCCATCAATTGTTTCTTTTGCATTTGTCGCCCTAAGTGGGAAGGGTATGCCCAGACGTGGGTCCCGTGCTCTCTACACCACTGGATTCAAGCTAGCCTGGCTGAAGAAGGGTGATGCCCTGAAACCGGTCCCAGGATGCTTGTTTCCGGTCCAGGGAGGACCTGGCTTGGCAGTTCGGGCTGGACTGTTCCCACAAGGAACAGGGTCAAGACTGATTTGCATATGGCTGGGTCCAAACTGGGGTGGTGTGGTGAGCAAAAGAATGATGGATTTAACCCAGATCCTTGTGACTGGGGGTGAATGTTTGCATTGTCCAGCATTCCGTCCATCAATTGTTTCTTTTGCATTTGTCGCCCTAAGTGGGAAGGGTATGCCCAGACGTGGGTCCTGTGCTCTCTACACCACTGGATTCAAGCTAGCCTGGCTGAAGAAGGGTGATGCCCTGAAACCGGTCCCAGGATGCTTGTTTCCGGTCCAGGGAGGACCTGGCTTGGCAGTTCGGGCTGGACTGTTCCCACAAGGAACAGGGTCAAGACTGATTTGCATATGGCTGGGTCCAAACTGGGGTGGTGTGGTGAGCAAAAGAATGATGGATTTAACCCAGATCCTTGTTGGGGGTGACTGTTTGCATTGTCCAGCATTCCGTCCATCAATTGTTTCTTTTGCATTTGTCGCCCTAAGTGGGAAGGGTATGCCCAGACGTGGGTCCCGTGCTCTCTACACCACTGGATTCAAGCTAGCCTGGCTGAAGAAGGGTGATGCCCTGAAACCGGTCCCAGGATGCTTGTTTCCGGTCCAGGGAGGACCTGGCTTGGCAGTTCGGGCTGGACTGTTCCCACAAGGAACAGGGTCAAGACTGATTTGCATATGGCTGGGTCCAAACTGGGGTGGTGTGGTGAGCAAAAGAATGATGGATTTAACCCAGATCCTTGTGACTGGGGGTGAATGTTTGCATTGTCCATCATTCCGTCCATCAATTGTTTCTTTTGCATTTGTCGCCCTAAGTGGGAAGGGTATGCCCAGACGTGGGTCCCGTGCTCTCTACACCACTGGATTCAAGCTAGCCTGGCTGAAGAAGGGAGATGCCCTGAAACCGGTCCCAGGATGCTTGTTTCCGGTCCAGGGAGGACCTGGCTTGGCAGTTCGGGCTGGACTGTTCCCACAAGGAACAGGGTCAAGACTGATTTGCATATGGCTGGGTCCAAACTGGGGTGGTGTGGTGAGCAAAAGAATGATGGATTTAACCCAGATCCTTGTGACTGGGGGTGAATGTTTGCATTGTCCAGCATTCCGTCCATCAATTGTTTCTTTTGCATTTGTCGCCCTAAGTGGGAAGGGTATGCCCAGACGTGGGTCCCGTGCTCTCTACACCACTGGATTCAAGCTAGCCTGGCTGAAGAAGGGTGATGCCCTGAAACCGGTCCCAGGATGCTTGTTTCCGGTCCAGGGAGGACCTGGCTTGGCAGTTCGGGCTGGACTGTTCCCACAAGGAACAGGGTCAAGACTGATTTGCATATGGCTGGGTCCAAACTGGGGTGGTGTGGTGAGCAAAAGAATGATGGATTTAACCCAGATCCTTGTGACTGGGGGTGAATGTTTGCATTGTCCAGCATTCCGTCCATCAATTGTTTCTTTTGCATTTGTCGCCCTAAGTGGGAAGGGTATGCCCAGACGTGGGTCCCGTGCTCTCTACACCACTGGATTCAAGCTAGCCTGGCTGAAGAAGGGTGATGCCCTGAAACCGGTCCCAGGATGCTTGTTTCCGGTCCAGGGAGGACCTGGCTTGGCAGTTCGGGCTGGACTGTTCCCACAAGGAACAGGGTCAAGACTGATTTGCATATGGCTGGGTCCAAACTGGGGTGGTGTGGTGAGCAAAAGAATGATGGATTTAACCCAGATCCTTGTGACTGGGGGTGAATGTTTGCATTGTCCAGCATTCCGTCCATCAATTGTTTCTTTTGCATTTGTCGCCCTAAGTGGGAAGGCTATGCCCAGACGTGGGTCCCGTGCTCTCTACACCACTGGATTCAAGCTAGCCTGGCTGAAGAAGGGTGATGCCCTGAAACCGGTCCCAGGATGCTTGTTTCCGGTCCAGGGAGGACCTGGCTTGGCAGTTCGGGCTGGACTGTTCCCACAAGGAACAGGGTCAAGACTGATTTGCATATGGCTGGGTCCAAACTGGGGTGGTGTGGTGAGCAAAAGAATGATGGATTTAACCCAGATCCTTGTGACTGGGGGTGAATGTTTGCATTGTCCAGCATTCCGTCCATCAATTGTTTCTTTTGCATTTGTCGCCCTAAGTGGGAAGGGTATGCCCAGACGTGGGTCCCGTGCTCTCTACACCACTGGATTCAAGCTAGCCTGGCTGAAGAAGGGTGATGCCCTGAAACCGGTCCCAGGATGCTTGTTTCCGGTCCAGGGAGGACCTGGCTTGGCAGTTCGGGCTGGACTGTTCCCACAAGGAACAGGGTCAAGACTGATTTGCATATGGCTGGGTCCAAACTGGGGTGGTGTGGTGAGCAAAAGAATGATGGATTTAACCCAGATCCTTGTGACTGGGGGTGAATGTTTGCATTGTCCAGCATTCCGTCCATCAATTGTTTCTTTTGCACTAGTGGGTTTGCAGCACTAATTGTGCCACCCACTTAAGTAGTCCTCTAACCATGTCTCTGGCCTGCCATTGCAGAGCCTGTGTGTGCTCATCAAGTTAACCCTCTTGCCAGGCTCAAATCTACCTTTTTAACACATATAAGTCACCCCTAGGGTAGGCCCTGACAGCCCAGAGGACAGGGTGCAATGTATTTAAAAAGTAGAACATGTACTTTTTGGTTTTACATGTCCTGGTAGCGAAAAACTCTTACATTCGCTTTTCACTACTGCAGGGACTATCTTTCCCATAGGATAACATTGGAGTTGCCTTATTACATTTTACAAGTGTCATTCCCAATTGTGAAGAGATAGACTGTTCAAGTTGGTGTCTCTGGAATCACAATTTAATTAAAATCCAAACTTACGGTGAAGTCGGATTTTAAATTGCAATTCTGTAACTGACACTTTTAGAAAGTTGGCATTTTCATACTTTAGCCATTTGGTGGCTGCTGCCTGTCTCTAATCACATGTCTGGCGCGGGTGACAGCAGGGCTTTGGATATTCCCTCTAGACAGCCACAGACAATGGGAGCTTAGTTGTGACTTGATGGGCCATTCTGGTAAGATGGGAGGGAGGAGCTTGACCCAGTCTCACTTACACATGAATAGGCTGTGTCCTATCCACACACAAAGGGCGGCATGCCCCTCTGTAGTGAATCTGGAGACAGGGCAGGAAAGAAGGATATCTGTGCACTTCAAAAGCATCTCTCTGAAGTCGCCTCCACTTCAAAGACACCGCTGGGTATAAGTACTGGACCTCTGACACCACTAACTCAATACGCTTCTGGACCTGCGACTACTCTGCCAGGAAAAAGGACTGCTGTGCTGCTGAAGGACTGCTACTCTGCTGCTTTGCTGGACTCCTGCCCTGCTGTGCTTCCCTGCTGCCTGCTGTTCCGCTGCATGGGTGAGAAGGATTGGACGTGCATCACTTGAACCCAGAGGCTGCTGGCTGGACTACTGATCTGAAGTCTCAGGGACATAAAAGACCTCCAACCATCCTGTTCCTACACCTGGAATCTGCCTTCTGTCCTGCTAAGTGGTGCCACCCCAGTCCTGGACCCTTGGACGTGCGCCTAAGGTGTTTGCTCCAGCGGAACCGATGCATCTTCAGCTGCGGTAGCAGAACCGATGCATCAGTGTTGTTGCGTAGAACAGAATCAACGCATTGCAACTACTGCGTGGATCAGAACTGGGGCAACGCCGCTGCTGCGTGGATCAGAACTGACGCATCACTGCTGCTGCGTTGATCAGAACAGATGCATCACTGCTGCTGAGTGGATCAGACCCGACGCATTGCCTTCTGAACCACCACTCCACGACACCTCTTCAACCCGAACACCGGCAATGCTCCCCAACCTCAGATTAAGGTACTTTTGTTTGTCAGGCCTACCTGGGTCCCCGTAGCCAGCCTGTGCTCCATTGCAGTCAGCCTGAACCTTTAACTTTGTCCCGGTCTGGCGCAAGCAGACATCCCCGGTTGGTGCTTCTTGCTTCTAAGCGCTATATTATAGTTTATTCTTTAAAAATTCATAACTCAAGTTCTACTTATTGGATGTTTGTTGTTATAGTCTTGTTTTATTTATTAAATTAAGTTCTATTTTTCTAACCTGGTGTGGAATATGTTTGTGTGGTGTTTTCACTGTTTTACTGTCTGAAGTGTCGCACAAATACTTTACACATTGCCTCTAAGTTAAGCCTAACTGCTCTATGCCAAGCTGCCAGAGGGTGAGCACAGGTTAATTTAGGGCTTGCCTGACACTTAACCTGACTAGGAGTGCGGTTGCTGCTTGACCAGTCAACCACTAACCCAATTTTAAAAAAATACCCTAGAAATAGTGACTGTGCTGACTCGTAAAACTGCTCGCCATCTTGAAAATGCAAACAATCCCCTAAGGAGCTAAACTAGCAAAACATGCAGCAAGCATTCATTCTGGATTGTGAGAAGGCTGTGGGACATCAGAACTATCCATTGCTGCTGACGTTAACAGTTATCTCACTGCTCCAAGCTGGAAAGCCTATCATGCCTAGATGGAAGTAATCCTGGGCAGAATTCTGCAAGATGGTACATGCAGGGGTTTGTTGACGTGGTGGTACTCTACTTCCTCAGTCTGGAGTGTCATCTTCACCTCCATCGCATCCCAAAAACCACCACCCTTCAGCTCTACAAAAGTCTCCAGTAAAGAAAAAAAAAAGTGAGATTCGAAGTGAAAAACCTGAGAAACCCTTTCATTCCTGCATTTATGGGATTTGCATTGTGCGGTGTACCCACACTGTTGTTACCTTCAGAGTCCCATTACACGTTTTGCCATAATTCAGAGTCTGCCGGTAACAGCAGTTACCACCTGAGTGATGCTGAAACCCGGCATGCCCAATATTTTCTCATCGGATATTTCGCCTGGGGATGCAAAAGGCAGAAAATGGCAATACACATGCAGGAATTGGTGCAGGAGCAATTATTTGTACATAAATCACTTCATTGTAACGGGCCAAGCGTTGCATTGTATACTTGCTGTGGTGTTCCCATAAGGTTTGTCTTTTGCCAGGGACCATATATTTCTTCAGTATTCTATACCGTTTTGCAACCTATCCGAATACAAACTGCACATTTTGCTGGAAGAAACAATGGGACGAAAGATTCGCGTTTTTAAATATTGAATTGTCGACTTTAGAAAAAGTTACAAACTAAGGGGCATATTTACAAGCCCCTTACGCTGCCGGTGCGTCACTTTTATTGACGCACCGGCGGCGCAGTGTGGTGCTGTTTACAAGGCCACGTAAAGCCACCCTGTGTGGCCTTGTAAATACAGCCTCTTTTCTTGCAGCACTTTGCGTGAAAGGGGCGTTTCATGGGTGTTGCTGTGGGTGTTCCCACGCAACACCCATGGATTGTGCCGCATTCCCAGATTTACAACGTTTTGTAAACCTGAGAATGCATCAGAATCCTACGCCTCCCCAGGGGAGGCTTAAGGAGGCGCAACGAGGAGAAATAATTTTATTTCTCCTCGTTTTTTCCTCTTTCTATGTGTGCTGCATTCTGCAGCACGCATAGAAAGAGGAAAACACCTCTTATGATTGTTTTTCTGCAGGAAGGTGTCCCCTTCTGCACAAAAACAATCATCCTTGCAACACAGTCACCCTGGTGCAAGGGTGCCTGCGTTGGCACATGGCAGCCAATTGTGCGCCAGCGCAGGGGATAGCTCAGGGATGCATCATATTGTTGTAATCATGACGCATCCCTGTGCTTTGAAAGTAATGCAGCGCGGCTCAGCCAAATGTCTTGCGGCACTGCGCTGTGTTACTTTCTTGTAAATAAGGCCCTAAGAACTGAATATGGTTTTGAGCTGGATATAGCATAGGAGGCGTAGATGGATTATGGCCTTGAATCACATTGAATTTGAATGCCCTGATGAAGCTCTATGCGAAACATGTGTTGTCATTTCAAATGAAGAACTCTATGTATCTTTCTGCTCAGTAAATGTAATGAATATTGAAGAGGAACGGCCGATCGTTTTACCAGGATGCAATGCAAACTAAACCTGATTTATTAATAAAATAGAGGTGCTCAAAAACATTATCATTATCAAATACTGACGAAGGACTCCTGAATGCTATACAGTTTCTTGTACTGCCACAACGCAAAAGTACAACGCCCATGATCGAGGTACTCTGGTTGTGAGAATACCTATGAGGTATTCCTTTATAACTCAGAATCAGACCCCAATGGTGGGTGTTGTGGAGGGGGGCCAGGAATCAAGGCAATCCGCGTGGCAGTGGTATGGCTGGAGGGTCAGAAGTCATCGAAGTCCATCAGCCAAACCAGGAGTCATCGACCAGGGGTTAGTCTGATATTCTTAGGAAATTCATTTGCATCCCATTATAGCCCAGTGCCTCTCTAACTTTACAAAATTTGAAACCTTAGAAAAGTATCTCTCTCTCTCTTATGTTAAGTTTCTCTCCTTAAATAACGTGTTCAAGAAGGTAAGCAATGGCTGTGATTTTAAAACCTTCTATCGCCAGATTACATAATTTTAATGCTATTGTTTATGGGAGCCAGGAGGCTGTCTTTTAAAAAACTATATCCCACAAGAAAAACGTATTATTGTATCATTGTTAACTTTTATAAAAATACTAGTTCATGTGTATATTTTTTCTACAGCAGAGAAATGCTTGGAAAGCTCCAGGGGAAGGCACTTCACAAATATTCATAACACCGCATATGTTGCTTACCAACCTTAATTTGGGCATGTGCTCTTTCCTTTTTAGGTCAGGTCCTAGACACACTTTAACTGTCTCTTCCGACAACTGTTTTTCCAAAAATCCTACATAATATACATACTTAGAGGGACATTTGATCAGCGGGCTTTATCCATTGGTCTGTTAAATTGTTATTTACATTTTGCCTCCACCAACCACAGCATATAGCATGGGGCAGTGGGGCAGCCCATGTTATCCACTTACTCTTCACTTTGAGTGATTGCACAAAGCCTGTGCACTTCGTTTAAATCTTCTAAAAGTAGTTTCTTTCTTTTCATTTGGAAATTTGGTTAAAAGTGTACTTTTGTATTTTACTTATTTTTTTATATTCATTTTAAATATTGGCTGTTTATTTTACCTGCTATTCGGATACCCAGTTGGATGGTGATTTTTGTTCTGTCCCCTATTTAGTATTTATAAATGCTGTTCTGAGTGCTTACATGGCATTGTACCACCTTAACTACCCATAATTTGAGAGCTTTGTTAAGTGGTGATTTATTCTTGGCACAAATAACAAGAATACTGCTAATAATAAAATGAATAGCACAAATTAAAAACTAGTAAAACAACCGCTTTTTGTGTCATATACCTGCAAATAATATGTAACCAATGCACCAGTTTTCCAAGGCTACATCTGTAGGCTGTTGCAATGCTTGTCCTACCATGTACAGAAAAATTGCAGTATTTTACTCTAAATAATTGTGGACAACATATTCAGTGTGCCACTGTGTAGTACTAAAGGGTATACTGCTGGCCCCCTGTTGCTGGTTCACAAAACGAAAGTAAGAACGTCGTATCTGTCTCGAGTGCTGCTAAAATGTTGGTAATTGGTTGTGTTCTTATGCAAGGTTGCAAGGGTTTATTGTTAGTTGAGCTGTGGTTGAAAAGGTGTAAGGTCTGTGCAGACATTATTTCTATTTGGTGACACCAATTATAGCCAATGCCATATTATTCTTCTACCCTCACCATGTATCCTTTTGAAGAATGGCATTATAAGAGGATACCATCATCAGAACAACAGATTGCTGAAAAGATCCAAGTGTGCATGAACTTACTAGCACTTTAAAGGGGTGAGCTATACCCTTCCCTTTTGTAGAAGGCACACCACTGATGTGTCCTTCTCTGCATGATGACACATGAACAGGGTGATGAAGGAGCCGTGGGATCAACCCTAGAGTCTTGCTCATGTTTGGTTGTAACCACGTCATGGGTGGCACCTCTCCCCCGCTTAGAATCTTCGCTCTCCTCTTCAGAGAGTGGCCCTCCCACTGCAGAGGCCGAGTGCCTTGGCCTCTGCAGTTTCTGCTTACAAGCCCTTCATTTGTAGGCACAGATGTCCGTACGTTTTGAGTGGTTCTTTGTTCTTATTCAGTCTACATTGGGAGTGGAGCTGCAGATGGAGTTCTTGGCAATGTCGCTCATGTCAATGCCTAGTTCTCAATGCAATAAAGGTTTTCTAGTGTGGGGTTGCTTCAGGCTTTATAGCACGGCCATTTTGTTCCTTCTCTTGAGTATCCTGTGACTTTCTTAGCCTGAAGTGTGATAGTTTCCTAACACTGTGTGGAGCTGGCTGCCTACCCAACTCCCAATATCGGTTTAGCCAGTTTAGCACACCACAAACTCTATTATCCCCAGTAAATCTATTCCATGTTATACATTTGAGGGGCACCAGAAAAGACATATCTTTGAGGCCCCTTGATCAGAACAACTCTGAATGTATTACCCATTTTTAGCTACAATCAATTGAAAACTCTGGCTTCCCGGCATCCACCTGCTAAATAGTACCAAAATATGACTTGAACAAGCCTTGATAAAGCGATTTCTTTCTGTGTTCGGATTTAGATTTTTTTTTTGTCACCACAGCAATTTGTTTTTAGAATTCAGGGTCTAACTAGCCTAATCTCCCCACTGTTGGAAAGACACCATAAGAGTGACTTAAAGTATATCTGTGGACTAGTGCATAATATTATAATGAGAAGTACATATAAAACATTAAATGCATCTTTAATTGCTGGATATTTGCAGCCACAAATAAATCCCTCTTAACAAATGTGGAATGGGAAGATGGGTGTGGTACACTGAGAGTGTAATAGATAGTGCGGTAATGCAGAAAAAAAGCTGTGTTAGAGAAAGGTAGATTGAGTGATGCAAGGTAGAGAGACCAGTGAGGCAAACAGAAGGACAAACAGTGAAGAAGTAAAGGCAGGCCAACTAAAGAGAGTAGCGCAGAAGAGGGAAAGGTAAAGGGGGTGAAGAGTAGACATAGAGATGGGATTTAGTGAGAAGTGAAGTATAGTGATGTGGGTTATAGAAAGAGTGGTGACATTGATACAGAGGTAAAGAGACGGAGAGGTAGGGAGAAGAAGAGAAAGAGTTGTGAAGTAGAAACCGGGAGAGAGGAGATGCAGAGAGATTTATAAAGAGAGAGTAAGGGGAGAAAGAAAGAGTGAGTTGTAGAAGAGGAGATGTAGAGAGAGATGAAAGCTAGAGACAGAGGACGTGATGATAGCACAGTGCACCAAGTGTATCACTTCCCGAACTGATGTAATAACTCACAATTACACAGTGCCCCACCTAAATGCTTTAAATAGGCAAATTCAACTTCACCTCATGAGGACTAATAGTTTGTTTGATATAGTGCTTTATACCACATTTCTGCTTTTTCCAGCCTAGGTAAATACCAGATCTTACTATTACGCGTTTTCTTTATGGTACTGGATTTACCAATATGAGAAGGATGGAAAGTTGAGTGTAGCTGGGTGGGATTCAATCTCTTCATCTGTATATTAGAATGTGTTTCATCAGTGATCTGTTGTCCTGCCCACTCCAAAAGTTAGAATGGGCAAAAGAAATTTTAATGCAGAACATTAGAAAACTCGTCCCCGTATAAACTACAGGTTGGCCAGGGCAGAATTCCATTTTTTGGAGTATTGGCCACTTTATTAGTTTACCTGAATACATACCGAATAATTACTCTCATTACACAATGTGGCAATACACTAATGGAATTCCTTACGAACTTTGGAGCTCACACAGCTTCTGGTTCCCACCACGCCCAACTGGTGCCTTCCACTGAAATTCAACAGGCCAAAGAAGTGCATTACTCTGTAAATTTGTAAGTCATATTTAAGATCTCTTCCATAGATAGTTTCCACTCTGTACTAGTGCAAGAAAGAAAAAATCACTTGAAGAGTGCATTTCTTTCACTGGACCAATCCATTGAAGGCATCATCTTCTCCACCACTGCATGATGATAACCAAAGTAACCTTTCCTATTTTCCCACCTTTTAGTGAGTTGTAGGATCAACTCTCATCTTCCTTTGAGGAGCAGCATCCCTGTAAAAATAACACAGCTCTAAGCAGCTTTACACATGTAATCTCTGGTGTATTACCAAGAACTCTGCTTTGTATGCACTTGCACCACATTCCAGTTTTGTGGCTCTGCATCACCACAGTCCTAATGCTGTACATCAGTCCTAGTAAGTTCATCAGATCTACTGCACCATAGCTACTTAAACCGGGCCGGACAGACGTTTGATTCAACCAGGAATTTTTCCGATGGGCTGGAGCCCATGGATGCCAGTTATGAAAGCCCAAGGCTGCGTGCCAAGTGTGCCTCAGTCGAAGTGACAATCGATAGTTGCAGTATGTGGAGTCAAAGCGCCATTAAGTCAGTTTTAAGACCTGTCAAGAAAGTGAAGGTCTTATAAAAAGTTTGTTTGTCGTCAGCTAGAAATTTGCTGGTAAAGTCGAGACAAGAGATATTAGGCCACAGCCTGACACAGGGGCCGACATTCATACAGTACAGAAGTGAGAAGGGTGAAGAAGCCATGCAATAAACAAAGCCTCTACTCACCACCAAAGAAGATGACAGTGCCTCACAACCAGAAAGCAGGTGCGACGACCCACATGTCAGCAGGCGGTTAGTGCTTGATGAAAGTGCCAGTACAAGCGTGCAGTGGACGCTTCCAGAGCGAGATCTCCTCCCAACAGCAGACAGTTCCACAGGTTATGATGCTTCTGCAATCCTAAAACCACCACCTCCCTTCGATAATGCCAAAAAACAAAACATTGGTGACAGATGGACTGCCGGGATCGAAACCTTCGATGATTTCATTGATGTGCTGGAAGAAGCCAAGGACAAAAGATCATTAGTTATCTAAAGAATTTAGCGGGTGACGGAGTAAAAGAAGTGATAAAGAAAATACCACATGGTGATGAAGTGACATGCTGTCAAATCAAAGAGGCGTTAAACACCAAGTTCAATCCAATACCAAATGTCAACTATGAAGGGTACATTTTCAGTCTGGAAAGGCAGGAAGCTGGTGAAACTATGGATGAGTTTGTAGAAAGACTTGATTTGCTCATTAAGCATTGCAAGTTCAGTGAGTTCAATGATGAAGAGGTTATGCGTCTCAGAGTAATAGATGGTTGTCTCGCCAATTCCTTCAGACGATGAATGCTAAAAGAGACATTCGGCTGGAAGCAAGTACTCCTGGCTGCCAGAGTGGAAGAAAGCGCTGACAGACAAGCAGCTAACATGGAGGCCGGAACAGCTAAAATGAATCAGCGCTGAGTGTGAAAAGCAGGTAGAAACATAAGGCAGAAGGCCATTAAGTAATGTCTCCAAAGAAAAAGAAGTTGTGTTTCCTTTCCACATGAAGGTAGATTTTCCTTCCCACATGAAGGTAATTGTCCTGCGTTAGACAGTTATGTAAAGGCTGTGAGAAAGAGAACCATTTTCTAACGGTTTGCAAAGTGAGGGAAAGATCAAGTGCGTCATGTCGAGAAAACAAAATAGATGACAGAACGGTCCTGGCATGATGATCTATACGCGCCTACAAGGCCAAGCGACCACATCAGTTGAGACAAGTAGAAACTGAATGACATCAATTGTCATCAAATTCCTCGTCTAAAGGTTTGTCACCGTCATGGTCAAACGACAGTGAGGAAGATGGATGTGCAGTGTCAATGTTGACAGCTGGATGACATGCGCATGTAGGATTAGCTTCTTGCAAGGAAGAATGCCGGTCAAAGCTAGTTCGTCAAGCGAAAGTGCACAATTCATCTGGACACTGTCGCAAGATCACACTGAATGTGAATGGATGCTCCATACCTTTTATCATAGACAGTGGCGCGTCAATAAACATTATGCCAGCAGAAAAGTACAATAAACTGTCTCCAGTGCCCCGTTTAACCCAGTTGAAAACCAAAGTGTATACAGTGTATAGTCAAGGTTCATTCATATAAACTGTGAAGTGATCCAGCGCTAACAATAAAAATAATTCTCCTATATGCTTCGGTCATCCAGGTGCAACTATTCCTCTAACACACACACTATATCCATATGACGGTGGGGCCCATAACACCGCATATACATTCACTTACTCATTTATTCCCTGTATTTCCTCCGTCATTAACCTAGGAGAAAACGATTCGCTGGAAGGAGACGGGATACCTCTTTTAACATGACATAATGTTTCTCATTTGCTTTAAGGTATTCCGCTCATTGGTCGATGGACCAACTAGTAGGAATCAGTTGATGGTGATTAAGACCAGCTCAAACACAATAAACTCTTTATCAATTTTTAAAGATAAACAAAATATTGTTAAAACAAAGAATATAAACCCTTTCGTTTCCCTCCCGTCTTTCTATGTACCCCAATTAGGTATTACCTAGCAAAAAGCAACATATAAAGCCGTCCCTTACTTACCATCGCTTTATTTTGCAACCACACGTTTTATTTAAAAGCACAGATCATGCATTTATTATTTAATTAGTACGTAAATATTATGTTATGTTAGACACGTAAACAATTATAAGTTGATTATTTTGTACACTGAATAGCGTGTTACCTTTAACCCTTCACATGTAACATACATTGTTGGTTATTTACTTAAACGAACATGTTTATTAATAATTTTACGAAAATTATTAGGAGGTTACAATTTTTTCATTTACCCTGCTCCATCAGAAGCATAAAAAGACGAAAGTGCAAGCACCAATTGATATCCTGCACGGCACTTCATTGACTGCATGTTTCAGTACTGCGGCTGACATAGTAGTGATTTCTGTAAACTACAATGTCAGTGTCTATCATGAAATAGTGAATCAGTTTCAATCCTTGTTTCATGGACTAGGAAGACTTAAGATCATGAAAGTGAAACTTCACATAAATTAGGACATCCATCCTGTTGCTCAACAACATCCTCGAATTGCATTTCATTTACAGGAGGCTGTTGAGACAGAACTTGAGACACTATTAAAGCACAACATCATTGAGCAATCCACTGGTACAACGCCATGGGTATCACCCATGTGGTAGTGCTGAAAAAGTATATCAATCAGGATTTGTAGAGTGCGGCTTATCACCCCTGGGCATATAGAGGCGCTGAGGGGTATCATGGAGGAAATGTGTGCATTTTTTTTGGTATGCGCCAAGTGTACAAGGCGATTGAAAGAGAACGACATTCATGTCTGCACATTGCTGACATGATTACGCAGCTGAATGGAGCTCAAGTCTTTTCCCGCCTTGATTTGAACAAGGGTATCACCAGCTCGAACTGGAAGAATTGCAGGTACATTACTACCTTTTCGACTTATGTTGGTTTATTTAGATATAAAAGGCTACATTTCGAAGTGTCATCAGCTGCAGAACTTTTTCGGGATGTCATTTATCGCATAACGCAGTCAGTCACAAATGCTTTCAATTACAATGAGGGCATAATAGTTTTTGGGGCCACACGAAAGGAACATGATAAAGCTCTTACACAAGTGTGCCATATACTTGCCATCC
Organism: Calotriton arnoldi; assembly: GCA_963921515.1. Taxonomy (NCBI): domain Eukaryota; kingdom Metazoa; phylum Chordata; class Amphibia; order Caudata; family Salamandridae; genus Calotriton; species Calotriton arnoldi. The sequence goes on along the minus strand of CAWUFW010000636.1, from coordinate 3,783,023 downwards.
CAGGTCTCATTTTAAATGCAGCAAAGTGTGAGTTTCATGAGACCTAACTTAAGTTCTTTGGTCCAATTTTTTCTGATGGGGCAATGACTCCGGATCTAAATAAAGTTTAAGTCTTGTCATCCACTTTGCTCCCACAAGATGTAACTATGCTGCTATCTTTCCTTGGTATGGCTAGCTACTGTTCAAGGTATATGCATGACATTGCCACTGTAAGTGCCCCATTGAGAGACTTAACAAAATGCCCCATTTCGATGGTCAAGTAAATGTGAACTTGGCTTCAGGAAAATCAAGCATGCAATTGAGAACACCACTGAAATGGCATACTTTGATCCGAAATTACAGACAGAGGTTGTGGTTGATGCAAGCCCAGTGTGGTTGAGTGCCATCCTTGCCCAGCACACTGGACATCCGAGTGGCCCAAGACACAGTGTGGCTTATGCTAGCCGAAGTTTATCATCGATGGAACATGCCTATTCACAACCTGAAAAAGAAAGCCTCACTGTGGTGTTGGCTTGTGAGCATTTTCATGTGTTCCTGTATGGAAAGCATTTCACCGTCATCACCGACCACCAAGCACTGCTCAACATTTTCAGCAATCCTAAAGCCAAGATGCACTCCTGCATTGAGAGGTGGGGGTTGCGATTGCAGGAGTATGATTATACGATTGTGCATCATCCAGGAAACGATCAGAACTCTGCTGACTACTTCTCACGTGTGCCAATACAGTGTCAGGGCACTACTTCTAAAGTGGCTCATGCTCATGTTAACTTCATTGTGAAATCCAGTACCCCAACTGCCATATCAGTGGAACAAATCATTGCTGCCACGAGCACTGACAGAGATTTGCTGATGCTTAAAGACATTATTACACATCAATCATGGCAAAAACATACTCGGCCTATTCATGATGACCTTGAATACAAGAAATTCAAAAATCTGCTAGAAAAACTTTTAGTTACCCCAGAAGGCATCATCTTATGAGGGTCGAGAATTGTCTTACCAGAGAGTCTGAGACAACAAGTTATTGAACTGGCCTATGAGAGACATCGTGGAGTTGTTGCTACTAAACGAGCTCTACGGGACCAAGTGTGGTTCCCTCGTATTGATGAAAGATTTGAAAAAGAGTTAACGACATGTCATTTGTGCAACTGCTTGTCATCCAAAACAACCCCGCATCCGTTAAGCATGTCTGATCTTCCAAAGCATGCATGTCAGAAGATTGCAATTGATTTCTTTGGACCCCTTGAGAAAGAACATCATCTACTAGTAATTGTTTCTGAATATTCACGTTTTTTTCTGTGGAAGATCTGTCATCAACTATCATGACAGAGTCATTGAGAGACTAGAAAGTGTTTTTACAACATGAGGTGTTCCTTCGATTTTGAAATCTGACAATGACTCTCATTTCCATAGTCGAGAATGTAAAGATTTGTTCACTCACCTAAATGTCAAGCATCAGAAAAGCACGCCTCTCTGCCCATAGGTGAATTGTGTGGTCGCGAGATTTATGAGCACCCTCAAGAAGACAGTTCATTGCGCTGTGCTAGAAAAGCTTGAACTCAAATCAATTCTTTTCAGTCTACACTTCGTGCATACAGGTCAACTCCCCATTCTACCATGAGTGAAAGCCCTGCCACCTTAATGTTTGGGAGAGCCATAGGCATCAAACTGCCGCAATGGACCACTGAGAGATCTATTGACAATTATAAACTTCGCACAACTGATTCATCTCGCAAACGCAAAATGAAGACCTATGCAGATAGATGCCGCTGTGCTCGGAGCACTGTGTTGAAAAGAGGAGACCGAGCCATTGTCAGACGGAAACGCAAGTCTGATGCTCCTTTTGAGGCTGACCCACTGAGGGTTGTGACTAGTAAAGGACACATGATGACTGCTCACCGTCCTGGAAAGTCTATTTCGCAAGATTCTTTGCAATGTAAGATACTGTTTTGACCTTTGCCAGCTCCAGCTCCAGATGTCAGAAGTGAGATTTATTCACCTGAGAATCTGGAGAGCCCAATGACTGTACCAGTATCTCTGTCACTAGTGCCAGTCATGGACACTTCTCCTGTATCTCCGTAGCCTCACATGACCAGATCGGGCAATTGATTCGAGCACCAAAACTACTTGACGTATATATGTATTATTTGTACTTAATATTAACAGTGATGTAGTGTCTTGTGAGTTAGAGATGACGGGACCCTTTTGGTTTCTGACGGACTCCGTAGAGCAGTAACATAAGTCTGTGGGTGTGGGTGATAGAATTCCTAATGTAGAATGTTCAGTTAACGGCTACACACTGAGAAATAAAGACGTGTAATACCAAGCTCCATGTGTGTATGATCATTTGCATGTTCTCGGGCTGAGGAGGACGCTACAAGCTGTATTGGCCTTCATTGTCAACAGTCAATCCATGTCCACTCAAACGTCTTCCATATTGTACACAATCTTGAATTGTTATCTGTCCCTTCCCAGTAAATTGAATGCCTGCTGTCTTGTTAAGGGCAGAACTCCAGTGCTCCCTTTATTTTACATACATTCAAACGTACATGTGCATACTGGGGAAGGCAGCAGTGCCAAAACCTTAACAGAATGAGTGCTTTGGAATGATGTAAATACTGTTTCCCAAATCTAGATATCCATCCATTCATCTTTTAAGATTTGTTAATGCATATGTTTATGTTAATGTTATGTTATTGCAGAAATGATTAGTGTCTTGGAGTACTCTTTACTATTGATGTGCATAGGCACTGCATATGTATTGGTTGAGGTTATGCACTTATAGACCATGTCATTATTTATTTCAAATCCCTTTAAAATTCGATTCTTTTTTTGCTGAACGCATTTTTATTGAGTTTTAATTAGAATAATCAGGAGAAACAGAATACTGTTAAAAGGAAAAACTGAATTATAAGGAAATATAATGTATCAAAGGAATGGTGTGTCCTCAGACATAGGCAAATAATTGGAGCGGTTAAATGCACAAAGCAAATTTCTTCTCAGTTGTTTTAACATGGGAGAGAGTACAGTTAAATACCAAATGTGGACTGAGACTGAACAGCGTATTTGAGCGTAATAAATACTTTATGATAATTTCTGAGCACCAATGATGATACTTTATGCCAAAAATCAAAGCAGCCCCACGTGACCCAGTGGGTGGAGGACATCTGTCCAATTGTTACAGGCCATCATTGCTGATTTCATCAGCCATATTCTCTTACAAGTGATCATATTGATTTTGGACTTGAAGAATAATCTAGTAGGAGTTTGTGTTCATTGTCTGCACAGCTTTCCTACAGCCAGATGTAGTAGAGAACTGACCTAGACTTCATAGATGATCTCCATTTATCTGAGCCTACTTCTGTACATGAAGCAGGGGATCCCACATCCCTGATCCTTGGATTTGTATGTGATCAAACCCTACGGCTCTTCCAGACTTCCAAGGTGTTCTCACAAAAGCATCTGCTTTAGAGCGGACTAGGATGAGGATTTACTCATCTCTGGTGGGATGGTATTCCAGGTTTTTGGCACTGCACTAGAAAGGGATTGGGACACTTTTTTTTATTGTTTTGAGGACCTTGGGATTTCCGAAGTGATGATGTCTTTGTTTCTGGAGGTTGCTTCTCATGTTTTCAGACTTGAGCTTCATGCACAGGGATGGTTTGGTGAAGAGCTCTGTGCCTGCTGGTTTTATGCTAGACTAATACAAACGAATATGTGACTTTATCTACCTCCCTCACATACTTCACAGACAACAAATCCATGGCTTCCTTCACCGCAGCTTGACCTATCTCAAACCCTATCCATTTGACACCCTCGATACAAAATACCCAACAGTCCACTGGCTGCTACTCAAGGTAATGGAATAACAGAAACAGTTGCGGTGGTGACACGTGCTAGAGGTGCACAGCTGCAGGCAGAGTTTGCCCAATCCCCTTAACATTCAAATTGTTTGGTAGCAAAAAATGTTTGTCAATGGAAACTCTACGTTTATGTTTAAACGTGGTTATGTGTCCTTTATAATGAATTGACTCCATAAAGTGTCAGTACTTCTGTGGCATAGATACACAGGAGTACCAACCAACACTGACGTTTTGTAATATCTTAATGTGCCCTAGTCACCAAACTGTAGGAAAGGCGTACGCGGAGATCTCCCCCTCTGCTTGAATTCACTGTTGTTCTTTTTCTATTAAAAAACAATTCCAGGACCATGCCTTTACCTGCTTATAGTAAAACATGAAACCATCTTTCTAAATACCACTTTTAATAACAACGGGCAGAGTCTTAAATAACTGAAACACTAACACAGTGCATTTTTGTCAAGTGTCAATTTAATTTCGAGCATTTGTCAACAATGAAAAACACAAATGCTGCGAAAATGGTTGAATTTGATTTAAAAACCAAAACTGAGTATAGTATCCCTCTGCTGGGATCATTCCTGTAAACTGATGACCAGCTTATTTTATATTGTTGCCGTTTTATTTGAAGTGTAAGCCTTCTGTTATACTTATCTTATGAATTCAAAAACATATTTTTTGTAGGCATCTGGTGAACCTCCACTTCCAGACAGAACCGACATGTTGAGGGCTTATCTGCAGCAGGACACACGTGAAAGTGACCAGATGAATGCAGGGGACATGGTCTATGCACAGCTGAACAAAGGCAAATTAAGCAAAAAGAGAGGTCCAGAGAGATCCAGTATCAATTCTGATGGACCAAAGACATCAACCGAATACATAAAGCTTCAGGAAGCGTCCGATGCCACCATGTATTCGCAAGTCAAGAAAGTTAGCAGTTTCTATACTACCATCAAGGAGCCACAGTTGAGTCAAGTATGTGATCCTCGCAGACCAGACGCCCCTGATATTGTCTATTCTGAGGTCAACGTTGAACATGGACGAAACCAATCTTTGGCCAGCGGAGTTTGCAACAGTTACTCGTTGCCCTATCCTGAAGTTTCAAAAGTTCAGAAGGCCCCAAGTCCTGAAATGAAGAAGCTAACTCTGAAGACACCACCCTCCACACCGCCTAAGCTATCACCAAAATTAATTTCTAAAATGAAAACCTCACTGGAAATGGGGATCCCGGACCAGAATGATTCAATGTACGCCACTTCAATCACGGGTGGCAAAGAATTCCAAAAAATAGGAGAAAGTATGCCTTATGACCTATCATCAAATAGTAAATATGGTGAGTGTTATGATGAGTTTAAATATCCCAAAATTTCTGCTGCTCGCGCCTGCGAGAAGGACAGTGACTATGAGCAGGTCAATATTAGCTGGTCGAAAACTGCATTTCAAGACCACTATTCCCGCAAACCAGATAACTCAGCATACGCGACCATAGCCTATGACCAGATGCAGCCAAGACCCTCTAGCTTACAAAGCTGTAATGAAGATAAATACGAGACGATTCCGGCACATTTTCCAAAGGATGACAGAAGAACTCCAGGGGAAGAAAATATGTATGAGACAGTTCCTCATATTTTTCTGAAGTGCACAGAGATGAAACAGGCTCGTAAGGTAAAACAACTTTTACAACTCTCTGGAAGTGCAGGCATCGAGTCTTCTAACTGATTACAAAGAGTCAATTAAAAGTTCAGATTTTATGACCAAATTAAAAATATTATTACAGCAGTACCCAGTAGTTGTCTCCCACAGTGGTACATAGAAAGGTTTTTGACTGCCAAAACATTTTGTTCATGGCTAAACTATGCTTTCACTTAGGTTGCAAAAGAGTTTTTCAGACTTTTTCCCAGCGACGGCTCCTTTCCAATAGCGGAGGAGTGTCGCCGCACTGGCTCAGAGCCAGTAGCTGAAAAATACAACTATATTTTACTATTGTTTTATTTTTCAGCTGCTGGCCAAGCCAGCGTGTGTAGGGCGGGTTGTGCGCTTCTAAGACAGATGCAAGAGCTTCTCCCTTTTAGGAGGTCTTTGAAAACTTGGCTGTTCCAGCAGTAGCCTTTGCGCCATCGCTTTCAATTCAGCTGCCACACTAAACTAGCGCCGGGACACTCTGTCGAGTAGCTGTGCGCTCTATAAATACCCTCATAACATAACATAACAAGTGCACAAGTCTGTTTGGCCGACCGTCTTAGGCTGGCCAAACAGACATGCGCAGTTAGGTTTCTTAACCCAGCTGTGGAGAAATGGTACAGACTCCCTGTGCCTCAGCGGAGCTTCATATAGATAAACAATTGGTTCTGTCGGGCGATACAATTGCTGTGTTAGCTGTATTAAATACAAGAAAAAAGGTTTTTCACATTTCCTTTTTCACAGTAAATGAAAAAATAATTGCTGTTTAAGAACACACCTAAAACAAGTAGAGTTGATTTACTCTTATATTTTTCATAAAGTATTGAATATTAAATGGCTGTCACAAAATACAAGTAAATTGCGAAAAGACAAGGGTGACTATTGTGAAAAGGTGACATGTGGTGACTGGTGAAGTGAACAGTACACTATATACAAAACATACATATGTGACATAAATAAAAGAATTTAGAATTATTGTCCTGTCTCCTTATTCAATACATGTAATGCAAGACCCAATACTGATTGATTATTATTCAAGAAAACTGTGTAGACATGTGTGATGGGAAAGTGTCGACGTTTCGACCCTTGACACGGCGCTGAATGGTAAGCGTCACTGCGGGTCTTCCTCAGGACTGTGAAAACAGGGGTGGACAGCCTTCCTACGTTGCAATTCTCCACCAATGTGCCACACAAACAAATCCTTGGAGGAAGAACAGACGTTGTTCTCAAGCACTTGACTTTATTTCTTGGCTGCATAAAGAAAAGGCTTTAACACAGGACTCCAACCGGCTGGTGGATGTCTTGTGTTGCTGTGGCATCGCCCACAATTAAGACTCCAACCGGATGGTGGAAAATTGTTGCGTAGGAAGGCTGTCCACCCCTGTTTTCATACTCCTGAGGAAGACCCGCAGTGACGCTTAGCATTCAGCGCCGTGTCCAGGGTCGAAACGTCGACACTTTCCCATCACACATGTCTACACAGTTTTCTTGACCAATAATCAATCAGTATTGGGTCTTGCATTACATGTATTGAATAAGGAGACAGGACAATAATTCTAAATTCTTTTATTTATGTCACATATGTATGTTTTGTATATAGTGTACTGTTCACTTCACCAGTCACCACATGTCACCTTTTCACAATAGTCACCCTTGTCTTTTCGCAATTTACTTGTATTTTGTGACAGCCATTTAATATTCAATACTTTATGAAATATATAAGAGTAAATCAACTCTACTTGTTTTTGGTGTGTTCTTAAACTGCAATTATTTTTTCATTTACTGTGAAAAAGGAAATGTGAAAAACCTTTTTTCTTGTATTTAATACAGCTAACATAGAAATTGTATCGCCCAACAGAACCAATTGTTTTTCTATATTACCAATACCCAGGTTCTGAGGGACACCGGGTCGCCCCATTATCCTTAATGTTCAGCGGAGCGTCATAGCAGCCCGCTCAAGCCAATCCCGGCGGAGCAGCGTCTGGATTGGATGGAGAGTCTGGGGAGTCTGTCCCAGAGACTGTCAGGAGCGGAGGAGAAGTGTCAGGCGGCCTCAAGTCAGGTACGTTTATTTATTTATTTATTTATTTAAATTCAACCCTTCACCCCCCCCAGTCTCCCCCGCCTCCAGCTCTGCTGCTGGCCTGCCACCCCCCACTGCATACAGGCAGCTGTTGCGACTGAATTTTTCTATTCCATGTTTATATCTTATCAACATTGCATCTTAAGGGGCGTATTTAACTGTATCAAACACCCCATGATTTTCTGACTTTTCACAATATTGATGTTGGATCAACAATAACAAAAGATGTACGAAGCAATCATGAGTTTTTAAGAAGTGTTTTTGAATCGTTCACTCACTTTAAGGGTGGTTGAAATACAAAGCATACTGTACCCAAAATACACATTGTTGAAATTTCACTGATGAAATTGGTGAGACCTGTCAAGCAGCACTTTATACTTTGATAAAATGAGTTGCTTTTTGGCGCACATGATGGGAAACCATACAAAGGCATTTTGTAATATGTGAAGTAGAACTCATTCATGTACACTTGCATGCCTTTGTGAATTGGAGCCAAAATATCTAAAATGAGATATTAAAAGGGAATATATATCAGGAAATATTCACATTCAGTTAGTGATATAGAAAGTACTGTGCTCTCCTTGCACTTTCCAAGGGAAATTCACAAAGGCAAGTGAGAGTATGTAAAAGAATACTCCAGTAGTACTACTTACCGCGCTCGTAAATGCTTTCGTGAATCGGCGATGATCTTAGATTAATTCGGACACTTTGATTACCATTGCTTGTGTAGTTTAATAGACACATTTTTCATCATGGATGCTAAGCTCATGGGGATGTGCAGTTACTGTGGGTCAGCGACACAGCCTTCCTAGGCTAGATCAGATTATGAGTGAGCAGCTTCAGAAAGGGGGACGGAGAGTACAACAGTCTGTCAATGTTCCACATGCCAGTGGATGAACTATAAAAGCAAGCAGGCAGTGGTTAATTTGTGAAACAAAAAGTGCCGGGCCCTCCTCAGGAGGCCACTGAAGCTTGCACCAGCCCATTGCTCATGTCACCGCCACCAATGACAGAACCAACACAACTTCTTACCATAAACCCTACCAGTGTGACAATTCAGACTATTCTAGGCACCCTAAGCTGTATAATTGGCTTGGAAGGCAAGTGATAGGCATTTTTTTTTTTTAATCGTGGCCAAACGGCTGGAGCGGTCAATCTCGGAGCTGGGGAACCGGGTTCAAGTCTTGTCAGGAATGCTCAATATCCTGTGATTCTGGGTAAATCACTAAATATCCCTAACAAAAATAAATGTGTCCGTCTGTAACACAACTGGTGCTCATGTAAAGTGCTCTGATACCATCGGGTCTAGTTCGAGCTATATAAAATTCTCCAAAATAAACATTTGAGAATACAACAAATTGTATAGCAGCAAGTATACCAGAGCAGCCGTACGCTCATACAAATAGCTATTTTAAGGTATATTGAATTAATAAATAACTGTTGTTGTGTTTGTCTCTATATTAGACAAACATCGCCACCATGTGGCAGAGTGTCATAAGCACTGGTGTTGACAAATAAGTGCCGATGCCAAGCACCAGAAACCACCGGCTCAAATTAAGGACTGCCAGCAGGTCTCCAGTTGTCGCAGGTTTTGGCAAAACCTACATATGAATCACTTCACTGCAGTAATTTACTGTCTCAAATTCACCTAGCAACTTGACAGCTTCACACCTTGTCTATCAGTTTCTAAAAATAGCAACATATTTTGGGACTCAGGGCCCACTAAATTATATATGTGCTGCGTGCAGTTCAAATTTTATCAAATGTGATCAGGGAAGATATTTTGAAATGTAACATGGGACTTTCATGTCCAGAAATGAGGTCAACATAGGAGTATCTAGCGGAGTAGCATACAGTCTGGCGGCCGTAAGTAATGTGTCAGATATTATTGCTGCACCATAATGTAAAACATCAGTGGCTAGTCTGCTAGCCATTATGTTATCCATCAAACATGCAATATTTTCTGATGTTTACCATAATCTGTTTTGCTAGCCTACAGCTACTTTGTCACAGGTTATACTATTGGCAGACATTGTGAAGTCATAGAAAGTATAGTTGTTTAAAAAAAATAAGCCCGTACACCATATCTTCTGGAAGGAAAGCACATCATGCTCTTGTTGTGGAATTCATTGCCTTGCTGGAGCTGCTGCTGTTCTGTGTTAGGGACTAAAAAACAGGTACAGGCATGGACTCTGATGAAAGTTCCCAGGCTTGAGCAAGAAAACTCCTGGCAGGAATAGAAGAGCTACTCAGGTAGTACAATTAGAGAAAGAATAGAAAATAGGGGGGGTGGGGAAATTGAAGGCTCTGTGTAGCATGCTGAATCAAACAAGCAATCCCCAATTCCTGTACAGAAGAGAAAATACCCAAATGAAGTGCTTAAAGGAATATAGGCAAACTAAGCAATTGCTACCTAGGGCGTTAGGTCCTGTGAACCTTTCTTTTTATTAAGCCATTTTTATTAGTTTTTCAGTAAAGAGCATACAAATACTGAACACAAATAATGGCACAGGATGATGCAGAATGCAACTTTTTAAAATAAGCAAAGTCATTCTTCCAGGGGAAGGGTCAAAGGGTATATAGTTCAACCAGGAGAAAGGAAATCACGATTATGTGTCTTCTTTTGTTCGATGCTACGGCTGTAACCTAACAATGGCATCCAAAGACGGGGACCAACTTGGCGAGGCAGGAGTGGGGAACGGGACAAGAAGGGTAGGGAGAAGGTGAGTGGTATTGAGGGCCCAGCGAGTGAGTCACTTGCAGTTGTATATCAAGGAACAGTATGTTACGAGGGATCAGAGGAGGATCTTATTGTACTCCCCCAAGCATGGGTCCTCCATCTTGGTGTGAGCAGGTGGCCGAGCTCACTTGGGTGAGGGCGGGCATGCCTGTCCCCTGGAGGAGGAGAGGAAGAGGGTCTCCTGATCAGTGTCAAGAAATCTTGACAGTTGTTTGTCCCACACTGGGGCCACAGGGCAATGCCAAAGGCCTCTGGAATCCTCCCTATGGGGGATAAGCACCTCTGCTTCCATCCAGTGCGTCAACATGGCCCTCCATGCCGCGGTACTAGGGGGAGCAGCGCTCTTCCATCACAATGTCGCAGCACGTTTTACCAAGGCTAGGGTCAGAATTGTGAATCGTGCTGCTGTTTTGAATTTCTTCTGCCATTTATAGATTCCCGGTGCTCCCGCCTCCAATGTGTCAAAGAGCAGATTGCTAGTGGTTGAGTATATCATGGATAGGATTTCATACCAGAACTGGCGGAGGTCGGGCCAGTCCCACAAGACATTTTCGAGGCCTGTGAATCATTCATAAGCAAACCCCTCAAACATTGCTCAATGGTCTGATTGAGATGTTCTGTTTGTCCATCCGTCTGTGGATGGTAGCTTGTTATTTTTTAAGTTAGTTTGTCATATTGTTTCAGCTATGTATTCCAAAAGTGAGAAATTGTGTTCCAAAATCTGTAAAATACTATTTGGCAGTTCATGTAGTTTCATACTTTCTTTCAGAAATACTTTAGCTAACTCTGGGGCTTATGGCAGACTAGGCCTTGGTGGTGAACTCTAATCCGTTTGAGGAGTTTTCCACACTCTGTGGAGCACGAGGAGTTCCAAAAAATTCACAGAGCAGAGTTTTTTCCTCGCTTGTACTCACCAACGTTTAGTTGGTGAGCGAGAGTGGGGAAAATCTAACGCTAGATCACCTCTCAGCAAGATTTGTAAACGTGGGAGGTCGCGGATTATCACGACCGCTCATGTTGAGAAACCATTCGTTCGCGCTGTAAAAGCTGCCACTCAAGTAGAAAATCTACTCAAGCGGCAGGAAGAAGCAGCGTCCTCTTGCGCTGCGGAAGGTGCTGTTCGTGCTAATTTTCCATCGCGGGACAAACACCCGGCGCTAAAAATCAGCGAGAACGGTGCAACCTAACACACTCGCTGCTTGTGAAACTCAGCGTAGCGTGGCAGAGTTTTTTGGTCACTACGCGGAACTCCGCGAACTCAGCCCTGGCCTATGACAGACCCTACAGCGGTACAAAATGTCATAATTTAATAAATATATCTACTAAAAGAGTACTGTAGCTCTGTGAAGATGGAAGTTCCACTACAAAATCCATAGTAATCTGAAACCAAAGTCTTTGAGAAATAGGCAAAGGTTGTAACAATCATGCTGGAGGTCTCTTATGTGTCTTACACTGGGCACCTATTACACATCTTTCAATAATTATTTTTACACTGGATAGTACGTTAGGGGTTAATAAATCTACTGCAGCTTTTTATGGTCTGGCTTGACAGCGCAGCTGTCACCAGACAATTATATGAGTGTAACTGGAGAGGGGCTTTGGCTCCACCCACATGTTGGTAGCCATTTGATTGGGCAGAAGTTGTGTGCTTCCACAAAACAGGGCTCGCCTTATACATTGCTTATTTATCCAGCTGCCTCATGCCACACTTTCAGGCTCACACACATGGTATTGTAATACTATTAAAATGCCTTAGATAACTAGATAATTAATGTTGTTTTCTCTTGCAGCTGTACAGATGGCGTAGAGTAGTCATTAACCTACGTGGATTTTTAGGTCTGGCTTGATTACCAATGCTTGTTTATCTTCCTTTCCAGTACCCTAAGTGGAGAGCTCAAAGCCAAGAAAGGAAAAGGGTGTTGCTGCAAAGCTATATATGTCCAATTTGACATACATGGAGTTTTGCTAAAGTCTTTTTAGTACGTCTGCATGTATCGAAGATGTTCCTCTACGTTGTCAGAAAAGATCAGAATAACATCCAAATAAATTATCGCAAATGCACTCAATGCATCTTATAAGATATTGTGTACATTACATCTGGAAAGCAGGGGTAGCATTACATAGTCTAAAGAGCATCACCAGATATTCACAATGCACATCTTTGGTATTAAAAGCTTTTTTCCAGTCCTCTCCCTCTAATTTTCCCTATATTATATGCTCAACTAAGGTCTAGCCTGGAAAAGTTCTTAGTTGTTTTCACTTGGTCTAATAACACAGAGATTTGAGGCAGCGGATTTGAATTCCTAATTATGATTGAATTCAATTATCTGTAATCTATGCATGTTAGACATTCCCTGTTGGATTTGGTAATGAAAAAACAGGAGCTATAGTTGTGGAACGACGAATGAATCCCTTTTTCAAATTCTCATCCAAGTTTGTTTCAAAACAGCATCTTCCTTCCACTGTTTACAAATAAATCATTCCATAAGGGATATGAGCATCAGGAATTAAGTCAACCTGATAAACATAACTATGATGAAGAGGTAGTTTATCTGTCACTCTCATGAAAAAAACATCAACAAATTTCTTCTGAGATTAAGGAATCAGCATTCCTTCCGTGGTGACTTTCAGAGAACCACAGTTTAAATATAGCTAATGGTACCAGTTACCTTGGAAAAACAATCTTTTACAGCACTCCGATGTGAAATGTACTACCGCTTTCTCACAATCAATTTGCGAGTTGTGAACTCTTAGCCATGCCATACCTAAAACTAGTGCAAAATATGGAGGGTCGATGAAGTCAAATAAAACAGATTCTACATCTCCTTCATGGGTCGCAATAATCACTGAATATGTTTGTATACTAATATCTCCTGATGTCAAAAGCTTACCATCAATTCCTCAAATTCTCTCTGCCATTAGTTTCTTCTGTACTGAATGGTACAACACTTTCTGGAAAGAAATGTCCATAAAATTCCCATTCGCTCCAGATAGTGGTTGTAAGCTTGAAAAGGGCCCTTTGGAGGTAGCCAAAGTAAAAACCAAGAAAATATGTGTCTTCTTGGGGGCACCCCCTGAATTTTTTAGCACACATAACCCTGACTTGCCCTTCAAGGTAAGGTTGATGCAGTTCACTCCAACTGTCAATGTCCCTTCTGACCACAATATAGGCAAGGGCCCTCCTTACTTCTGCTTTTTCTCTCAAATCATAAGGCTTCCAATTTGTGTAGGATCAACAGCCACCACTTCAGGCTTGTCCTCATCAGGTAATGGTAAGTATACCCTAGGCACTCCCCATCTCCTCCCTTTTATTCTATTAAACAGTGCCTCTTTCTGTAGTGTTATATTAAGTAAGATGGTGGAGATAGTAGGCCTATGCACTAGAGAAGCTAATGCATTTTTTATCTCCTTTCTCAATCACTGATAAATGGCAGCTGCTGCTGCCTCATCTGTTTATGCCACCTCAGCATTAAGCTGTTGAAACCTGCTGATATAACTAATGATATTCCTTGATCTTTGCTTGAAGGTTAATATACTTGCATGTGCCATCTGAGTAGTTTGGCAGTGATCAAAAATAGCAGATAACGGAGTCATTAAGTTACCATAATTTTGTAAACAAGCATTGGCATAGCCAATAGGTCTCTCCTTTGGGACCTTATATATGTTTAGCCATGCAGCACATTACCCTGGTCTGGAATCTATCTGTTTTCGTTAACAGTGAAAGAAGATCTGTTGAAGAAGCTGCCAATCCGCAAATGTCTTTTAAATGGAGACATAGCTGTGCTTGTGGGGCACGCTGCATCATGAAGCGGATTGAGTGTTCATGGCTCAGGATTCTTTAAAAGCTTTTGGCATGGTGGAAGACCCAGATAGGTGATTCACTTTTGAGCTAAGTTTACCTTCAGAATTCTAAAGCGGTTACATCATCCCAGAGGCAACCCAAGGGACGCAACAAATCTGCATCCTCATCGACAGAGGCAAGACCGCAGCCCTCATTCTCATGGAACTCTTAGCCGCCTTTGACACCATCTCCTATGACACCCTCTGTGCTAAACTTCACCACACCGGATACCGCGACAAAGCCGTTGACTGGACCCCCTCATTCCATACCAGCCGGACACAGAGAGTCAGACTTCCACCTTTTTTCTCAGAACCCACAGAAATCAGCTGCGGAGTGCCACAGGGCTCCTCCCTGAGCCCCACCCTCTTCAACATCTACACGGCTCCGCTTGCAACCATCGTCAGAAACCACGGATTCAACATCGTCTCCTACGCCGAAGTCTCCCAGCTGATTCGCTCCCTCACCGACGAACCCACAGCCACCAAGAACAACTTTCACAGCAGAATGAAGTCATTTGCCTTTTACCAAAGGGAGTCACCGTTCCTGAGTGGAGATGGAGAGGAGGGAAGTAGGGGGTACTCTTGTCGTGTGCTACTCTGCTTGTGGGAGGCAGGGTGTCCTCATCTTGATGCCCTCACACACCCCGAAGGATGTCATGCTTCATCATTGGGCTTTTGCTCCTCGTCGGGCCGGCGCTGCAATGCCCTACGGGTCCCCCGAAGGGTCTCTTTTTCGGAGATCTTTTGAATGAAGCTGTATGGGTGCGTGGGTGTAAGTGGCAGTGAAGTCCTAGAAAGTGTATTAAAATATGGCTGGAGGGAGAGTGATTAATTTTTAATAAAGTGATCCCTCTGTCATTATTAACCCCTTCGATGCGCGTGACGAGCTCAGCTCGTCATGCTGCGCGGTAACGCTGTGCGCATGACGAGCTGAGCTCGTCACGACCACACCCGCGATCGGAATGTCCAGCACACGAGCGGAATTCCGATCGCGGTCAAGGGGTTAAAACAAAGTGTTTGGAGCTGCTTTAAGGCGTATTATGTCCCTTGGTAGCTGGGTGATTATATGTCCCTAGTGGGCATATGTTATGGTCAACATGTTTCGCGCTTCAGTGGTCTCAGGGGGAGATCCAGGGCGCTTCGTCAGGACCGAATAAGAAATTTATATCTACTCTGGCCCGAAAATTTCGGTGCCCCCGGATAAATGAAAGGAGTAGAGATTCTGAAACGACAAGAGTCAAAAAACAAAGATACAATTTGCCATTAGGGTATTAATACCAATGGAAATTATGCCCAGGTCTGGGTTCTCCATTGGAGGGCCAGGTGCTTGTAGTTCGTAGCGTGATCATTGCTGTTAATGGTCGCGGTATGTATACGTGAGCTAAAAGGTGCTGTGATCTTTCTAAAAATTGTTAAAAAGGAGGTTATAACTAGGTGACAGACAGACAGACGTATAAGATCAATGATTAGTGCTCAGAGAATGGTGTCAGGGTTGTTCTCTGTATCAGTATTTTTATTTTTTATTTGTGAACATACCCTGGTTATATCGAGTAGGCGTGAATCGTATAAATAGAGTCAAAAATTCAAAAGTGAAAAGGTTCTATTATCCAGTAAGCTCGTGAACCTTTTAAATCTAGGTAAGTAATACCGTTAGGCCCTACCATTGATGGCAAACCTCGAGACGCTGTGTTTTTCTACATAAGTACTTAGATAATATATCTCACCCCTTAGTAGGTAGGGTAAGATCACATGAGATCAGGGAGGGTCACTTGAGAGCTATAATGGGAAGGAAGAAAAAACAGAAAACCACATGTCATTTTTACAGGGCTTCCTAAGGCTCTAAGTTATAACTCACAGTTGGTTTTTAGAAATTGAAGGGAGAGGATGCCGCCATGTGCAGGATCTGTCCTGGACTGATCTTGCCCCTTAGTTACTCACGGTTCTCTCGGTGCATCTGGGCTGTGTCACCTGTGTGCCTCTCGCTGTCTCCGCCGGTGGGGAAGTGAA
Organism: Calotriton arnoldi; assembly: GCA_963921515.1. Lineage (NCBI taxonomy): Eukaryota > Metazoa > Chordata > Amphibia > Caudata > Salamandridae > Calotriton > Calotriton arnoldi. The sequence goes on along the minus strand of CAWUFW010000636.1, from coordinate 3,766,816 downwards.
AATTCTGTCTCCTTTTATAGGAGTGGCCTGCTTCCGGGTGGGGCGTTAATTGTTAAATCACTGCATTGATTGGCAAGTTTTGGTTGTAAAAATAACCATTGCAGAGAATGCACTAAAAACAACCATTACATTCTCTACCTGGAAGACACGCTTGGCTGAAATAAATACCGAGATGAATGACCATAAAGACTACCTCCTGCAGAGGAAAATCACCAAATTGCAAAAAGATATTAAACATTTTGAGAGGGAAAAAGTATACCCTTACACTAAGGAAGATTATGTGACAAATAACCAAGACACCTCATCCGACGATGAATCAACATCCTCAACAAGATCAAAAAGATCTAGCAGTAATTCCAGTAACGGAAGTCGGAGGAATTTCCAAGGAGGTCCGGGACTACTACCAACTCCCCAAATGTTTAACTACCCAATGCCAGGCTATCCAGGAGCACCACCACCATGGTATCCGGGCTACCATGGACCACCACCGCCTCACCCATTCTATCAACAACAACGCCCTCCTTTTTGGAACAGAGGCAGGGGCAGAGGAAGAGGCAGGCGAAAAACGACCAAAGACAGGTGCAGTGGACGGAGGACGAGGACCAACGCAGGACACGGAGTCAAACGAAGAAAAACTAGTGGTGAACCTATCTACAAGGACCCTGACGAAAACAGAAGAATCCGTCCTACAGAGAGGATTGGGTTTTGTCCCAACACCAAAAGAAGACTCGTTCAGACTCACTGGTGAACTACACGCGTTCTTTCGAAAGCTACGCTTGAAATCATTTTTTCAAACACAGGATACCAGTAGGAGGGACACGGTTACTACAGACACAGGCCTACGCAATCCCTCCAGATTCACGCCCACCGCAGCGATGACTGCCAGTGAGATACTGACCTATGAAAAAGCAGTCTTACAAGACATTAACAAACTACAACCCAAGAAAACCTATGATAACTTACCTGCAAAAGAAAGGAAAGCCCTTCAAAACCTCAACGACGATCCGGCAATCACCATAAAACCTGCAGACAAAGGCGGAGCTATTGTCATCCTTAACACAGACGACTATAATAATGAATGTCTTAGACAACTAGCTGAAACGAAATACTACCACAAAATAGACACAGACCCTACGGATTCCCTCACAAGAAGAATTAACATCTCTGTGACGGAAGCACTATCGAATGGTTGGATCACCAAGAACAAAGCGGAGTACCTAGTGAACACTAAACCAACGACGCCATATATCTACGTCTTACCAAAGATCCACAAAAACATCATGCCCCCACACGGCAGACCAATAGTGTCAGGGATCAACTCCATCCTCGAGCCACTGAGTCAATACTGTGATCATTTTCTACGGCCACTAGTTCAAGCAACACCGTCATACCTCAAGGACACCAAGGACACCATCAACCTCATCGAAAACATCAGAGGACCTGAGGAAATCACTTTACTAGTAACACTCGACGTGGAGGCACTATATACAAACATTCCACAAGAAGCCACACTAAGAGTAGTTGAAGAAACCCTATGAAACAGTGATCCTCCCACACAACAACCCTTTAACTTCATCCTGGAATGCGCAGAACTCGCCATGAAGAACAACTTCTTCAAGTTCCACGACCAACACTATCAACAAATCCATGGAACTTATATGGGCAGTACATTTGCGCCAAGCCTAGCATGTCTATACATGGCCCATTTTGAGGCCCAACATATCCTACCAGAAACTAATCCTTTCAAATCGGAAATAAAAGAGTGGAAACGGTACATAGACGATGTACTTATGCTATGGACGGGGACAGAGGATCGATGTAAAGAATTCCACTCCTGGATCAACCAACAGGACCCCTTCCTCAAATTCACACTATCAACCTCAAGTGAAGAAATACCATTCCTGGACTTACTAATTCTCTTCAAAGATGGAAAACTGTCGACCACGATATATAGGAAGCCCACAGATCACAACAGCTTATTGCCCTACGACAGCCACCATACCAAAGCCTTGAGACAAAATCTCCCCTTCGGCCAATTCCTCAGGCTGAGGAGAAATTGCAGCACTACCCAGGATTATGAAATACAGGCAGCAGAATTTAGCAAAAATCTGGAAAAAAGAAACTACCCACAAAAAATCATAAAGTCTGCCAAGAAACGCGCATGGAACAACCATCGAGGAGCGCTTCTGGAAACACAAGAAAAGTGAAAAGATGAAACAATTACATCTGTCACAACTTACACACCTCAATCCAATCAAGTAAAAAATGTCCTATTAAAACATTGGAACATCTTGAACACAGGCGAAATGCAACTACAACACCCAAGATTCGCATTCAGACGTACACAAAACATAAAAGACATCGTTGTCCACACGAGACCACAGAAAAAACAAGGGGACAGTCAGAGGACATTATGGGACCTGCCGACGCTCAAGGGACACTACCCAGGCAAGACTTGCAATGTCTGCCCGCTCACAGCACATACCAAAACACTCCAATTAAAGAACCAAGAGTGGACACAAAAGAGACACACCAATTGCAACACAAAAAATTGCGTCTACATGGTGAAATGTCCTTGCAACATACTATACATAGGGATGACCTCTAGAGTTGTAAAAACAAGGGTGAATGAGCACAGGAGCAACATCCGGTGCGGTAGCAACACCACCAAAATGAGCAGGCATTACATCGAAAAGGGACATACACCAGACCAAGTCAATTGGACCATCATTGAGTCCAATCCTCTCTGGACAACAAAAACCCTCTTCCAAAAAGAGCAAAGATGGGTGCACCGCCTCCAAACGAACACCCAGGGTCTTAACGATGAAATACCTTGGATTGAGGTACTATAGGAATTCAACCCTTGACATCGATCTCACAAGTGTGACATTCATAAACACTATAGTGAAGACTGTCAGCAGACCTCCGAGATGCACCACCCACCGCAAAATGATACACCAACTATAAAAACTGACAAAGAGGACACTAGTGCACCGCAAATAACACCAACAAATACGGTGACCCTTTATTGTGATTCATCAGCCCACTAGGGATACTTCATTTATCACATCTACCACAAGAACCCACCACAAGATGGCGACCGAGATTCTGCCTATTGCGCGCCGCACCAATACATTAGATATATAACTTCATACACAAGACATGCATCGCCCCCCTTTAAGTAAGATCACCGTACCAGCGACACATAACAATTATCAGCACACAGAGATTCAACAGCCCGTGAATATCTCTCATATGAGCATTTCATAGAAGATATCACTCCAAGATGGCACCCATAGTAACAACCAAAACTTCTCATACAAGCTTGTCATAGTAGATACCACTCCAAGATGGCACCCATAGTAACAACCAAAACCTTCCCATATGAACTTATCATAGAAAACACTACTCCAAAATGGCACCCATAGTAACAACCAAAACCTTCCCATATGAACTTATCAGAGAAAACACCACTCCAAAATGGCACCCATAGTAACAACCAAAACTTGCCAATCAATGCAGTGATTAAACAATTAACGCCCCACCAGGAAGCATGCCACTCCTATAAAAGGAGACAGAATTTTCACTTCCCCACAGGCGGAGACAGCGAGAGGCACACAGGTGAGACAGCCCAGATGCACCGAGAGAACCGTGAGAAACTGAGGGGCAAGATCAGTCCAGGACAGATCCTGCACATGGCGGCATCCTCTCCCTTCAATTTCTAAAAACCAACTGTGAGTTATAACTTAGAGCCTTAGGAAGCCCTGTAAAAATGACATGTGGTTTTCTGTTTTTTCTCCCTTCCCATTATAGCTCTCAAGTGACCCTCCCTGATCTCATGGGATCTTACCCTACCTACTAAGGGGTGAGATATATTATCTAAGTACTTACGCATAAAAACACAGCGTCTCGAGGTTTGCCATCAATGGTAGGGCCTAACGGTATTACTTACCTAGATTTAAAAGGTTCACAAGCTTACTGGATTATAGAACCTTTTCACTTTTGAATTTTTGACTCTATTTATACGATTCACGCCTACTCGATATAACCAGGGTATGTTCACAAATAAAAAATAAAAATACTGATACAGAGAACAACCCTGACACCATTCTCTGAGCACTAATCATTGATCTTATACGTCTGTCTGCCTGTCACCTAGTTATAACCTCCTTTTTAACAATTTTTAGAAAGATCACAGCACCTTTTAGCTCACGTATACATACCGCGACCATTAACAGCAATGATCACGCTACGAACTACAAGCACCTGGCCCTCCAATGGAGAACCCAGACCTGAGCATAATTTCCATTGGTATTAATACCCTAATTGCAAATTGTATCTTTGTTTTTTGACTCTTGTTGTTTCAGAATCTCTACTCCTTTCATTTATCCGGGGGCACCGAAATTTTCGGGCCACTGTAGATATAAATTTCTTATTCGGTCCTGACGAAGCGCCCTGGATCTCCCCCTGAGACCACTGAAGCGCGAAACATGTTGACCATAACATATGCCCACTAGGGACATAAAATCACCCAGCTACCAAGGGACATAATACCCCTTAAAGCAGCTCCAAACACTTTGTTTTAATAATGACAGAGGGATCACTTTATTAAAAATTAATCACTTTCCCTCCAGCCATTTTTTAATACACTTTCTAGGATTTCACTGCCACTTACACCCACGCACCCATACGGCTTCATCAAAAGATCTCCGAAAAAGAGACCCTTCGGGGGACCCGTAGGGCATTGCAGCGCCGGCCCGACGAGGAGCAAAAGCCCAATGATGAAGCATGACATCCTTCGGGGTGTGTGAGGGCATCAAGATGAGGACACCCTGCCTCCCACAAGCAGAGTAGCACATGACAAGAGTACCCCCTACTTCCCTCCTCTCCATCTCCACTCAGGAACGGTGACTCCCTTTGGTATAAGTTTAATTTCGGGAGCACGGGTCACCGGACCTTTTAGAATAGCTCCTAGAGTCCCCCTCTTTTGATAAATATGAAGTCATTTGCCACCTGGATCAAGGACAGCTGCCTCAAGCGTATCTCAGACAAGACCGAAGTCCTCATCCTGGACCCACCCCCTCCACCTGGGATGACTCCCGGTGGCCTGCAATGCCCGGAACCCACCCCCACACCCATGGACCACGCACGAAACCTCTGCATCATCCTGGACTCCTCGCTCTCAATGAACCACCAGATCAATGCCGTCTCGTCCTCCTGCTTCCACACGCTCTGCCTGCTCTGGAAAATATTGAAGTGTATCCCACCGAGTCCAGTAAAATGGTCACCCACGCACTCGTCAGCAGCAGACTCGACTACGGCACCACAATCTACACCAGTACCATGCAAAAACTACAACGGAAGCTGCAAAACATCCAAAATGCCTCCTCCAGACTCAACCTGAACATCCCCCGCCACAGCCCCATCACTCGCAACCTGAGAGTCCTCCACTAGCTCCAGGTCAACAAAAGGATCACATACAGACTCCTCACACATGCCAACAAAGCCCTCCACAACACCAGACCTGCATGCCTCAACCACCATCTCTCCTTCCACATTCCCACCAGACATCTCCGCTCCGCCCATCAGGTCCTGGCCACCATCCCACAGATCCGCAAGACCACTGCTAGAGGAAGATCCTTCTCTCCCTACCTCTTTTTTTTTTTTTTTTTGTATTTTACAGAGTTTTATATAGCGCGAACATGACCTGAATCGGGTATCAGAGCGCTTTACATAGCACCAGTTGCATTACATGAGGACACATTCATTATTTTTGTTAGGCACGGGGGGATTAAGTGATTTGCCCAGAATCAGAGGATGTTCAGCGTCATTGCCGAGACTCAAACCCAGTTCCCCAGATTCGAGGTCGACCGCCCTAGCCGTTAGGCCAACTCCCCTCACCTCTGCATCTCAGGCAATCTCCATCTCTGCCTCAATTCAGGAAGGACCTCAAGACTTGGCTGTTCGACTGAACAGCAGATCCCCCTATTCCCCTCCAGTGCCTTGAGACACTTACAGGTGAGTAGGCATGCTTTACAAGAACACTGATTGATTGAAATCATTTTAAAGCTTCTTCAGAGAGATGTGTGAAAAATGTAAAGGTGGCCCGTGCCAACAGATATGGTTTCTGTCCATTCAATGCATGTTACGATCGAACAAATGCACCCTGTCTGAGGTAGAATGAAGCTCTGGGCAACTTATATATTTCTGAACACTAATTTACTGCCTCTGTGTGAGACATATCGATGTTAAAAAGTTTCATTGTGCGGGATGTTAACGTCTAATGAACCTTTTAAAGAAAAAATAACTGAAGGGACGCTAAAAACACGCTTAAGTTAAGCACGAAGAAAAACCCCACTGCGCATAAAATGGCAGGCATTCTCTGTAAGAGAATGCTGGAGATCCAATACGTCTTAAGTCAGCCACAGTTTAAAGCCATGCACCACATGGCAATTCAGCAAGCATTGAAAGACATCTTTATTGGTCTTAAGAGGGTGAGCTCAGGGTATCGCATTGTATTTTCTCAAACACAGCTTGAATGGTCACCTCTTATGAAGAATACAAGAGTTCAAGTAATTTCCCCTGTAGCCGAATTTCAAAGCCCTTACACTAAAAAGTTCTGACTATGCTTGGATCTTATCTATTTCATTGTTAACTCTTTGTATTTAGACGCTTTGACCACATGCCAAGAAAGAGGGGCTTGAAACACTGTAAACAATTTTAAAAGGACCAAATTGGCAGCTGGAGATAGATGAAACTGGGACAGGGGTGGGTGGGAGATGAAACCAGGACATGAGCAGGGCAGGGGATGAAACCGGGAGTAGGGGTGTGGGCGGGTGGGACAAGTAACAGTCGGGCCTGAGAACAGAAGCACTCGCATGGAGTGCTTGACAACAACAACAAACAAGTAGATAAAGCGCGGCACTAGTGAAATGGGCACTGAGCTGAGAGAGAAACAACAAAACACGAGCATTTGAAAAAGTGCTCAGTTCTACACAGAAAAAAAGTGCCACAGACACAAAATTAAATAGCAAAAGTGGAAGAGGACAAGTCCTGCGGCAATGCTCCATGAGAGTTAACTTTTGAGAAAAAGGTGGGACGTGCAACAAGCATTAGCCACTTAGAGGCTATGATCTTTTAATGACACTGAGAAAAGCCAATAAAAAGCAGGGTCAGGCTCTGAGCCCATAGAGTGAATTCAGCCTGTCTCGAAAAGACAGCGCAAGCACTACCTAGGCTCAATCTAAAAAGGACTGTCTTCATTAATCAATGCTGTAGTCCATAGTGGAGCTATCTTTGACAAATATGAAAAGATAAAGGCTACCTTAGTTTGATTTAAATGAATTCAACCTAAAGAATGGTTTGATGGTCAATGCCACAAAAACAAAATTACTTTCATTCAGAATGGCCCAAAAATTATTTAAGTGAAAGTTGGGTCAAAAACGATTTGACTCTGTGGATTATTTAGACTTCACGCTGGACGCAAAGCTCTAAGCATCTCAACATCTGCTAAAGGTGAAAGCAAGTATAGTAACTAAATCAATAAAGAAGTTTGCTCAAATATATGGTGGTAAAGCAATTAATCCAATAATTAGAGCTCCGAGCTCAAAGATTCTTCCAATTCTAAGTTGTGATTCTCGTTCTTTTCCCAACTAAAATCTTGACAAAGTTTAGACCGTCTTTATACAAGGCTTACGCTCAGTATTTAATCTCCGCACCTCAACTCCTCATTTGATGATACGCTTCGAGTTCAGTCTCCACTCTTCACTTATCACAAAAAATAATTACTTATGTGAAGGCACACGGCTAATCCAGATACTATGAAGAGCATTATCTACCAGGATCGCTCAATGGTCGCTCTGGGTTCTTTTTCATTTTCTGTATCAAACATCTCAGCTGTAATCCAGGAATATAATGTGCCACCTTTAGAGGATATGCTGAAAATTACAAGACACAAATGCAAAAGTTCTATAAGTAAGGCACTGAGAAACACAGCTGGAATGAAGGACTTGGTAGATGTGGTCTTCTATAAACAAAAATATAATGAACGCGCACAACCTGTGTATCCAGCCAAGAATTGGATTTTCTATACTTTTGGTGTGCTCCTGGTGTTTTGCTCTCCGGACTAGAGCGTTCAAAGTACGAATGTGTGAAGTAGCGCACCCTAAATAGGGTGGGTCCCCCTAGGCACAACCTTAGACCCTGTGAAGGGTGTTTCACATTTAATTAATTAAAAAAAGAAGAATCATCCAGAGTTCGAGATTGGATACTTCATGTATTTATCCAAACATTAAGTAATCTTGAAGTTGAATTCATAGATATCAATCGTAACTAACAGTTAACAATTGTAATTGACCTCCTTCTGCTTCATGCCCATCCCAATGCATTTCGGGCACTAGGCCCTTCTTCAGGGGACAATTCTAAAATATGAAGAAAATTATGTATAATGAGGAAACCATCCTATTCTTAGTAGTAACAAACATAACGCGGTATTATGGTGCCTGATGCTAACGTACAAGTATGTAACATAGACCGAAAGAGTTGTCGTGGTGCTCCATGCTGTAAGAAGCTATTGTGTAGAGTTCAATAGTTCAAAATAAAAGTAAGGTGATCAGTCGGAAAAGGTAAAACCAGTTTTACCTTTGATCTGGATCAAACACCTCGACGCATTGAAGCCACATGGAATGAACGACAGAATGGAATTTCAGTGTTATTTGTGATCTGGTCATCCCTGTTGATTGATTGTTTATATCTTGTTCCTTTTGCAATTGAATTTGTTTATTTTTTTCAGATTTACTTCTTGTCAAGCCGCTTCTTATAGATCATATGATGTATAGGATTTTTCTCATACCCGAGATATAACTTGCGTCACTCTTATAAGTATTTAACTTAACTTAACGCCTTCTCCACACTTCAATATGGCAGCCGTGTATCTCACTAAACTATGAGCATGCACTAGTCCTTTTTCTTTTCTGGGAAAAGAGTTTGGTTTCACGAGTCCTTCCTTCACATCAGTTTGCTTTTAATGGGCGCTTGGTTCACGCTTTATTCGACTCCTGGTTCACCACTGCATACAGGAAGACAACATATGCATGCTTCACGAGTGAGTTTTAAGGAATGAACAACTAATTGTTTACCACAAATCTTTTGGGTTCACCAGTTCTTCTTTCACCGTCGTGTGCTTTTACGGGCACTTTGAACGCATTTCACCTAACTTTCGGTCCACTGACTTTTACCGCCACATAACATTGGGATACACGGTACCGCTAGTTTACAAATGCGTTATGATCTATATGACTCACGGTTATGCCCTTTTCTTCTAACACACTTCAGAGTGATCTGCGCATTGCTCTAACTGGTTTTACTCTTTCCGACTGATCACCTTACTTTTATTTTGAACTATTGAACTCTACACAATAGCTTCTTACAGCATGGAGCACCACGACAACTCTTTCGGTCTATGTTACATACTTGTACGTTAGCATCGGGCACCATAATACCGCGCTTTGTTCGTTACTACTAAGAATAGGATGGTTTCCTCATTATACATAATTTTCTTCATATTTTAGAATTGCCCCCTGAAGAAGGGCCTAGTGCCCGAAATGCATTGGGATGGGCATGAAGCAGAAGGAGGTCAATTACAATTGTTAACTGTTCGTTACGATTGATATCTATGAATTTAACTTCAAGATTACTTAATGTTTAGATAAATACATGAAGTATCCAATCTCAAACTCTGGATGATTCTTATTTTTGAATTAATTAAATGTGAAACACCCTCCACAGGGTCTAAGGTTGTGCCTAGGGGGATCCACCCTATTTAGGGTGCGCTACTTCACACATTCGTACTTTGAACGCTCTAGACCGGAGAGCGATACCCCAGGAGCACACCAAAAGTATAGACAATCCGATTCTTCGCTGGAAACACAGGTTGTGCACGTTCATTATATTTTTGCATTATTTTGTGACTTTCCGATCCCTGAACAAAGCACACCAAACGACTACCATCATGGCTTATGATGAGATTGCAAATCTTACAGATCTACGAGCAGATACTTTTGCATTCGCTAATGAAGAAGCAACCAGAATATACGCTTTAATACAGGAGGAAACCACCCTGTTATCTACAAGTCGTAATAAAGAGCAGAATATCAAACAATTGCTATATCTATCTAAAAGGGAAATCAATCAACGGCTGCATACCAGCACTCTGATTAAATATCACTGTGTGCAAAGTATACCAAGAGGCTTAAGAATTCCTCTAAAACCGTCTCTATGCAAGAATGTTCAAAAATTCAAAAACCGATGGTACGCAATACTGAACAAATGTTCCCTCGATCTGATCCTTTTGATCATTGAAGAGTTATCAAACATCCTGGAAGAGCTCACAAAAGAGACTGCCAACGTGAAAACTGAGCTTAGCAATTCGATGTCTGGTGAAGAATGGTCCAAAGTATTAGAAGATATTAATGTTCAACTGGCTAAACATTCCCAAGAGATTAATGATAGGAAGATCTGGCAATTCAGAAGGGACACCATAGACTACAAGTTGGGAGAAGTGTATAGTTGATCGGAGGTATACGCTAGAAAAAGACAAAATAAACCCTACTCAGAGAATACTGAAACTTCATCTTCAGAAAGCGACACTTCCAATCAACCTCGTAGGAAACCTGAGTTACCCGCACAGACATCACTTGAACTACCCCAAACTTCTGGTGTCTCTTTTTTAGAGTCTGGCCAGGTAGACAAAGACGAACCCGGAGGGGAAAAAGGAAAAGAGAAAGAACACCCACAAACAAGAAGCACGACGACCTCAGGAAAAAAGATCAAGGGGAAGTAGACATAACTGACAAAAATTTGGTGATAAACATCTCATCACATCAATTTAGTAACATCGAACTGAACACATTACAGATAGGGACTTCTTTTGTTCCTACGAGCCATACCAACTGCCTTGAACTTGAGATAAGTTTGTTCAAACTCATGCGTAACTTACGATTGAGACACTTTTTCGAAAACGTACTTGAAGAGCAACACAGTGATGAGGAAGACTTACTATGTGGTTTAAAACCGAAGAGTTCCTACATGGCACCTGTAAGCCACAAGAGTTTGGATATCTTTGAAAACCTTGTTAAACAAGACATACTCAAACTAAACTTTCAGAAGAAATCCAAACATAGAAATCTAACTAAGAAAGAATTTGGAATATTGATGAACATCGCAAACAATCCTGACATCACGTGCCAAAGAGCTGACAAAGGTGGTGCTCTCGTCGTTATGAACAGGACTGACTATGAGACAGAAGTCAAAGCACATGTTACAGATGAAAACACATACGCAAAACTTGATTCCAACCCCACTGAACAATATTTGAACTTACTAAAGAATAAAGGGCCAGTTGTAGGTAAAATCATTTTCGCGAGTCCTTAATAGCGATTTTTAGCGAATCGCTATTAAGGACTCGCAAACTGCTATGTAGGTAGGAATCTGCTAATATTTAGCGATTCCTACGCATTCCTTATTTGCGACTCGCAAATTGCGAGTCACAAATAAGGCCTGGCCTCCCAATCATTCCATTGGGCCAAGAGGCCCATAGGAATGAATGGGAATAGCGTGCGCAATTTGCGAGTACCTAATAGGTACTCGCAAATTGCGCACGCAATTTCAGGGATGCAAGGGTTCCTAAAGGACACCCTGTTGCACCCCTGAAATGTGCAGGTGTGCACATGTGGCACACATACATGCCCAAAGGGCATGTATGTGTGCCACATGGCACTTCAAAACATGCATAAAATTGCATTTTTAAAGGAAATCGCACTTTACCACCAACCTGAAGTTGTTGGTAATTTGCGATTCCTTACAGCAAAATCGCAATTTGTGATGTCTCCCAGAATAGCATTTAGGGAATCGCAAATTGCGATTCTCTAAATGCTTGCAAAAATAGGGAATCGCAAATTTTGCGATTCCTTATTTTGCGAGTGGGTTTCTACTTACCTGCATCGCACACAGCTGAATTGCGATCGCAAATGCTGAAATTCTGCGAATTTCAGCGTTTTGAGCGCAATTTTGCTTGCTACATCTGGCCCATAATGAATAAGGCTTTAGAGAATGGCATCATCAACGAAAAAGTCAAAAGATACCTCATTCATAACAATCCTAAAAGTCCATGCATATATATGTTACCGAAGTTACACAAGAATTTACATAATCCACCAATCCGACCAATTGTGTCGACGAGAGGTAGCTTGCATGAACCCATAGGAAAATTTCTTGACCGTTATCTTCAACCAAGTGTGATAAAAATGAGCACATACATCAGGGTTAGCACTGATTTTTTGACCCAGATCAACCAAGTTTCATTTTCTGAAGACGAATCCATTCTGTTATGCACAGTCGACGTCAAGTCTCTATATACGTCGATTCCCCATCAGTTGGGGATAGAAGCTATTGAACACACACTACTCCAAACCAATTTGAATCCAGATTTACAACTTTTTCTTATGGACCTTTTACATTTTACTTTATCAAAGTTATTTTAAATGGAACAACCAATGGTTCCTTCAATTGACAGGTACTTCAATGGGGAACTGCGCAGCACCGGCCTATGCAAATCTCTTTATGAGCAAATTTGAGGAGGATAACATCTTATCCACCTCCATTTGGAAAGCACACACCACATTATTCCTAAGATATATAGACAACATCTTTGTCTTGTGGAATGGGTCACACACAGATCTTTCCAATGCATTAAGCGAGTGGAACACCATCAATGAAAGGATTCAATTTATCTTTGAGATACAAGAACACTGCATTACCTATCTGAATGTTGAAATCAAAAAAACTCAAAACTCGTTAGAAACAGACATCTTTAGAAAACAGACGGACAGGAACAACACACTTCACTATAACAGTTTTCACCAACAATCGTTAAAACACCATTTACCATACTCACAATTACTCAGAGTTAAAAGAATCATATCAAACCCCATCAAATCCTCAGAACGGATTGAAAACATGTTACACAGATTTGCTGAACGTGGATATCCAAAGTTGGTCCTGGAACAAGCTAAACTTCGCTGTCATACAAAAACCCGCAAGGAACTTCTTTCCAGCAAGATCAAATCCACCCAAAACCGTATGGTAGTTGTATCTAAATTCTCCACAATGAGTGGCCCTTTCAAGAAAATAATTAAACAACATTGGCCTATCTTGGCATTGGAGCCTGATTTCAAACAATTGTTTGCAGAAAATCCGATTTTTGCATTTCAAAGGGGGATAAATTTAGGAGAGATCTTGAAAGGCAACAAAGAGTATAACAACCAACCCAAACCAAAAGGGACAGTCCCCTGTCATAATTGCAACAACTGCCATAACGTTATTCAAGGTTCCACCATGTCACATCCCAGAAAGGGCACTAAGATCGGCTTGAAAGTTTCAGCCACTTGTGATTCCACAAATGTGATTTACTTGTTGAAGTGCCCGTGTGGCAAAGTTTATGTTGGAAAGACAGAGAGAAAAATTAAAACCAGGATCAATGAACACAAAAGTAATATTAGAACGAAGAACATGAAGGGGGCGTGGCTTGGAGGCTGGAGATGGTGGACGTGTGAGCCGAGAGCTCTGCGTCAGCCAGCCAATTTATCCTGACTTAACGGAGACAGCGGGGGCCCGGGGCGCCCTGGTGAGACCTGACCCGCCCGGGGGTTGCAGACGATCGGCCTGACGGGTTGGGAGCCCGGGAGGAGCAGTGATCGGGAGGTGTGCGCGAGACCGGAGCGCACGCAAGATGGCGGCTTGATCCGGGAGAGAAGCGCCTTGCAGAGGAGCTGTGGAGTGCTTCGGGACGATAGGCAGACGGAGGATCTGCGACCAGGAGAGCAGAACCGCAAGTATCAGCGGACTGCGGCGAGGCGGCGTGGGAGCCTAGCGGGCGCCGCAGGGAAGTGCTGACGCGGCCGGAGCCCGGACCACGAGTATCCGGCGGCAGGAAGCGTGGGCGGAGGCCACAGAAGGTAGACGCTTCATCCCCTGCAATCGCAAGCATTGGTGGAAAGAGACGTGAGACGCAGGTGCGGGTTGAGATCGGGGCAGTGAGGCTGAGCCCTTGCAGGACTACCCAGGTCAGGACGCTCTGTGGCCGGCAGAGAGGCCTGGGGGAGGGGCGGCCCATAAACTCTGAAACGGGCCCACAGAAAGAAAGTCAGGATATGGCCAGAGACACGGTGGGCATAGAACACTGGTGAAAAGGGATCTGGCTCCCATTGGGAGAAAGTGTGGGCAACTCGCGGACCCCACCTGGATGGGCTGCCAGTACCGGAGTATGGAGTGTGAATATTGGTGGACACAGAGGAGGAGGCCGGGGAAGGGGGAGAATTAAACGCCTGACTCTGCAGAGGAGTGAATGGGAGGGTCGTGAGTCAGCGAGCTGTGATAGTGGCTGACGTGGTGCCCCAGACCACGCATACAGGGCTGAACGCTCTGCCGTTGGCAGAGAGGCCTAGGGGAAGAGCGGCCTACGGACCCGGGAGCAGGTATAAGGGAAGAACACGACCAGGAGTGGGCCAGGGATAGTACCATATCCAGAAAGGGAGCCGTACCCCATACGGACGGTGGGGAGGATTCCCGTGAGAAGGTACAAGGTGGGGCATAACAAACATTCGGTAAGTTGGCACGCCCTACCGGGCCCGAGTGGGAGAAAGAGGTCTGACTGAGGGCCCAAAAATCGCAGGCGCGCAACGGCTCTGGGCCGGAGACCTGAGTGATTGGAGGAGAGCGACGGACCAGGAAACTGGTGCAAAGGAGGACCTGGCTCCCCTGGGGGAACGATCAGGGGGAGTAGAAACACATGTAACGGACAACGAGGAGTGAAATCACAAGGAGTGTTGTGACATTCAAACTCCTGAAGAGGCCAGGTGCCTGTCTCTGATAGCCCAGAGGGGAGACAGGTTAGAATCTCTGACGGACAACAATCCCCCTGCAAAATGGGAAAGCCTAGAGGGAAACAGATGGGACACTCCCTGGAGCACGAGGACTCAGCACAAGACCTACCACAGAAGGAGCCAGGACGTGAACCTTCCGACAACCCAGTTCAGCAGCAATTGTCAAAAATATTGGAGGCCATTGCAGATACTAAGGCAACACTCCACCAGGACATAAGCACAGTAGCATTCGGCCTGGGCTTGCTGAGAGCTGAGCATGCCAAGCTGGCGGACAGAGTAAAGCTGACCGAAAACTCCCTGGCGGACATGGCGCCGGCGCAACAAGCACTGACACTCCAAATGGGGGACTTAAATAGCAGAGTCAGCACTCTGGAGAGGAGAGTAGAAGATGCAGAAGGGCGGAATAGAAGGAACAATGTGAGGGTCTTGGGATTGCCTGAGAAAGTGGAAGGAGACAATATGATTAAATTCCTGGAGGGTTGGCTCTGTGACGTGGTGGCCCCCGAGGGCTTGTCACCCTTCTACACGTTGGAAAGAGCGCACCGAGTCCCGGCAAGAGCCCCGGCCCCGGGAAGGCCTCCATGGCCCGTGGTGGCCAGACTTCTCCACTTCAAGGATAGAGACTTTCTGCTGCAGAAGGCCCGCTCTGGAGGGCCATATCTGGTCGAAAACAGTAAAGTGTCCCTTTTCCCGGATTACACCTTGGAGGTTCAGAGGCGGCGTGCTTCCTTTTTGGAAGTTAAAAGAGCGTTAAGGGATGAAGGGATCCAGTACTTACTGATGTTCCCAGCCCGGCTGTGAGTTATGCTGGATGGGAAAACACATTTCTGTGAGGATCCAAAGGCAGCATGGGACTGGATTGAGACTTACAGAACCGAAAGACAGCCGGACGCGCAGAAGGTAGAAACATTGCCCAGGGACCGAGAACTGGGGAAGAGGCTCAGGAGACGACAGGGGTGGGGAACCCCCAAGAAACCAAGCCTCTCGCAAACGGAGAGGGAGAGGGCTGAGGCGCTGAAGGCGGTGACGGATATGATGCAAAGCAGAAGATCGTCGACAGAGAAGGGGTCCGGCTCCAGGAAGGGATCTGATGGGTCGGACTCGGACTCGTCCCGTACTAGTAGTCTTAAATTACCGGTGGTGACCCCGAACACTGCAGATGAGATTATTTAATAGGCTGGCAGGGGCCCCTCCCCTCTCCTCCTGCTGTCTCTCCCGTTTTTCCCTTTGTGGGGTCGGGCCGGGAGGGGTCGGGGGGCTGGCTGGGTGGGCCCCTGGGTCCGAGCTATTTCGGCCTTCCAGGGCTGAGGCGCTGAGGGGGAATCTCCTTATTGTATACCGATTGCCTGTGAGTTCTGCCACGCTCCCCGTTAGGTCCTTACATTACTGGTTTGGGACCTTTACTTGCTGATGCAGTCCTATCTGCTGTTTGGGCGGATGGTCGTTGCCAGACCGTTCTGGGGTCGGGGAGTTGTCCTATGGGGATGTTGTGTTGTTCTTTTCGTGTGTTGTAAGTGCAGAGGGAGGTGGGCAACTAAGGCAAGGGGAACTACTGAGCTGCAGAGTAGTAGGGATCGACGAGGGTGGGAGAACCAATTAAGATGCCATCCACACATTCGGTACTAAAGTACATAACGTGGAACATTAGAGGGATGGGAACTATGAGTAAAAGACACAAGGTGTATGCATACTTAAGGAGGAGAGATGTCCATATAGCCCTCTTGCAAGAGACCCACCTGATTCATAGTGAAGTCGAAAAACTCCACAGGAGATGGAGGGGTCGGATTTATGCCACTACCTATTCGGCGTATGCCAGAGGGGTGTTGATATGGGTAAGGCACGGGGTCCCCTTTGACCACATCAATACCAAAATCGACAGCGAGGGCAGATACGTTCTGGTGACCGGGAGATTGTCAGGGAGGGAGGTGACATTAGGGAGTGTGTATGCGCCCAACACTGAACAGGTGATGTTCCTTGGTACCCTTTCGGCTCAAATGGCTGGCTGTGCGGGAGGTAGCTTAGTGATCGGAGGTGATTTTAACTGTGTTGCGGACATTACAGCGGACCGCTCACCCGCCTCTCCCGGGAGCACAGACTCATCGAGTTGCAGCAGGATTCAGGGGTTGGAGAGAACAATGGGGTTTAGATGATGTTTTTTAGGGTACAGCACGCTAGTAGTGCATACTAGATTGGACACCTTTTTGAGCACGCCAGACTTTAGTGTATCAGTAAGGTATACAGAATATCTGGGACGGACCCTGTTGGACCACAGTCCTTTATTAATGACATATCAACCACTAGGGAGATGTCCCCCGATTCCATTGTGGAGATTGAATCCCTTGTTGTTGGAAGACGCGCCCTTCCGTGAGTCATTGGGGACCCTTATTGATACCTTTTTCCCAATAAATGCCAATTCAACATCCTCTGTGTTGGTGGAATGGGAGGCATTTAAGGTGGTGGTAAGGGGACATTGCTTGGGCCAGTTGATTGGTGCACTGCGGGAAATTAGGCAGGAGCTTTTGGACCTGGAGTCCAAGATCCGTCAGTTAGACAATATGCAGGGGAGGGATGATACCTCAGCGGTGCAACTCAAAGAAACCCAGGCATGTTATAATGATACACTAGAGAGGTTGAGATTCCACAGTCATAGGGAGTACCGAGACAAAATGCAGAGGGAGGAGGGGAAGGCTGGCCGCTTGTTGGCATGGTTGATCAGACCGGAGAGCAGGGGGTCACCGATCACGCAAATACAGACAGACGCCGGAGAACGGGTGTATGACCCAGATGCTATCAATGACCTGTTCTGTAGGTACTATGAACGGCTGTATGCCGCACCTGCACTGGCTTCCCGCGCTAGCATTAGAGACTTCCTGGAAGCCCTACCGCTCCAGACATTGGAGAAACCAGAGCAAGAGGCATTAGGAGGGCCAGTGACCCTGCGAGAAGTCAGAGTTGCGATAGCAGATATGGCAATTGGGAAAACACTGGGGCCGGACGGCCTCCCAGCAGAATTTTACGCCCGATATGTGGACCAATTGGTGCCACGTTTAGTGACCATGTATGCAGAATCCCTCCATCTCGGGGGGCTCCCTGAATCTACCCAGAGCACATTGGTGATCCCTCTCCCCAAGACTAAGGAGACCGGAGCACCAGTCACAGAGTACAGACCTTTATCCATGCTCAATTTGGACTTTAAGATCCTTAGCAAAATACTGGCACTCAGACTGCTCCCGCTTATGCAATCCATTATACACGCGGACCAAAATGGATTTATCCCCTCCCATAACACCTCATATAATTTGCGCAGGCTGTTCTCTGTCCTATTCCACGAAGAGAGGACCTCCACGCCTGCAGCAGCGGTACTCTTGGTCGACCTAGAGAAAGCCTTTGATACGGTCGGCTGGGACTACCTTTTTGAGGTGATGATACGGCTGGGCTTAGGAGAAGGATGGGTGAAATGGGTACAACTTCTTTACTCATCCCCGATGGCAAGGGTTCGGACGGGAAAAACAGTGTCCTCCCAGTACTCCATACTGCGCGGAACCCGACAAGGGTGCCCCCTCTCGCCTTTATTATTTGCTCTTGCGATTGAACCCCTGGCGGAACTGTTTCGAGAGGGTGGGGAGGACATGGGACTTAGACTAGATGGACGGCTACACACAATCTCCCTATATGCCGACGATCTGCTGGTGTACCTGAAGTCTGACGTGTCAGGTACCATAGCAGCTTTTACACTCTTGGAGCGCTTTGAATCCCTATCAGGCTTGAGGGTTAATAAGAAGAAAACCTACCTCTTCCCATTGGTGGGACCGATGCCTAGACCAGAGAGGCTCCCGGCAGACATTAACTGGGCCCTGCATTCATTTAAATACCTTGGTATACAAGTCTTTCACACCACGGAAGACCTGAAAGAAGGGAACTTGGCCAAAGCCATGCGGTCACTCCGAAGCTGTGTGTCTTTCTGGGGCACTTTGCAGCTGCCCATCCTCACCCGGGTTTCGTTGACTAAAATGGTAATACTGCCCCGGTTATTGTATTTTTGTGTGAATCTGCCAGTCCTGATGCCTTGTGGATGGTTTCGACCTCTGAACTCTCTAATACGGGATCTGATATGGGGAAGTGGGAGGTGTAGTGTCTCTGAGGATACTACAGCGCCCAGTGACGGAAGGGGGCTTAGGAGTTCCAGACTTTGAATTATACATGCTAGCAGCCCAGCTGCAATGGTTAGCACAATGGGTAGAGGGGGTGAATTCGGAAGGAACTTGGCTGATGGACCCTAATGATACTCCTGACTTACTACTAGCCAAATTACTGAGGCCAATGACTGTCACTCCCTACAGGTCAGCGCTACAGCTTACAGCCTTCCAGACTTGGAAGCGATGCATGCGTAGACTAGGGGGGTCTGACGATGTTCACGACGGAGCAAATGGCATCATGGACGGAGGCAGGTCTAGATTCGGTGGGTGACTGCTACCAAGATGGCTCACTACCTCCGTTTGCTGACTTGATGGATAGCAACAGTCTTCCCTCAGGACAGTTTTTACGATATGAGGCCTTGGTCCGTACGTTTGATCAGTTGTGGGGCAAGGGAAGGGAGGAGCCAGCGACTCACCCGGTGCTGCACGCAGGGTACGGCAAGGCACCAAGTGAAGTGGCACCATGAGGCGTTGGTCTCCGCGTCCACTACACCATTGGGGGAGCTCCGTGCGAGATGGGAGAGGGTGATAGATAGAGAGCTTACGGAGGCGGAGTGGAGTAGGGTTCTTCGTTCACCCAAGAAGATATCACGAAATACTAGACTCAAATACACTCAGTTCAACTACATACACATGGTCTATATGACACCCCATCGGCTTAATGTAATGTATGGTGGGGAAGTGAGGAATTGCCCGAGATGTGCCCATGCGGACGCGGACTTTATACATATGACATGGAGCTGCGGTATCATACATATATACTGGGTGGAGATTTTAGCCAAGATTAAAGACGCACTGGGGAGGGAGCCAGCCCCCACGATAGAGACCTGCTTACTGGGGCTTTTCCCGCAACCGATTAAACGAAAGGTGGGGAATAAACTTATCGATTTGGCCTTGGGATTGGCAAAGCGACGGATAGCACTAGAATGGAAGTCCTCATTTGGGCCGAGGATATCCAGCTGGAACCGGGACTTTATTAGCTGGGCCGGAGCAGAGGGCAGAGCCTTGAGTTGGGAGGAATCGAAGGGCATAAGGAGACAGCCCATAGCAGATCTATGGAGGGAAGCCCTGGCTGCTTGGGAGAATCCAGAGCCAGAACAGGAAACGGGGGGAGAGACAGGGAGAGATAGTGGGTACCTCACTCTATGTCACGGTGGACGGACACTCTTAGGTCGGGACGGGGGTGGGCAGGTAGACGGTAGCGCAAGGAATATTGACATCTCTAAACGGAGACAGAGCCATACACTCTGACTGGGTCGGTAGCGGACAGTAAGGAAACCCCCCCTAGGAAGATGCGTAACAGTTGGCACCCAAAACCTCAAAAGCTAAGAATGGTGGTATATCCCTAGAGTTTGGTACCCTGCACCCACCCCTCCCCCTCTGCACGATGTTGGGTTATTTGTTTAAATTTTAAACTCTGAAGTATGATTTGATGAGGAAAGTACTGAACCCTGGTCTGGGGCTGGAGCCCGGACAATGGGATGGGACCGAAAAATAGCAGTAGGCATTGTCCGGGGGAAAAATGGACATAAAACATTCTTGTATGGTAGATACGATCTAGAAAGAGTACAGATAAATCTGGAGAAAAGAGAAGTGGTTGCTAGATGGGTTATCAGGCTGAAATATGTATGGAAATGCCTACATAATTTTGCTGATTAAGCAATGTAAAGTGAATACCTGAGAGAAATGTGTATACAAATGCCTCAAATTACAAATGCAAATAAAAATATGTTTTAAAAAAAGAACGAAGAACATGAAATCGGTGGTTACCTATCATTTCATTGAACAAAATCACAACGTCAGCCAATTGAAATTTCTAGTTTTAGAAGTTGTTAATAAAAGTGAGGGTAGAGACAATAACAACCGTTTATTACAAAGGGAGAATTTCTGGATCAAACACCTCGACGCATTGAAGCCACACGGAATGAACGACAGAATGGAATTTCAGTGTTATTTGTGATCTGGTCATCCCTATTGATTGATTGTTTATATCTTGTTCCTTTTGCAATTGAATTTATGTTCATTTTTTTCAGATTTACTTCTTGTCAAGCCGCTTCTTATAGATCATATGATGTATAGGGTTTTCTCATACCCGAGATATAACTTGCGTCACTCTTATAGGTATTTAACTTAACTTAACGCCTTCTTCACACTTCAATATGGCCGCCGTGTATCTCACTAAACTATGAGCATGCACTAGTCCTTTTTCTTTTTTGGGAAAAGAGTTTGGTTTCACGAGTCCTTCTTTCACATCAGTTTGCTTTTACCGGGCACTTAGTTCATGCTTCATTCAACTCCTGGTTCACCACTGCATACAGGAAGACAACATATGCATGCTTCACGAGTGAGTATTTAGGAATGAACAACTAATCGTTTACCACGAATCCTTTGGGTTCACCAGTTCTTCTTTCACCGTCGTATGCTTTTACGGGCACTTTGAACGCGTTTCACCTAACTTTCGGTCCACTGACTTTTACCGCCACATAACATTGGGATACACGGTACCGCTAGTTTACAAACGCGTTATGATCTATATGACTCGCGGTTATGCCCTTTTCTTCTAACTCACTTCTGAGTGATCTGCGTATTGCTCTAACTGGTTTTACTCTTTCCGACTGATCACCTCACTTTTATTTTGAACTATTGAACTCTACACAATAGCTTCTTACAGCATGGAGCTCCACGACAACTCTTTTGGTCTATGTTACATACTTGTACGTTAGCATCGGGCACCATAATACCGCGTTATGTTCGTTACTACTAAGAATAGGATGGTTTCCTCATTATACATAATTTTCTTCATATTTTAGAATTGACCCCTGAAGAAGGGCATAGTGCCCATAAATGCATTGGGATGGGCATGAAGCAGAAGGAGGTCAATTACAATTGTTAACTGTCCGTTATGATTGATATCTATGAATTCAACTTCAAGATTACTTAATTTTTGGATAATTACATGAAGTATCCAATCTCAAACTCTGGATGATTCTTCTTTTTTGAATTAATTAAAAGTGAAACACCCTCCACAGGGTCTAAGGTTGTGCCTAGGGGGACCCACCCTATTTAAGGTGCGCTACTTCACACATTCGTCTTCTATAAACACACATCGTGCCTGCAGGAATCCTATTTCCATTCTAGTCAATAATATAAAGACTCCAATCTCAAAACCACTACAATACAGAAATACTTAAGATTTTGTTTACTTTATATTCCACTAAAGCAGTTCAAAGATACATGGGCTAACAAATCACTCTCAAAAACCTGCAGACTTGGTAAATACTCGCAACAGACTTTAAAGCACATGTTATGTATTTGCTCAAGTGTGTGCGTTATAAGAAGCAAATGTCTCTTGCCAACATTCAGGTAATCATCTCTTCGTACTATAAAAGAAGTACCTCATATGTGCTTTACTTTACAAACAACCAGCTTTATTGGGAAATTAACCAAATTATTGGACCTTGCTTACAACAGAATTAAATGAGCTGACAGAAGGAAGTAGAACTTTGCTTTAGCCAATCAACGGCTTAGTTTATTGATATCTTGAGCAGACGCTAATATAGGGCAATGTCAGGAACACTTATTGCTCTACACTTACTACATATTATGCACACAAACCTATTAATATTATTTTACGTTAGGAATGATGAAACTTGCAACTTGTTCTATGATTTTACTTATGTGCTGATGTTTGATTGTAATGAATTTCAATTTTTGTTTACAATAAAATACTGCTTCTCCATACCGATAAGCAAGCCCTGACACCCTAGTACACATTAGGTTGGCATTGCATCCTAGAGATTTACTTTATGTGATGCTGTCATTGAATTGTTTAAAATATTTATTTATTTGGACTTTTATATGGTGCTGTGCATTGCCTTGTGGATACATCAGCCTGCTGTGCAGTTTGATTTACAGACCAAACTTCTGGAGTAGCAGGGGTTCAGTCATCTAGAAGGCATTACATTTATCCCTCAAGTAGTCCATAGGACACTATCTGATGCTGCAGACCTAATTAGGACGGATTGACTGCAATTCTAGAGGAAGGAGCAGATCTAGACTAAGGCGCTCACAGCGATCCCTGCTCAATGTTAGAGCTTCTTCAAAAGTACTTTATGGGCTATTGTGTCACATATATCCAAAACGTTAAGTAAAATCAGAGCTGATTGCTCATCTTCATCCATTGCAGTGAGGATTTCTTCACTAAGGATTTCTCAAATGTGATTTCTTTTTTAAATTCTTTATTGTTCAATCCATAGCATATAACAGAACATATTTGATTAAATGGTTGTTCGCACAGCAATAACACAAATAGTACTTCAAATAGACATGGTAAAAAACCAAAATCGAAATAGGATTTTAACAAGAGAAGATCATACGGTTAGTTCATATGCTCTATCATTGGGCCCCATATCTGAATACCCATTTTTTTCCGATTCATTGACTTAAGACAAAAGAGACTATATTCCAAATTAAAAATGTTATAAAATTTAGCCCGCCACATCTCGAACGAAGGGGCATCCTGCTGCAGCCAAGTTGAGGCTACACATAACCGTGCAACTGCGGCTGCAATGAATATAATATATCTAAACTTATATGCCGGTTGGCCAGTCCGAAGAATATGCCCAACCCCCAATAACATTACATCCTTTGTCATGTGAATTTGTATCCCTGTGATTCCAGATAGAAACTGGTCTATTTGTAGCCTTAGTTGCGAAAGAGAAATGCAATCATAAAAAACATGCACGATGTCAGCTCTCTCCATACTACATCTAAAACACTTCCCATCATTAGAGCCCCCCCACTTCATCATCCTCTCTGGTGTATGGTACAGGTTAAATATCGTCTTGAAGTGTTGGGCTTTCAAATTTGCTGACAGCAAAATTCTCCCTGCAATATCAATTGATTGCTGCATATACACACCTTCCTGCCCTAGTCGATCACACCATTTACTATCTTGTGCAGCCAGGTCGTCCTGTTGTATTTCAATTAATGTGTCATACAATACCCCTGTCCTTACCCTTCGTTTGATTGCCTCAACTAACGAGAACGTGGTTATTCCCTCCTGCATATGATGTTTAAATAAAAAATCCAGAATTTGCAAATACTTAAAAAATTCATTTTGTTGAAGTCCATAACTATCAACTAAACCTAAAAATGAAGCTAATACCCCCCCTCAAATAAGTCTCCTAATTGCCTAATCCCCTTAGCCCTCCAACTCTGCATCCTAAAATCCCAAAATATAGCGGGGAATATAAACGTCGAATTTAACGGAGTATAATAACTAATCCGTGGAATGTCTAGCATTTTACGTACTGATTTCCAGACCTTATATGCTGCGAGCACTACCGTAAACCCTGTTTTTTTTAAATAACTTGGTTCAAAAAACTTAACTAAAGAATTTCTAGCTTCTGCCCCTAACAGCATATGATATATTAACGGTGCCTCCGCCTTCACCACATCTTCCCCTGTCAACAATATCCGTATATTTTCGAGCATACATGCATAATATTAAAATGTGAAATTAGGAACAGACCAACCCCCCCGGTCATGTGGTAGCATCATCAATTTAAATGCCCGCCGAGCTTTCCTTTGTCCCCATATAAACCTATCACAAATAGATTGCACTCTCTGCAATTGTATTTTAGTTAATTCTAGCGGTACCGCCCTAAAGTAGTACATCATTTTGGGAAGGATAGTCATCTTGAGCACATTACACCTCCCCATCAGCGAGTGGTGCAAGCACTCCAACCGATCAAGCTGCTGTTTAATCCCAGAGACTATACCGCCCCAGTCAACCTCGATCAAATCCTGCAAAGACATTCTGATTTTGATACCCAGGTAGCTGGCTTCATCCGTTACCCGAGCATCTCACGGGCATGCCATTTTGGTACATACAATCTGCGTTTTTGTGGAATTTAGTTTGTAGCCTGAAACCGCACCAAATTTTTCGGCCAATCGTTCTATCTCTACTACTGCTTGCGCAGGGTCTGAAGACGCCACTGCTATGTCATCTGCGTAAGCTAAAATCCGCACCAGATACTGCCCACAATTTATGGAAATAATACGCTCACTCTGTTCCAGCATTACCAGAAATGGATTGATATATATAGCGAACAGCAACGGAGAGCAAGGACATCCCTGTCTTGTCCCCCTGCTAATATGGACTTGCTCTGATTCCCTACCCATTTCACAGATCCTAGCTCGTGGTGACTTATACATGATTTGTATAGCTCTAATATAACCCTGCCCAAACCCTGTCTT
Source organism: Calotriton arnoldi (assembly GCA_963921515.1). Classification (NCBI taxonomy): domain Eukaryota; kingdom Metazoa; phylum Chordata; class Amphibia; order Caudata; family Salamandridae; genus Calotriton; species Calotriton arnoldi. The sequence continues at coordinate 3,741,420 of CAWUFW010000636.1, read as the reverse complement.
CCGCATAATGTCCCATAAAAATGACCAGGTGACACGGTCAAACGCTTTTTCCGCATCGAGAAAAATCAAACCAATCCTGCTGAGATGCACATTAGCATAATCTATAAGAGTAACCACTCTGTTAATGTGGTTAACCGTGCTCCTGCCAGGTATAAATCCATGCTGATATCTGGATACCAAGGGCGTAATTACTCACGCCAACCTTGTGGCAAGTATTTTCGCATATACTTTGCCATCTGCATTTAATAGGGAGATTGGTCTATATGCTCCTGGCAGATTTGGAGGCTTATCTTTCTTTTTAAACACCACTATATTAGCCTCATCCCATGATGGTGGCGGTTTCCCAGCTTGAGCCTCTTGGAATGTAATCAACATATCTGTTTTCAATACTTGAAAAAGCATTCGATAAAACTCAAGTGGCAGTTTATCAGGTCCTGCCGCTTTACCACTCGCCAGCGACCCCATTGCCTCCTCCAACTTCTCCATAGTTATCGTAGCGTCCAATAACGCCTGCTCTTCTTGGCTTAGCCTAGCTAAATCCAATTGTTGATAAAAACTCTCTATATCTTGCTCATTACAATCACTCTGCATGTACAATTCTTTATAAAAATCATAAAATACCCCCAGCATACCCTCCATAGTTTCGACCATATTTCCGGATGAATCCAACATAGCCAATATTTTCTGTGAAGATTGCCTTACTCTTAACCTCTGTGCCAAACATCGTCCTGTAGCTTCCCCATATTCATATTGATCTTGTTTATACAGCTTATATTGATGGGCAATTTCCTTACACCATATCCCATTAATTTTGGCTTTACAACATGCGATCTTAGTTTGTATTTCCACAACTTCTTGTCCCAGCATAAGCACCTGTATTAACTCCTGCTCCGCATTCCTTAGATCCCCCAAAAGCCGCTGCATCGAAGTCTGTTGTTGCTTCTGCTTAGCCAATCCATAACTGAATGCTTCTCCGCGTGCTCCCGCTTTGAGAGCGTCCCATACTATAGCACTTGAGGAGGATCCCCTATTGACCTCAAGAAATTGATGAGCCCAAGTTAGCATATGATCAATGAATGCTTTATCCATTAAAAGCTTCCTATTGAACGTAAACGCCCTGCCAGCCTTCATCTGACAAAAGCTATACACATCCAATAATAATGGGCCGTGATCTGCCGTTATCCTGGGCCATATCTGCATTTTTGCTCCAACAATGAGTAACCTAGGCATGAAAACATAATCCAGCCTCACTAATATATGCTGGGGATATGAATAAAAAGTATAACCTGGATCATTTAATGTTGTCCACACATCTACCAATCCATGATCCTTTAACAACTGCCTTAATGCTCTAAAACCCTTGGGTTTCCGACCCATATATTTATCATTATTGTCCTCTAACACATGCCCGTCTAAATGGATATTAAAGTCCCCACACAAAATCAAAGGGGTATCCCACAAAGCCAATTCTACATTTAAAGTCTCTAATATAGCTGCTTCATCAAAATTTGACCCGTATACTGTACAAATTGTCACCTTAATACCCCCTATGATACACTCAACAATAGCCCATGTCCATAGTTGTCTAACATTTTTCTTCCAGTCCCACAAATCCCGCCTCGTGCCAGAATAGCAACCCCCCTGCTGGTAATAGACTGCTGAGTTGCTGCCAAAAGCGTATATCCTAGCTCTTCTAATACAATGCGCTTACTCCAAGGTATATGCGTCTCTTGAATACACAGGATATCAGGTTTCATTAAGCGCAAATCTGCAGCTACCCGTTGCCTCTTACTATTATTGTTAAAGCCGCATACATTAAATGAACATATATGTATCCCACTAACAACCATTTTGCCCAATGTGTCTTACCAATTTTACAGACTCCCTGCAGATCTTTTCTTCACAAAATTCTGTATTGCTTATATTTACCAATGTGGCTTTGCTATGGATTGATTTTTTTATTTTTAATACCCCCCCTTCCTACCCGTCGCCTCCCTGTGCCCCACCCCGATTCCCCCACTCAACACCACCCCCGGGCTCCCCACTAGCCCCTCGCCCTCCCTTCGCCCTTTCCCCAAAACATAGGCAATAGGGCCAATGGCCCTTGTGATGGAAGGTGAGTATTCAACCCTGTGTTCACCCAGCCCACCGACATATTCCTGGCTGAATTATAATCAACACCAAATATTTGCTACCTTGTAAGGAGACATTAACTATGCTACCTTGACTTTAAATTCCACATCAATACATCTTCAAAGTCTCCCTGCACCATTACTTCACAGCCAGAGAAATACACTCATTTACATAACCAAGGGTCTGTTCAGAGAGACATCAAATAGTCCTTAGCTTGCACCTCTGAAATAAAGAATCACGTTTGCCCCTTACAAAGTACTTTAAGTGTGGCAGGATTTAACAAAAACACTTGTGCCCCCTTTGCCTAAAAGGGAGTAATTAATTGACGCAGCTGCCACCTTTTCTCAACCGTATAATGACAATAATCAGCTCTAACAAAAAATTGCGTTCCCTTCCCCTTCCTCTTCTTATCTGGCCGTGCCAAATCATAAATGCCCTGACGCGCCAAGAAGTTATTCAGGGAAATCAAAATCGCCTGTGGTCTCAGTTCAGATTGTCCTCCTTTCGCAGCCCGTTGCTTAAATGGAAACCTGTGCGCCCTTTGCACTTCCGCAGTCCAGTTCCACTCCGTCAGTTCAGGAAGAGCTTTTGCAAATAAATCCACCACGAACTTACGAACGTCCTGCCCCTCAATCCCCTCAGGCACTCCTAGTATTCTAAGGTTATTCCTACGAAGCCTATTCTCCAAGTCCACAAGCTTAATCTGTACATCTTCTTTATGGGCACTTATTGCTTCTGTAGCCACCTTCTGTGCCACCATTTGATCTTCCAACGTAGAGATTCGTGGCTCAGCTTCAGCCATTCTCTCCGTGAATTCATTACATGTTTTGGCCATCCTTCTAACTGTGTTTTGGAGCTTGCGACAAGCCGTATGAGTTTTTAAATTCTCCGTGCGTGTCTCCACTCTATGATCTAACATACATCGATAAATTGACTCCAGGGAGATTTCATCATCCGATTTTTCTGTTAGCCCACCCGCGGCTTGGTCAGAGAGATTTACACCATCGGGGGTCATTTCAACTGATGAGGAGAAGTCCCACAACATAGTCTTTGTTGCTTCTGACCGAGCCCCCCTTTCCTTAGTTAGTGTTTGCTTCCGCACAGTGGGCACCTCCGAATTTTCATCCTCCAGATTTGTGCTATTCGGATCACTGCCAATACTCATTATTGACCCCTCCAAAGAGCCTGATTTATGACCTAATTCACCATCGTCATCTGACATATCCGAGGGATCTGAGAGGGAAAAAAACTTCTCCCCTGAGTCACTTTCCTTACTAGTAACGTCAGCGGTTACTCCAGACTCCAATTCCAGCACCCCATTATCCTCATGGAGCCTTATTGTCATCACATTTTTTTCAGAGACTACACCTGACTCTCCCGGAGCAACGACAATATCAATAGCATTCCGTTCAGGCTCTATTTGACTCTGTATAGCCTCATTTTCCGACATAAGCTTCCCCTGGTCTGTGTCGCTATCCACATTACTGATTCCTCCATCTCCCTCTTCCTCAAATGCTGTCTTAGACACGTGTGGGGTTAGCTGCTTTTTTCTGGTTGCCGCCAAGAATATCTGGGGTACTTTTTTACTCGCCGGCCCTTGCTCGCCTCCTTGCAGAAGGTTTCCCATAGACCCTTCTACTCCATCCAGCGCACCTCTGGCACTGCACCCCGCAAGAGCTGCTCTAGTCCCCGTCATAGCTTCAGTAGTGGCTCTGGTTTTCCCGCCACGGGCTGTTTTGGGAGGCATGTCAGTCCACGACAGCTATTTCGACTGTCCCCCCAGTAGCCAAGTCGCCAAACACTTACTACTGAGACCAGAAATACACCACTGGTATGCACTCCCGCTTAGCTGCTCTTGCCGCCTCGCCAACCTCACTGCTCCCAGCTCCTCGCTGCCGCTGCTGCTACAGGCGGCCCTGCCGATACCACGCCCCTGCCGGTTCCTCCACCGCCGCAGGTATGTACTGCTTTTCCCAATACCTTTTTTTTTTTTTTAAAGTTCGTACCTTCCCCCCCCCCCCCTCTAGCTGTTGTCCACGAAGAAAAAGGGTAGGGGAACACAACTTGACCGCTCTCGCACTATCACCGACCACACCACTCCCAGCTCCTCGCTGCCGCTACCACTGCCACCATCACCGCCACTGCAACACGCCGGCCGGCCCTTCTGATACTGCTCCCAGCTCCTCGCTGCCTGCTGATACCGCTCTCCTGCCGGTTTCCCAGCGCCACAGGTGCATACAACAGGTGAGTGTGCCTTGCCGTGAGGAACCTTCCCGCAGCGTATCTGCAGATTTCCGTGGTTAAGGTGCTTCCCAAACGTTCTCAATACTTTGCGGTTGAATGTTCAATTCATGCCTTTGTTTTTTCCCTCGCAAGCTGCGCCGACTTCTCGACCCGTTATCCACAAAGATAGAGGGCGGGTGAACACAACAGGAGCTGCTCACACACACGTCCAGCCAGTGGACGCCATCTTTGCCCCAAATCCAAATCTGCTCCTCTCAAATGTGATTTCTATGCATACCAAGGATTGAAAACCTCTTGAAGATGATCATGAAGAACAGTGCATTTTCTACATAATTTTGAAGTTGTTTTGAGATCTTTTTAACTAGGACCAAGCTGGGGAATGGAAGGCTGGAGACGGCAGTAATGGGCAAAGATGATTGGATCAGCTGTTGGCTTTTTAACAGAGGCATTATAATTACTTATATAACTGGTTTAGTGATATAGACTCCTAGACATGAGACATTCGCCATGCATGTGAGGTACAGGATGAGCTTTATTGATAATGTTTTTCATGCAAGCCTCAGTGCAACGTTCTGTACCCTTTGTAGATTCTCCTCCTTAGATGCTAACCTCAATCTCTTCCAACCGTTTGAATACTGTGGAAAAAAATGTAGAGCAATGGGCAGAAAAGGCCATGTACTAATACGATCCTTAACTCTCTTGAACTTTGATATTCTACTTTCAAAGAATGACTATAGGTCATTAAATTGTTGCAAGGAGGCACAGGTGATATTTTTAGGAATTCTGGATTTGTCTCTTTGAAAATTTCTACTGATTCATGAAGTTGGCCTTTTTTCCTATTTGTTGCTTAGTGATAGTTGTTATTTTACAGCTTGTCTTTTGAATTAATACATCCTTAGAAGAGATCCTAGTTTAGATGTATCTGATGTACCACTTAAAATACACTTTAAAGCTAGACTTCATTGAGGCACTCTGAGATGTCAATGCATGCATCTCTCCCATGACAGAGGACATTTTTTCATTCATTAGTCACTGAGGAGGAATAAAGAGATAAGAGTATGTGGGATGTTGACATGTTAGAAGATATACAATAAATACCATCCCTCAAAAAAATATTAGTCTTGAATTCCTGAGATTTTGAAAAGATATTAGCAAAAAATATAAATATATTACTATGCATTTATACACTCATCTTAAGTTTATTAAGAGGTTGTTTCAAACCTATTTTTTTGACTGTTTATTATGATTTAAAACAATACATTTTATCATTCTAAGAGATTTCAATTATTGTTTGAGCTAAACTGTGCACATTATCCACTCTTGAGTTAACACAGACTGAATTTAACATTAATTTACCAAAATGTGTAATCAACTCGCTGTGCTCATTACATGGATGAAAGTGGTGATTTTCTTGTTCTAGCACCTCTGCTACTACTGAACAGCCACTCAACTAAGGTTCTTTAATCAAGCCTCTTAGATTATAGAATCAAAGAACCAATCAATTCTTCATCACTTGATGAAAGTCAAAAACAAGGATGTTGAAACTTACCTGTCTGACTTCTCAAACCAGTGATCAGTCTTGTGAAAGACCAAGGATCATCTTCGATAACATTTGAGTGGGCATGGTTTGACACTATTAGTTTCTTGGCTGTTTAAAACCTCTTTGGTAAACCTGTCCATACACATGGTCATAGATTATGCCATCCGCTACACTGAGGCACTGCTACAAAGTACTATTTTATATATTTATTATTAGAACTTTTATAGCAAAGATCTAGCCACAAGCACAGCAGAGCTTCATAATGATTATGAAGCAATAGTAATAGTTAACATCTTTTGTAGTAAGCTGGAGAAGTAGAGTATGAGAAGGTTGAATTCTTAAGTCCCTTCCCCATGCTAAGAGGTCTGTATTCATGTAGCTTCTTGTTAATCAAATGCTTCCATTAGTGTAATGTTTCTCTTTTAGATGAGTAGGGAGACCACTGTAAAGTACTTTGGCATCACATAAGCCATTAAAAAAATTACACCACCTTCCAGAAGGGAGCCTGCGCAGATCTCCTAAGATGGCAGTGATATGATACAAGTTCTTGGATCTGAGGGGGGCAGTGGAGGATATAAAAAAGGACCGGTCTGTAGGAGATTGGAACAACGTTTGTACCACTATCCTGATGTCTAATAGAGTACCGTTTTCGTCTCTGTCTTTATGTGAAGTTAAATGGGGGCATTATTTTGTTAGAATGGAGGTGCGTTGAGATATACTAAGAGTTGACTTATGATTTGGCACAGGAAAAGCACACAGAAGAATTCCTGAAGTTGAAAAAGTTTCAAGCCATTCTAAATCTGAAGGTTGAGAGTCATTGGAGTAGAGAAGCAAAATGTCAGTTTGGATCATGTTCAGCTTTAAGAAGAATGTGTTCATCCAGTTGGTTAGTGTATTGAGAAGGTTTTCAGGTTGGATAAGCTGACTGAGTAGGAGACTCTCAAATACAGCTGTGTATTATCCACACATTAATGTACGAAGTTGTTTTGCCTGGTGGCATAGTGCTAAGGGGATCCATTTCTATAAGAGAAATAGAAATATTGAAAGCATTGAGCCATGCAGAATGCCACGATAAACTGGAGTTGTATGGGAATCAAGTGAGTGCAATTTCACCAACTAGGATCTTGCAGAGAGGAATGATTAGAACCATTTCAGTACATAACCATCAAAGCCCATTCTGGGTGACAGAATACATAATAGCATTTTGTACTTCATTGTATTGAACACTTCTGCAAGGTGTAGTAGGATCAATAGACAGGTGTCACCATCATCCAAGATTTTTAGAGTGTCATCTAATACCGGACATTTTTTCTTTTTTTTTAAACTCTTTTTATTAACACAGCTCATGAGACCATACAACATGTATTTACAGCAACAGTTCATTATTACGCCGAATACATATATCCACAGGGGGTAAAAGCATGGGAGCCCCGCTCTGGGGAGTACCAATGACATTTCCTCTCACTCATCTCCGGTTGCCCCAGGATTTCTATATTGCTTCCAGGGCGCCCAGACCTTTCCCCATTTTTTGGCACACCCCCTGCTTTTGTACACAACTGCTTCGGCCCTTTGGCACCAGTCTAGGTCTCGCTTCCAGTCTTCTAATTGCGGGGGTGCCTGCTTCCCCCAGCATCGGGCAATGTTACGTTTTGCCACCCCCGCCGCCAGGACCAGCCAGATTTCCGCGTACCGGGGCCAGGCTTCTTCGCCCTTGATCATTAAAAGCAGCCACTTCAGGTCGATTGGGACCACTTTCCCCATCACTCTGGACAGAGTGTCTGTAACCCCAGCCCAGAATGATGCTATCTCAGGGCATTCCCACAGGATATGGAAGAAGGATCCCTCTTGGTGGCACCCCCTCAGGTAAAAGCCCCGATTGAGTTCTACCCCATTTGTGAAGGAGTGTGCGGGGATAGTATGTGCGATGCAGGATTTTCAACTGTACCAGTCGGAATCTGGCTCGTATTGCTACCTCTCTGGGGCTTGGTAGCGCCTCTTGCCAACTTTCGTCAGTGATACTGCCCAGGTCAATAGACCACGCTGTTCTTAGAGAGATCAATGGGTCTGGGCTGTTGTTGAGCAGCTTCCGGTAAATCGTGGATGTGGGCTTTCCCTCAATAGGATCAAGCAGTAACCAGTCCTCCAATGGGGAGTACTCCGGTATGGATGCGCCCCTCTGCACGTGTACCCTGAGGGCGTGAACTAATCTGATGTATTGGTATCGTTGTGACTGGTGCATATCATATTCTTTCTGCAGAGATCAATGGGTCTGGGCTGTTGTTGAGCAGCTTCCGGTAAATCGTGGATGTGGGCTTCCCCTCAATAGGATCAAGCAGTAACCAGTCCTCCAATGGGGAGTACTCCGGTATGGATGCGCCCCTCTGCACGTGTACCCTGAGGGCGTGAACTAATCTGATGTATTGGTATCGTTGTGACTGGTGCATATCATATTCTTTCTGCATGTATTCGAACGAGCGGGGGGAATCACCCTTCCAGATGTCTCCCAAATACTCGATGCCTATTAACCGCCACCCCCCGAAACCCGTCAAAGCGGTCACCTCTCGGAGCTGGGCTCCCAACCATAGCGGGGTCCTACCGGTCAGCTTACTTTCCCACCCAAGGAATCTATTGGCATCCTTCCAGCATTGCACCACCACCCTAGTGTGCTCCGGCCAACCCAGCAATGTCTTCCTGGTGTAGAGAAGGGACTCACAGTTGCTGCCGGTCATGACCATCCTGTCCACCCGGTATGCCGGCTCGTTACAGTCGGCGTATACCCAGTCGTTTACAACCTGTAGTTGCGACGCCCAGTAGTACAACTTTACGTCCGGGATTGCCAGGCCACCATCAAACACGCCCCTTTGCAGTTTGTGAAGCGCAATCCGCGGGGACCCTCCATCCCACAGCAGTGTGCGGACTGCCTGTGCGATCCGTTTAAAAGAGTGCGGGGGGACCGGAAATGGCGTGTTTTGTAAAATGTAAAACAGTCTCGGCAGAGTTAGCATTTTGAATAGAGCCGCGCGGCCCATAAGCGTAAGCGGGAGGGATTGCCAGTGGCTCACATCTGTGTTCAGGCGAGACAGTTGGGGCTCGAGGTTCTTAGTCAGGAACTCAGCCTTATTTCGGGTAACATGGATCCCCAAGTATTTAAACCCGTCAGTTACTACCGGAGCCGAACAGCAAGATGGGAGTCGCGGGGGAGAGCCAGAGAGTGGAAAGACCACCGACTTCGCCCAGTTTATGGTGTAGCCGGAGTAGCTGCCGAACAATTCGAAGATATGCAGTACACGGGCCAACGAGTGGTACGGCCGAGCCAGGTACAGTACAATATCATCCGCGTATAGAGACACGCGCTCTTCCCAGCCCCCCGGTGTAACAATGCCCCATATCATGGGGTCTCTCCTTATCCAGTGTGCTAGCGGTTCCAGAGCTAGGACAAACAGGAGAGGGGACAGGGGGCAACCCTGTCTGGTGCCCCTCCTCAGGGGAAAGGATCTAGACACCGCCCCATTGACTCTTACTCTGGCCACTGGTAGTACATATAACAATTTCACCCAGCTACAAAAGATCGGCCCGCATCCCAGCCGCTGTAGAACCATGAATAGGTAGGGCCATTCAATACTGTCGAAGGCCATAGAGGCGTCCAAGGCCACCGCCGCCGCCTGGGTGGACCCGACTCCTTCTGTCAAGTGGAGTACCCCGTACAGCCTCCGTAGGTTATGGCGGGTGCTCCTCCGGGGCATGAACCCGGATTGATCTATGTGCACTAGGTCCGTTATAACTGACACCAACCGCTCTGCCAGGACTTTGGCTAGGACCTTAGCCTCCGCGTTTATTAGTGAGATCGGACGGTATGAGTCACACCGGTCTGGGGGCTTCCCTGCTTTATGGATTGTCACTATCATGGCTTCCCTCTGGTCCGGGGGAGCCGCCCCACTTCGCGTGCCTCAGTGAACATCCGCAGCAGGGGAGCTCGTATCACCGCCGCCTGGCGTTGGTAAATCTCGATCGGGAGCCCATTGGGCCCGGCCGCTTTACCGGACTGTAGAGCGCTCAGAGCTATTCCTAGTTCCTCCTCTGTGATATCGGCCTCGAGCCTCTCTTGCCTCCGAGGACAGCATGGGCAGCGCGAAGTCGCGCAGGAATTCCTCGCAGTCCGATTCGGTCCTCGTGCAGACCGGTGAGTAAACTCTCTCGAAGTGGGCTGCGAACGCTTCGGCCATCTCCCCACTAGTGGAACACAAGGTCCCTGATTCATCTCGCACCCCGGATACCCAGGAGCGCTCTCTGTCTCGGCGCTCCAGCCACGCTAGTAGCTTCAGCCCCTTATCCCCAACGTCGTACAACCGATGTTGTGTGGCCAGTGCATATGCTCGCGCCTCTCCCTCCGCCAGTGCCTTGAGGTCCCTTTGCTTCAGAGCCAAGTTGTGTCTCAGCTCCGCCGACCCCGTCAATGCGGGATCACGGGTTAGTGTCTCTACCTCCTGCTCAAGCCGTCGAATCTGTAGGGATTCCTCTTTTTTCTGCCCCCCAATTAATGCTTGCGCCTGTCCCCGCAGAACTGCCTTGTATGCCTCCCACATTGTGACCTGGGAGTCCACAGAGCCCCGATTCTCCTCAAAGTATAACTGGGACCCCTCGCGAAGCTTGTCACTTATGACCGGATCTCGGAGGCGCCAGGGGTCTATTCTCGGATATGCAGCCCTATGCACCTCTGGGCCTCGGAGGGTAACGCATACTGGTGAGTGGTCTGAGATCCCACGCGCCATGTGCCTGGTATCCGTGAAGTCCCCCATATGTGTGAGTTGGGTAAAAAAATGGTCAATTCTGGAAAAGCACCCGTGTCTAGCCGAGTAAAACGTGTATTCCCTGAGCTGAGGGTGGTGTGCCCGCCATATGTCGCACATGCCGAGGGCCTCGATGAAGCCCGCCAGGCCTCGCTCATCCCGTGCACCCGTTGGAGAGTTAGATCGATCTAGGGATGGGTTCATTGCAGCGTTTGTGTCCCCTCCCAGGAGGAGAGTACCCGAAGGGAGATCAGCTAGAAAGGCACCCAGCTTCGTTAGAAAAGTGGAATGTAGGCCTGGTGGGAGGTAGCAGGAACAGAGTACCACCGAGCGCCCTTCCCAGGCACCCACTGCTGCTACTAGACATCCAGTGTCATCCGCCCACGTGTCAGTTATCACCAGGGGTAGGGTGCTGCGCACTAGGATACCCACCCTCGGGCCCCGGAAATGTACTCCTGCGTGTGCAATCATTTTATAACCAAAGCGATCCAGGGCCTTACACCTATTCCCCGCAAATGCGACTCTTGGATCAGGACGACGTCTGGGGCGTGCCTCTTTAGGTGTTGTAGCACCAGTGTGCGCTTTATTTTGTTGCCCAACCCATTGACATTCCAGGTCCATACCCGCAGGCTAACTGGGTCCCCCATTTTCCTGGAGTAGTATCAGTCGCACTTCTCCCCTCCTACCCCCTGTCTTGTCGCCAGCCATGAACTGCCTCTGTGGATTGCTATTGTGGTCTCGAGCTAACGCCCCCCCTACCCCCAAGGAAAAAAACAAACCCCCTCCCCCCCACACCCCCCTCCCTGCATCCCTGCTAGGTGAGTCCCCAACCACCCACCCTTGAAACTGGCAGAGTGCCTGTCGCCCCATAGAATCAAACACAAACAAAGAAACAGGGCTGCAAGCCTGCAGCCAGCATGAAGATGTACTTATCAAATAACTACAACAAGTGCCCATTGTTTAGAGCTCAGCAGGACCCCCGATATCCAAGGCCCCTCTGTCCGCCCGGGCTGCGCCCCTGGAGTGTCCCAGTCGGGATGAGTCTGGCTCGGTATATCCAACTATTTACAAGGGGCACCAACCCGCTCTCCTCTACTAATATGGAGCTACCTCATCCCCCATTACCCCGCAGTGTGACCAGTGAAGCTCCTCTCCCGCAGAGGCCAGTTCCCAGTCTGCGATTTGCCCCTTCCCATAGTCACTTATCTGGCCGCTGATCCGGTCTCTGGCCGTTAGGTCGCCTCCAGTCCTCGGATTCAGCCTCGGTAGGCTGCTGGTGCGGGTCAGAACGTTCCTGTCTGCCTCTCCAACCCACTGCTCGCCAGCCCTCGAGCCAGTCACCCGCCTCTTCCGGCGTGTCGAAGAAGTGTGCTTTTCCGTCGTCTAGGATCTTGAACCTGGCAGGGAACAGCATCATATACTTTACCCCCTGTTCTCGGAGGGCCCTCTTCACTCCATCGAAGGAGCGCCTCTGGCGCTGGACCCGAAGGGTGAAGTCCGGGAAAAAGCGAATGGTGGCATTCTCGATGTGCAGGTCCCCGGTTGTGCGTGCAGCCTGCAGGATGGCGTCTCTGTCCCGGAAATTTAGGATGCGGGCGATGATGGTGCGCGGGGGGGCTCCCGGTCTTGGTTTCCACCCAGCGCCCGGTGTGCCCTCTCCATGGAGAAGAAGTTTGACAGTCTTTTGGGCTTCAGGTGCTTGAGCACCAGATCTTTGTTGAACCAGTCCGCCGACTGTCCTTCCATTCCCTCCGGGACCCCCACGACGCGTATGTTATTCCGCCGGGCCCTACCTTCCTGGTCTTCAAGGCGGGCATAGATGGTTTCCTGGTTTTTAGTGAGGGAGGCCACTTGCTCCTCCAGTCGCTTAGTTTTGGCCTGGAGGCTCCCAATGCCCGTTTCCGCCACTGAAACCTTCTCCGACATATTCCTGAAGTCGGCTCGTAGGAGGTTCACCTCCTCTGTCACGGAGTCCAATTTTGGCTCGAGGGTGCCTCTAAAGTCTCTGATGGCCCGCATTATATCCTTGAGGGAGGGGTCCGGGTCACTGTCTATCTCGTGTGGGCCTCCTCCCACCGCTTCGTCTTCGCGACCCATGGCGACCGTATACTTATCGATCTGGTTCGCCTGGCCTGGGCCTGATGATTTGGTTCGGACCATGTCTGCGCACTCAGGTCTCATCTACTGGTGTCCGGCCGGAGAGCTGAACCACTGCCTGTCGCTTTCTACTGCTGCGCCCCCGGCTGCGTGGTCATGAGGTCTGAGAGCGTCCGGTCCCCAGCCGCCACTACCCACACCACTCGTGTGTAGTCTTCTACTCCGAGGCCCGCCTTCCCCGGGGCGACCGGAAGGTCCAAGCGGCCCCTGTCTGAGACCTCGCTGGCTGCCCCCGGCTTCCAGGAAACAGAGCAGCCCCCGGGCGAGAAACCTCAACGGCCCTGTCTCCCTCCGGCGGCCAGGGGGTCCAGGTATCACGGTGTTTCGCTGTTGCTCGGGCTTGCACTACGCTTGCGTGCCCCTTGCTGCCGGTCTTGCGGTGGATCAAGCAGTCCGCCTAATCTCCCGCCCCTCCTCAATTATCGGACGGCCTGGTGTCACCCGCAGCGTCTCTCGGCCCACGGGGTCCGCAGCACTCTCACCCGCTGTGCCCCCACACTCCGTCTTCAGCTCACCGCTAGGGCGCTGGGGACGGTCCGGCGTACTCGGGCCCTCGCCGTACTCACGCACTTCAGGCGAGCCTCACGGTGTCAGCTGTGGACCAGATCCGCCGTGCTGTGCGGCTCCACTGTGATCTGGCGCACCTCTGCGGTGCTCGTAGCTGTTCCGCTTCCCGTGCTCTAGGCGCTGCCTGTAGCGTCGCTCTGCTGTCCGAGCCCGCGGTGCGTGCGTTTACCGCTGCTCCTCGCTGTGCATCCGTCCCACTGCCTGAGCGCCGGAGGGAGTTCGAGGGGTCTAGTGATTACACAGTGCCGGCCGCCATCTTAGGGTCAGCTCTGCCGCCGTCGGTCACCGGGCCCCCCTGCCGTTAGACAGTGCTGCTTCGGCCTCTGAACCCCTCTGGGTGTAGCGCCACTATTCCGGTGCACGATGCGGTCGTCTGGAGCCCTGCCAATTGCCGGATTCTGCCGGATGTCTGGGCTAAATCGCCGATCGCAAGCGCAGCGCGATCAACCTGCGGCCATCTTCTGCGGCAGCAAGCCACGCAATACCGGACATTTTGATGTTCTAATGTTATATGTTTGGGGCAGAAATTAGGACTGAGATGAGTTCAATAGATAGTTGTTGGTAATGTGAGCTAGACGGTGACATGTAACAAGTTTCTGTGTGATCTTGCATAGGAAAGGTTGCTTGGACACAAGTCAGAAGTGTTGTAAGTAGTCAAGGTTAGGTTTCCTGTGAAGGTGGTGATTTGGACAGATTTGAGAGAAGAGTGGAATCTCTCTTCTTCCAGAGAGGAGTATAAAGAAGAGTAAAGATTAATCAGTGTGTTATGATCAGCCATTGGTGTAAGGACAAGTTGATGCATGCTAGAATTGCATAACACATTATAAGTCATATTGTTAGATTCAGACCGTTTTGGTGCTTTTTGGTATTGCAGAAGATAGGGAATCTGTGGAGTTCAATAATAGTTCTTTGTTGTTAGAAATGGGATTTCTGGTTGGCTAGGGCATGCGCCTAAGGCAGGCAGAAACCACCACTCTAGTCAGGGTAAGGGAGTTACACGCTGAAGATGACCCCTGCTCACCCCCTTGGTAGCTTGGCACGAGCAGTCAGGCTTATCCCAGAGGCAATGTGTAAAGCGTTTGCGCAACACACACACACACAGCAGCAACACACTAGGCACACCACAAAAGAAACTCAAAACACGGTTATATCAAAAATAGCCTTTGTATTATCATAAACACATTAGAATCATAATCACAAAATATACACTGTGCCAACTGGCACCAGGTAGAAATTCACAGGGGATTATATACATGACCGGGCCAATCGGGCCATGGTTAGAACCTTCAGAAAGCACAAGTAATAAAACACAACCAGTAACTACTGGCCAAATACTGTACTCAGCATCAGTAACATAAACGCATTATGTCTGCATCACATTAGGCATCATCCTAAGCATAAACATCATAACATGACATTTTGCACAACCACATTATGCATTAGCATTAGGCATCACCTTTAGGCATAAACACAGTATGCCTCACGTTAGGGCCTTGCGCCCTACCCGTACATCAGGACACAAAAGAAACCCGGGCCAACTGGCCTTCCTCTGGGGCCCAAATGCCCTCTGTCCCAAAAGTCAGGGCTCTGAGTTATAGGGCCTTCCCACTGGCCCTCCGGCTGCCTTGGCAGTGAAAACAATGTGTGCAATGCACTGGGGGCGGGGGGTGTATCTCACCCCTTCCTTGGCATCAAAAGCAATGCCACTTTGTTGCAGCTGTGCGCGCTCTTGCGGTGCAGCTGTGCAGCATCAGCTTTGGCACCAACTGTGCCTGGGGAGCCCCGTTCACCGGGCTCCTCCTTGTGCCATCACTTGGCACCAACCATATTCAAGCTTCAGCCCCACTCAACGGGGCTGTTCGGGGACTCCTTCCAGTCTTTGGAGGCAGGAGGCAGACACAGACAGTGTGCCTGGCTAGCCCCCGTTCATGGGGCCTCTTCTCACTCCTCCGGCCTCCAGGGACCCGCCACTCTTGCCGCGCGGACAGCGCGTTGAACGCCCCTCCTCTCTCCGGTCACCAGGAAACACGCGGGGCTCTCCCTTTCCTCACAGGAACCCCGCTCAGACAGGCGCCTACTTGCCTGACTTCCGGCCCTTAGGCCCTGTCCTCAACCAGGCCTTCAATGCCTCGCTTCCTGCTTCGGCGCGGCCCTTCACTCCCGGCCATGCCCCGGGTCAGGCGCTCCTCGCCTGGCTTCTGGTTCGCGTCGGAGTGCCTCCGAGATGCGGGGTAGGCTCCCGCTCCGTCTTCCACTCTCTTGGCCGCATAGGATGCCCGAACAGGGAATCCTCGTCCTCATTACCCTCTGGACCGCTCCGGGCCACGTAGCAGAGCCCCGGGTGCTCCGCCGCAAACTCCGCCCACAGTCAGGCGATGCCTGACTTCCTGGCTGCACAGAGGACATCCCCACGCCGGGATTCCTTCGGCCCCGCGTTCTCTGGCGTCGAGCCCTTAAGGCACTCTTCTCGTCCTCCGGCAAGGTTGGAGTCCCCCTCCCTGAGGCTCCAGTAATAAAGAGGTGGCACTCACAAGGCGCTAGAATCCAGGAGTTCAAAAAGGCAAAGCTGGGCCCAGGCAGGCCAGCTCACAGGGCCCTTCAGCAGAGGGGCAGTCTCTCGTGGCGGTTCCTCCTGGGGCCCAGCAGTCCAGCAGGCACAAGTAAGCACCCACAACAGCACCCAAACATGGGGTCACAACCCCAATATTTATACAGGGTTTCTCTTTGTTCTGCCCTGGCACAGGGCTTGGGGAACCAGTCTCAACTGGTTCTGGGGATTACTGAAGCACTTTGTTTACAGTGCTTCTACTCCCCTTTGTCAGGTGGGGGCTCGGTCCTCAGACACACCACAGGGGGGTGGAGCCAGCATTCACCCAGGCAGGCACAGACCTATTCAGGGTCAGGGACTACTCCTCCCACTACTCCAAATGCAGATCTGCCCATTCAGCCTAGCGCTGACTCACCCAGCCCCTCTGGAGCCACACACCTCACCAGCCCCTGTCACTCCAGAGCCAGATATGCAATACACATCAGGCAGGCCGAGTCACATAGCACACAGAAATGCCAACTTCTAAAAGTGCAAAACACACAAGATGATGGACGGAATGCTGCACATTGGCAAACACTCACCCCCAGTCACAAATCTGGGTTTAATCCATCGTTATTTTGCTTCACCACGCCACCCCAGTTCAGACATAGCCATATGCAAATCAGTCTTGACCCTGTGCCTCATGGGAACAGTCCAGACCGAACTGCCAAGCCATGTCTTTCCTGGACCGGAATCAAGCATCCTAGGACCGGTTTCAGGCTATCAGCCTTCATCAGCCAGGATAGCTTGACTCCAGTGGCGTAGTGAGCACGGGACCCACGTCTGGGCATACCCTTCCCACTTAGGGCAAAATGCAAAACACACAAGATGATGGACGGAATGCTGCACATTGGCAAACACTCACCCCCAGTCACAGATCTGGGTTTAATCCATCGTTATTTTGCTTCACCACGCCACCCCAGTTCAGACATAGCCATATGCAAATCAGTCTTGACCCTGTGCCTCATGGGAACAGTCCAGACCGAACTGCCAAGCCATGTCTTTCCTGGACCGGAATCAAGCATCCTAGGACCGGTTTCAGGCTATCAGCCTTCATCAGCCAGGATAGCTTGACTCCAGTGGCGTAGTGAGCACGGGACCCACGTCTGGGCACACCCTTCCCACTTAGGGCAAAATGCAAAACACACAAGATGATGGACGGAATGCTGCACATTGGCAAACACTCACCCCCAGTCACAGATCTGGGTTTAATCCATCGTTATTTTGCTTCACCACGCCACCCCAGTTCAGACATAGCCATATGCAAATCAGTCTTGACCCTGTGCCTCATGGAAACAGTCCAGACCGAACTGCCAAGCCATGTCTTTCCTGGACCGGAATCAAGCATCCTAGGACCGGTTTCCGGCTATCAGCCTTCATCAGCCAGGATAGCTTGACTCCAGTGGCGTAGTGAGCACGGGACCCACGTCTGGGCATACCCTTCCCACTTAGGGCAAAATGCAAAACACACAAGATGATGGACGGAATGCTGCACATTGGCAAACACTCACCCCCAGTCACAGATCTGGGTTTAATCCATCGTTATTTTGCTTCACCACGCCACCCCAGTTCAGACATAGCCATATGCAAATCAGTCTTGACCCTGTGCCTCATGGGAACAGTCCAGACCGAACTGCCAAGCCATGTCTTTCCTGGACCGGAATCAAGCATCCTAGGACCGGTTTCAGGCTATCAGCCTTCATCAGCCAGGATAGCTTGACTCCAGTGGCGTAGTGAGCATGGGACCCACGTCTGGGCATACCCTTCCCACTTAGGGCAAAATGCAAAACACACAAGATGATGGACGGAATGCTGCACATTGGCAAACACTCACCCCCAGTCACAGATCTGGGTTTAATCCATCGTTATTTTGCTTCACCACGCCACCCCAGTTCAGACATAGCCATATTCAAATCAGTCTTGACCCTGTGCCTCATGGGAACAGTCCAGACCGAACTGCCAAGCCATGTCTTTCCTGGACCGGAATCAAGCATCCTAGCACCGGTTTCAGGCTATCAGCCTTCATCCGCCAGGATAGCTTGACTCCAGTGGCGTAGTGAGCACGGGACCCACGTCTGGGCATACCCTTCCCACTTAGGGCAAAATGCAAAACACACAAGATGATGGACGGAATGCTGCACATTGGCAAACACTCACCCCCAGTCACAGATCTGGGTTTAATCCATCGTTATTTTGCTTCACCACGCCACCCCAGTTCAGACATAGCCATATGCAAATCAGTCTTGACCCTGTGCCTCATGGGAATCAAGCTATCCTGGCTGAAGAGGGGTGAAACCCCGAAACCGGTCCTAGGATGCTTGTTTCCAGTCCAGGGAGGAGCTGGCTTGGCAGTTCGGGCTGGACTGTTCCCATGAGGCACAGGGTCAAGACTGATTTGCATATGGCTGGGTTCAAACTGGAATGGCATGGTGAGCAAAAAAACGATGGATTTAGGCCCAGATCTCTGTACTGGGGTGAATGTATGACATTGTTCTGCATTCTGTCCAATTGTTGTTTTTGCATTTGTCACCCCGAGTGGGACGGGTATTCCCAGGCGTGGGTCCGGTGCTCTCCATGCCACTGGAATCAAGCTATCCTGGCTGAAGAGGGTGAAACCCCGAAACCGGTCCTAGGATGCTTGTTTCCAGTCCAGGGAGGAGCTGGCTTGGCAGTTCGGGCTGGACTGTTCCCATGAGGCACAGGGTCAAGACTGATTTGCATATGGCTGGGTTCAAACTGGAATGGCATGGTGAGCAAAAACGATGGATTTAGGCCCAGATCTCTGTACTGGGGTGAATGTATGACATTGTTCTGCATTCTGTCCATCAATTGTTGTTTTTGCATTTGTCACCCCGAGTGGGACGGGTATGCCCAGACGTGGGTCCCGTGCTTCTCCATGCCACTGGAATCAAGCTATCCTGGCTGAAGAGGGTGAAACCCCGAAACCGGTCCTAGGATGCTTGTTTCCAGTCCAGGGAGGAGCTGGCTTGGCAGTTCGGGCTGGACTGTTCCCATGAGGCACAGGGTCAAGACTGATTTGCATATGGCTGGGTTCAAACTGGAATGGCATGGTGAGCAAAAAAAACGATGGATTTAGGCCCAGATCTCTGTACTGGGGTGAATGTATGACATTGTTCTGCATTCTGTCCATCAATTGTTGTTTTTGAACTTCTAAAAGTGGCATTTCTAAAATAGTGATCATAAATCTGCGCACACCATTACGCAGCATTTATTATCACTATTCCAAACATACCAAACTTGACCACGCTGCTCCTCTCATATCAGGAATTACCACTGAAACACTTATCAGGGATTCCCCAATGCATTCCTATGAGAGGGCAGCCTCACAGCAGTGAGAAACCAAAATGGCTGTTTGTCACTACCAGGAGATGGCACACACTTAAGGTACATGTCCTACCTTTCACCTACAATGCACCATGCCCATAGGGCTAGCTAGGGCCTACCTTAGGGGTGACTGACATGCAGTAAAAGGGGGGTCACAGACATGGCAAACACTTTAGGTGTCACGTCACAGCGGCAGTAACACTGCGCGCACAGGCCCTGCATTGGCAGAGGCCTGAGACAGGTTTGAAAGGCTACTTTGGTGGGTGGCGCAATCAGCGCTGCAAGCCCACCAGTAGCATTTAATTTACTGGCCCCGGGTATATTAGATACCACTTTACTGGGGACTGATAGGTAAATTAAATACGCCAAACAGGTGTAGACCAATCTTCCCATGTTTACCACAGAGAGCACACGCACTTTACACTGGACAGCAGTGCTAAAGTGCCCAGAGTCCTAAAACCACCAACACCAGGTCAGAGAAAAGACTAGGAGGAAGGCAAAAAGATGCAGGGATGACCCTGCAAAAAGGGCCAAGTCCAACATGTGTGAATAGATTTTAGTGGGCATGATGCTCACAATATTGTTTGTGATGGCCTGAGAGCTGGAAATATTTTGTTGAGGTACTGGATTTGCACCGAATCTAATGATCTAGAAGAACGTTTGTGATCAGTTGGTAGCTTCTTTTATTTTATCTTTCAAGTAGTTTGCCTGTGTGGTCAAGATGTTTTTAAAATCATCTTCTTTATGTTTTTAAGGCTTGAATTGAGTCTGTTGTTTAAGAATTGCCCCATGCTTTCTTCCAGTTTTCTGGTAGTACTTTCAGTAGCATTTAGCTCTGTATTTTACTATGGAGCATAAAATCCATATGTGATGGCTTTGCAAGTGAGAGGGGCCAGTTTCTTTATGATATTCTGAGTAGATTCAGGATAATACTGAGATACAGTAGAGTAAGAATGAGAGTATTGTGTTGGGAGGTAGGGGGCAAAAAGCAGATCTAGAGTATTGATCTTTTTTCAAAGAGGGCCATGGTTATTTTATGTGAGATCATGATCAGCAGCGCTATATAGTATGAAAGAAAAATGTTTCATGATTTGGTCTATATTAAAAGAGGCCAAAGGAAGGGAGTATGGGTACGTCAACTATAGAGCAAGCCCAGCAAGCCTGGAAAATGTTATGCATGATTTCAATGCCATCTACATTTCCCACAGTCTGTCTTTGTGTAGAATAGTGTAATTATCACATAATAGAATGTGAAATGAAAGTGGTGTTGTTGGTGTGAACAGTATATCTAAGTAAAACAACATGAGTAGGACGTGATTTCTCAGGCTTACGCTGATCTCGCTTTGACAAGAGCAAAGTTTAGGTTGGGTTCCATTCCAGTTCTAATTCCAGTGAAGCTGGGCTGCATCAGGTTATACGGTGGCACAAGAAACATGTTCCATTGTTGCACAAGCTCTCCTTGATATTTATACCACTGTGGTGTTCCTGTCAAGATGCATTTACCTTGCAATCCAGATCAAGTGCAAGCAATATGTGCTTCCACACTTCACAAAACCTACAGTCAACCTGACACTAACAAAATATAGGTTAGAAGTAATCCTCGCCTCCGTGTCCTTAATAGAATCAATAATTCTTGTTGCAAAAGCTATAAATGTTTTTGTTCTATGTCAGGACTGGAGGCTCTGATTATGCTAGTTCAAAGCTGACTAACAACCAAATAAAAGACATGAACAATCGTTTCACAATCGAAATGTTTAAACATCGAATCCGAGGACCAGTCTGCCACTCTCAGAATATCCTCCAACCTGGAACCCAAAGTGGCTACATCCTTAGATCATAGCTAGCTAACATAATACCTGCCTCGGCTATAGCCCATCTGACTCATCAAGCCAGAGCCACATCCACCGCAGGTTTAAAGGGCTTTTGTAAAGCAAAAGTGGACAATTTTGATCTGCACAACGCAACTTACTGCAGTTTTCATAAACTTTCAAACATTTCCCAACACATAACTTCTTATCATGAGTAAAATCAGGATAAACAATAGACTTCGAAAACGTTTTTGTACATCTAGAGATAGTGAAAGAAACTCCTTCCAGAGAGAAAACTCTACCTGCTAAATCCAGCACATGGATGTCTGAAACTTTCTGACAAGAAACCAGAAAAACCAACATAGTGAGCTTAGCAGAAAGTTGTTCCTAGACAAAAGCTCATTGTCTGGCCATCTCTAAAACAATCTCAGTACCAAATTAACATCCCATAATTGTTCATATTGGGTCTTGGGAGGACTGGAAACTCTGATACCTTTGAGCAACTTACATACCAGAGGACGGACCCCAACCGGCCTACCATCAATCTTAGAATGATCAGCTGAGATGGGTGGGCGATAATTGTTTACTGTGAAAGTGGTGGAGCGGTGCACTACCAAAGAGTTTTTTTCAATAAATCCAAATGTTCAATTTGTTAAGTGGTAATCAATCCTTTATTTTCAATATCAAAATAAACAGATTCCAGCCAACGCGTTTCGTTCATACATAAAATGAACTTCTTCAGGGCAAATGGTGATGTGAAGGAGACGCAGGAACACAGAGGCAATGAAGAGCCTTTGGTCTGGGATCATTGGAAAAGGCGTTCGGACGTGAGGGCATGCATTTGGCCCAATAACGTACGTCTATGTTCCAAGTTCCTGCTGTCGATGCACAAGTGTTATGCTTTGAAGGCTACCATGATAAGTACCTGATGGTTGTGTCTCTGGGGACACAGTCCTATTAGTCTCGTCTGGTCGGCAGTCAATGTTGTTTACTGACCTGTAACACAAGCCTTCTCCAGCCCGCATAGCTAAAAAAATCATGAAGTCTTTCAGATCTGCCTCCACGGGATCCGAATCCAGTTCTGCACACCAACCCAACCAGCAACTCCATGCAGCCTTATATCGCTTGTGAATGGAGGGAGCCCAAGCTCCTTGGAGGTTATTAAAAGCCTGTCTCAAAACTCCTGATACAAAGCAAACCAGCCGGAAATCTTCCACACCATGAGAGGTAGAAGGTGTTGCAGTATCAATGGATGAAGGGTTCCCAAGGGATCCTGCAGGAATTTTGGGATCATCGAAAGAGCAACAGGGAGGGCTACGGCATCTGAAGAAGAACCGGAAACATGGGTGGGCCTTCCAGAAAAGGGTTACCAAGACTCTTGTCGCTACGTGCTGTCACTCTCACAATCATGGTGAAGGGAGGAAAGGCGTAAAGTTGTCCCTTGGACCAGTCCTGCAGAAACGCATCTGTGTCTCTCGCCAAAGGAACAGGCCTCCAACTGAAGAATTCTGGTGGTTGGTAATTCAATCGGGATGCAAACAAATCGATCACACAAGGGCGAGAAGATTCTTAATCTGCAGAAACACGTGAGGATGCAGCTTCCAGTCGCTCGCACCCGTGAAGAACCTGGAGTTCCATTCTGCGACGATGTTCTTCTGCCCTGGGAGATACTCTGCAATCACTGAAATTTGATGTTTTAGGCAGAAAAGCCAAAAGTCCTTCCTGGTCCCCCCCAAAAACTGGCCTGAATGGAGGACACCGGGTGTCCGAAGATCCTCGCTGTCGTCCGTAATGATATCAATGGTTTGCTCAATGTAGATCTCAAGACTTCTTGATGTCCCTGAACTTCTGAGAGGGAAGCTGCATAAGCGCCCTGACGAGTCCATCTGGAATCTCAGGAACTCTGTCTTCTGGGCTGGGGCAGAACAGACTTCGTCTGACTGAGGACAAAACCTAAATCCTGAAGGAGCCGAACCTTGTAAGACAGGTGATCCAAGGGAAGAGCCTGAGATTGTGCCATAAGAATCATGTCATCTAAATAAATAATTAATCTCATGCCCTTCTCTGTAAGTCTCTCCACCATAGGCCGCATCAGCTAGGTAAAACACCAAGGCATTGACGAGAGGCCGAAAAGGAGAACCAGGTACTCGTACTATTGATCCCACCATTGAAATTGTAGGAATCACCTAATGGGTGGAAAGATCATCACTGTAAGGTAAGCATCCTTCAGATCCAGGCGAATTATCCAGGCGCCCTCCATCAACAGAGGAAGCCTTTAACTGCTCTTTGGCCTAGCGAACAGCCCCTGCTTTGCCCGGCCCTAGCAAAACAATTTGCTTGGAAAGCATTTTTAAGAGACACGTTAGCCTTATCAAGGGCCGTGAAAGTGTATACAAACTTGCCAATGTACTCGACAAATCTCTTTATTAAGAGAAGGCCTTCGTGTTGGGGCCATCATCAGAAGAGGTCAAGTCTACCAGTTTAGGATCGATACACATGAGCAGGGACTTCCTGCGTTCCAAAGAGATGGCGCAATTGGCGTTTCCAAGGTGGCAAACTGCCTGTTGTGACCAGCCTGCTAGGTTTCCCAGGTCTATTGCTGAGCCAGTTTCTTGTGCATCAAGAGGCATTTCCAGAATCTTGGCCAAAGGACCAGAGAGGTCAAGGACTTTATCCTCGGGGAGTGGGGGAAGCCTGGCTACACTGGCGACCAAGATGGCTGCACAGCGCTGAAGCAAAATCATCCCCGTGAACGGAATTGATGGGTCGGACATCACTCACTTGTGCATCCGAGGTGTTCTTTCTTACCCCCTAATCATCCAAGGTAGAGAATACAGTGAATCCCGAGAAGGTGAACAATGCCTGGGAACTTTTTACAGGCTACACATGCCTCGGAGACCCCACGGTGACAGGGGCCTACTGGTGAGCCTGAGGCGCATGGTCATCGGCCACTCTGAGCCACCTGGGCCGACCTACTTTACCTCCGTGGCAATACGGTCCCTGCCACAGTCTACGTCTGAAAGGGCGCTGCTGTGACAACCAGAGTGGCGGTGATATCTGAACTTGCCGCTGCAGCGTCCGACTCGAACAGATGCGACCTGACGCTGAGGCCTGCCCTCGTGCCCACCCGAAAACAGAGCTGCAGATGCGGTAAACTGCAAGGATGAATAGTTGGTAGGGCGGCAGGTTTTTTATTACTCCTCTGCAGCCTGGATGCGTGACGGCCCACTAGCGCCCCTATAAGCTTTCTCTGGCTGCCGGACTCCCTGCTGCTTCAACATTGGAGGTACTGCCGCCCCTTGTTGCTCACCTCTCGGCATCTCCCTGGCTGCACACCAGGCCAGGATCTCACACAGAGGCCATGATCCACCCACACCATCACCGCGGGCTGGACACACTGGGCCCCCTCCTCATTGATCCCCATCTGCTGGTGACAGAAGACATTGGAACCATCCCAGGCACAGCGGAGGCAACCCTACCTTCCCCCTACACTCCATTGTTGACCAGGACCAGAGGCCCCACCTCCACGATGGTTGGCCCCAGGCCACATACCGTTAGTAGACCCCTTGGACATACAGTGGCCTGAGCAACAAACTCTGGACACTAACAACAGACACCACCCACCTCTGCTTATTTGGATTTGGTGCAGGGAATCAACCACTGCACTCACTCCAGACATGGTGCATGGTGACCCGAAGCAGCAAAAATTGCCCTTTGAGAAGGCCAAAGCGACGGATGCACTCGAAACATCGTCAGAAATGGAGACTGGATCTGCTGTGGCCAAACTCTGAGCTGGCTTCCGTGCTATCGACGCATGGTTTGATACCCTTACTGGTCGCCTTGAAAGCATGGGGGAACGACTGGAGTGCCAGAACTCGCGGCTGGATGGCATAGAGGAACGAATTTCTGGACTGGAAGACAGAGCACATGACAGCAAAATGGCTAGAGAAATTGGAATCTCGCCTCAAAGCAATCGTCATCAAAAATGAAGACCTAGGAGCCAGCACTCACCACAACAAAGTCTCCATTCTGGGAATTGCGGAATCCACATACACGGCTGGCTCGATCGGTTTGTAGGATGCCTCCTCTCCAAATTGCTGGATAACCAAATCTTTACATCCACCTTTGTCTTGGAGCAGGCACATAGATCCCTCAGCCTACATCCTGCTCCAGGCACTCCACCACGGCCGATCGTCATCCAGCTCCTAAATTTCAAAGTAAAAGACACAGCATTGCAACTGGTGAGGGAACTGGGCCTACTCCAGTCCCAAGGAACAATGATCTCCCTTTTCCCTAACTTTACAATGGCAGTCCAGGAGGCCCGCTGCAAGTTCAACGATGCCAAGGCAGAGCTCCGTAAATTGGGTCTGCGCTATGGCATGCTATACCCGGCCCACCTTCGGGTGGACGTAAATTGCAAGCCCCGCTTTTTCGTTAACCCAGTGGACACCCTTGAGTTCTGTAAGCAACTTGCTAGGGAACAGTCATCCCCCAGGCACAGGCTCCCCTCCTGATTCCCAGGCCACTGCCAGCATAGATCTGTTCCCTCCAGATTGATGAATCTGGTTGATCCAAGATTCTGGCCCACAGCCCACCTGCACCACCCTGTATGACTTTTTTTACAAGGTGCCACCGGACTATTTTAGGATGCCACACCCCAAACTCCATACCACTGGTTACAAAATATGACCTATCTTCACTCTCATCTTTATTGGACACTCCTGTAAACAGGGCCCTTCCACTGTTGCATTGCTACCCCCTGAGGTGTACACCGCACTTGAATTCTTGAGGGGTTTTTTGTTGGTTAGGTACTACTTTTGGGATTCACCAGGCATGTTCTCGTCTGGTGGGGGAGGAGGTATAATAATTGGTAGGCTATTTGTTTTTTCGCATTCCTCAGTAGTAGCAGGCTATTCCTATACACAATGTCATTATGATTCGAGCACGTTAATAGAGGATAGAGACACGAAGCAAAGGGAATTCTATAGTGGATTTTACATTTTTGTACTGGAATATCCAAGGCCTAAATTCCACCTGTAAGGGAAAAGAAGTACTACAAAACCTGACCAGACATGGTACGCATATAGCCTTCTTACAGGAGACACATTTGCCCCCCCCACCACCCCGGTCCTACACACATCTCTGCTGCCTTTTGGGGCCCGCACCGATACTTTTCAGGTAATAGCACCTACTCACGTGGAGTCTGTACAGTGATTCAAAAGCCTCCCCTTCATCCGTATGCTAACTTTATTGATGGTGGAGGTAGATACATATTGGTAGCTGAAACCCTAGCTGGACAGCATATATTGCCCGCCAACATATATGCCCCGAATTCAGACATTCCAGAACTCTTCCAGTCACTACAGTCCCAGATGGAGTGCATGGACGCCAAATTATTATACTGGCGGAGACTTCATTATGCTCCTCAATCTCCTGCTGCACACCACAGCCACTACCCCTGCGGGCAAGCCCTGCTCATTGTGCAGTCTTCACGACATCTGCGACATATATATACTCCGGTATCCCTGGCACCAGCGGCATGCTTCTGCTCCGGCGTACACATTCCACTCCGCACCACATGACACGTGGACACGCTTACTCTGTGGCTAGGCACAATGTCACACCTGGCTCGCACTCTCTCAGACAACTCACCGTTGAAGATGGTACTACATATCCCCCTTAGAGGAGGCTTTGAGTGCCAGTGGCATTTTCCTAGTATGGCACTCCATGATGAGCTATTCTGCTCGGAACTCTGCTCTACAATCATAGAATACTTTGAGCTCAAAAGCAGATCTGCTACATCACACGCTACCCTATGGAAGACTGTATAGCCAAGCACTCTGGGGTGCTGTGTGACATTCGTGGAAGCCTAGCCCGCATTAAGATTTGACTAGCAGACCTGGATCATGCAGACGCCCAACAAAGCCGTAGACCTCAATTGCGAGTGCGAGGCAAAGTATCTGGGGAAATACACTAAAGCTCACCTTTACAGGAAATGCCGGGCCTCACATTGTCTAGATTACTATGGCCACCTACAGGCGCCTCATATATACCGAAGCTACAGCAGGCTGATGGGACATGGGTCGCTGATAACAGACATCCATACTGAGCTGCTCAGCTATCATACACACCTCTATTCTTCCCAACTGAGTGCGGAGTCCACCGAGTTGGTGACATACCTTGCGGAGGTATAAATGGTCTCGCTTACTGATGCACAAAGGCAGTTTCTCAGTGAACCCATCTCCAGCGATGAGATAATGCTAGCAATTGTCTCGCTGGATGTCTCCAAGGCCCCAGGCCTGGATGGTTTACTTGGATTTTTTACAAAACTTTCAAACATAATTTTGTACTGCACTTACTCGCCATGTACGTGGACTCACTTGAAGCTGGGGTGCTCTCACCGTCGCTGCATTAGGCAGTGATTACACTACTGTTGAAGCCCGGCAAAGACCCACAGCACTGTGGCTCATGTGGCGCCATTGTCACTGCCTAATCTCAATAATAAGATACTGGCCAAGGTGCTTACCACCCGCCTCTCCCTCCTGATGGATCAGATCATCTCCCCCGCCAAGTTGGGCTTTGTCCCACACCTCTCTACATTCTAAACTTATGCACGGTTTTCTGTGTACTCAATAGAATCTCCCCGACTGTCCCTGCCGCAGTGGCTCTGTTGGAAGCAGAGAAGGCCTTAAGTTCTTTGAAATGGCCATTTCTGCAAGCCACACTCCTCAAATTAGGCATGCCGTGCGAAATTCATCTCCATGATCATGCTATGATATACAGCCTGGATTCAAGCCAATGGCTCACTATCAGCCCCCTTTGCTATTACCAGAGGAACCCAGCAGGAGTGCCCCCTGTCGCTGCTGCTTTTTATTATAGCAATAGACGCTTTGGTGCGATATCTTCTAGAGAAACATTTGCACCATGGCTTGCAGTTCAAACCAGGCCCACTGCTACTTTTGCTATATGCAGACTACATTATGATATTCGTACAGCATCCTGCAGACAACCTGGCACCGATCCTTCGCGAGATTGTCAGATATGGAGAATTCGCCTGCCTTCACATTAACTGGGCCAAGTCTGAGTTGTTCCCTCTCACGGACGCAACTGAGCGTGTGCGATGCTTATTCCCCCTGACATGGTGCGACTGCCCAGCCCGTTATCTCAGTATTCTATTCACACCGTGTCAAAGAACAGGTAATACGGCTGAACTACGGCTGTGGATAAACTGTCCACCCAAGTGGAAAGATGGATCCGCCTCCCCCTCTCAATAGCAGGCTGCATTGCAATTATAAAAAAATGTTAAAATCTTTTTTGAACATACCCATCCCACTCACCAACTTCTTCTTCGCCTCCCTGAAGAGTCTATTATTACGGCTTATCTGGGCGGTTAGATGGCCCCAAATTGGGTGGGACACTCTTGTACTTCTATACGAGCGCAGTGGGTTTGGCGTACCTCACTTCGACTTGTATTATTTAACTGCACAGTGTCAATTCGCCTACCACTGGTACCATGCAGATGCGCACCTTCCTTACTCCAAACCTTAAATGTAGCAAGCCACTCGACACCATTGTGCTCGATACTTCGCGGGGCTACCACCACGAAGGATATCCAAACCATATCCACCACAAGTTGGGCCTGGTGGAAACGTAATCGATTTCTGGGTGCTGGGCTTCCTTAGTCTTTATTCCCCTGCAATAACATTGGCAAACAATCACTGCCTCCCCATAACACAAGAGAAGTTGGTTCAGAGCACATTGACACAACATGCCTTGCACATTTTCGGAGACCTATACCCAGATGGACATCTCTTTTCCCGAACAGAATATGTTAGTTTTACTAATGCAACTCACATGGACCACTTTGTGATGCGATGCCTCCATAGTGCCCTGCCAGCCCTAATCCCATCGTATCCACTGGCCCCAGAGTCCCTGAGGGAGGAACGGGCCATGGAAAGCTAAAGAGGACTGCACGCGGTGCCCAAATGGGCTGCATGCGCTCAGACCGCGAGCCCAACAGGAAAACGGCAACCCACACTGACCGCTCGACAGAGCAAACGGAGGAGCTTGCACTTAAGGAGACTGGCAAGGAGAGGGGTTGGGAACAGGCACCGCGGGGGCACAACGCAGCCCTGCGACAGTTGAATGGAGCGTTCAGTCTCCGGTATGCAAATTGTCAAAGCCACATAGCCAAAACACCAATAAAGTAACAATAATAACAAAACAATCTATAAAACAGCTCATGAATACAATGTAAGAGTCAACATTGAGAGACACTTATCTTGATTGCCGAGCAGCAAAGAAAGAGAGAGGCAGCAAGATGTTGTTTCTCGGTTTTGAAGACATTGAGGAGCAGTGGTTGGTGGATTGGGAAGGAGGTACTAAAGGGTGTGTGTGTTTATTTTCATGGGATTTGTATAAGGAATGAGAAGCATAATCAGAGCCTCCAGTCCTGACATAGAATTTCAAACTTCAGAACAACAAATCCCGTCAGCAGCAAATATGTATCATGATTGAATAGCAAGAACATGCTATGGACCACGGGGAACTTATACTCTAAGCCATTTGTATTTCAAAGAGTTGCTTGTGGACCACAAGTGGCCCGGCAGGCCTTTCTTTGGGGCCCGCAGACCTTCCTCTGGGAGCTCTGGCAAACTGAGACTTGCAACATAAAAGCTGTTCGAGTTCCATTTTTTTGTGAATTCTTCCAGCCAAGCAATGTCGTTTTGCGATACTGGGGTTTATTTTTATAGCCAGTTCAGTCTGTTGTATGAGCAGGGTTGCAGAAAAGCTGAAATGACTGTAGAAACAAAGCCCAGAATCAGAAAAACAAGAAAGGCAGTCCTACTCATAGGTGAAGGCTTAGTTGGCTGTGCGTAAACAAGGCATGGGAACCACAATCATGAGTACAATGAGGACGGGTCAGTGAGTGTGGAAAGGGCGTCATTAGCTAAAAAGAAAGAAATATACTATCTTGATGGTCTTAAATCTGCAGGAAGCTGAATCTAAAATGTAATGCACACGCAAGGTAAAATAATCTGTGGAAATGCTTTGGGGCAGATTTACAAGCCCCCTGCGCCACCAGTCCGTCACTTTTCGTGACGTCCTGGAGGCGCAGGGGGCTCCTCGATATTTACAAGGAGAGGAAAAGCCACCATGCGTGATTTTTTCTCTCCTTGTAAATACCGTCCCTTCACACGCAGCACTTTGCGGTGAAGGGGCGTTCCATGGGTGTTGCTGTGGGTGTTCCCACGCAACACCCATGGAACAAGACACATCTCCAGAATTACGAGAAATCGTAACTCTGGAGATGCGTCTGAAAGCTACGCCACCCTAGAGGTGGCGTAGCGAGGCGCACCGAGGAGAAATGTTTTCATTTCTCCTCGTTTTTCCTCTTTCAATGCGTGCTGCATTCTGCAGCACGCATTGAAAGAGGAAAAGCCTGTACTGATTGTTTTTGTGCAGAAAGGTGCCCCTTCCTGCACAGAAACAATCTCCCCATGGCGCAGGCATCCTTGCACCATGGTGCAAGGGTGCCTGCGCCGGCGCTTGGCAGCTGTTTGTGCGCCAGCGCAGGGGAGAGCACAGGAATGCGACATATTCTTGTAAATATGTCGCATTCCTGTGCTCTGAAAGTGCCGCAGCGTGGCGCAGCCAAAGGGCTTGCAGCGCCACGCTGCGGCACTTTCTTGTAGATCTGCCCCTTTGTTTTTGTAGGAAAGCTCAGTTGATTAATGTGATCACTACAGACCTCAGCTCTCTATGTGTGTTACAAGAGGGTCGCTGATTTCAATCCAGGTTGGTGCACTCGGGAAAAGTGATGTATATTTACAGTGATATTAGGTCCAATTCTGTAACAATAACCACTGCGAATATGCAAGTCATTAGTTAAAAAATGTATAGCACTCAGCATAACATATGGTACACAACTGAAAACATGTTAACTCTACACATTGTAAAATAGGCTGCTGCAAAATGTGCAAAAAAGATTTGATAGAAAGCATTTTCTAGTAATCTTTCGGAAATGTGTGATTTTGTCTGCCCCCATAATTTCCCACCTTACCTTATCTCCCTGAGGATGCCATGGCATCAATACATTCCTCAGGCACACCACAGACGACAGTAATTTTTGGCCCCAGAGAAAATGTTTGTGAGTACCCATGCTCTAAGTATTCAAGATGGCTGCTGTCCTTTGCAAGTCTTGTGAGAGTCATTTGGATCCATGGGGTATATATTCCACTCTTTCAAGGTGATAATCCTACGATCTCTCCACCCAGCCATTCTCCAGCATCTCCGCTTGGGACAGCACACAGAGGTGAGCTCATCCGTCCATACCGAGAGTTCCTCAAGGAAATAGTGCTAGACAGGGAGACCAGCTTCCTCTTCACCTACATAAAAGTGACAACAAGTTAACCACTGCTTTTGATCCACAGTCTCATTGAAAGGGTCCAGAAAACCCTAAAAGGCATCATTTGTTGGCTAGAACAGGCCCTTAGGAGGAAGTGGGACATTCTGTGTCTTTCTTGCCATGAGGTTCCTCCGAAGGGAGTGTGGTTTGGCCTCTTCAAACCTCTGTTCCATGACAGTGTGAGAGGTGTTTTGAGAAGGCATCCACACATGACCTTCTGCATTAGGTACTGGGTCACAGGTTAGATAGGACCCAATATGTGAAGAAAGCCAACAAATATTTGGAGGTCAGTCTAGAAATGGTTAATCAACGTTACAACCAGAAGGTCACATTGACATAATACCTGCCTGGACGGAAAGTGAATATGTGAATATCAAAGCATTCCGTGCACAGTGAGTGATTTGAATTACTCGTAAATTCGGACTCCATGTGGCACCGCACTGGATAACACACGTCAACTGCTTCTAACCCACCACAAATGGGCAGGTGCGGTACTGCTGATTGTCACAGATGAGAGTGAGGAAGTGGAGAGTGAGCTGTGCTATACTAGTTCTCTCATATGTCCTCATTATGGATGAAGTTGCCGCATGATGCGTGCACAACTTTGACTCGAGTTACAGCCCCTGTCAAATCCAAAGAGTACCAAATAGCAGACATGATCCAGCATTAAGATACAACTAACCAAGATTCTAGACTTGGCTGTCACTAAGCAATATTCCAGTTCTTTATTTGATTTTTGATTCCGTACAAATTCAGTTGTGTTTCACCTGGCCATGTCGTCTCTCACTTGCCGTGTAATGGGTTCCCGGTTAACTTAATGGCAAACAGAAGTCAGAGCTGAAGCCCTACTGGGTTTCCAAGGTAATCAATTACAAAACCTGGTGGCCTACATTCATTGTTGCCTGTAGAAAACATAGTATGTTGCTGCTCATGCAGGGAACACTCTGAGAATCCAAAATACTCAACAGGCATGCAGGAGACCAGGCTAATCCACCCTATCAAAGCTCTTCATAGCAAAAGATGAAGGAAGAGGCTTTATGAGTTCCTGGAAGAACACTCTACTGAAAGAGGAACAATGCGACTTCCGCCCCTCGCATAGCACGAAAGCAGGAATGGTCACGGTATTATATAACCCTCAAATGTCAGTGGACAATGGTCATCAGGCAGCCTTAGTGCTTTTATACCCATCTGCCACCTTCGATACAGTTTACTATGACATTTTAATCTCTAGTTTCGCTGAGGTGGTGACCAGAAAAAGGCTCTGAGGTGGTGCAAGTCGTACCTGGAGGAAAGAGTGCAAGCAGTTCACCTCCTCCTTCAAATCAGCCAACCAGAGGGTTTCCTCAGGGATCTCCCTCAGTCCGACACTGTTTATTGTTCATCTCGGGCCACTTGGTCTTTTAATTAGATCTTATGACATAAAGTTGGTCAACTATGCAGATAACACTCAATTAATCTTCACAATGGATCACACTACTCAGTTGCCGAAATCATCTTTCCATGAATGCATGTGCGACATCTCCCACTGACTCAGTGCAAACTCCTTGAAATTCAGTGGTGACGAAACAGAGTTCTTGTGCTCCTTCACTGGTAATCCCATGCTCCCACTGCGATTAACTTTTGGCCTCCTGAGGACAACTCAGTCCCAGTGGTCACCACTTCGGTCTGGAATATTTAAGTGCACATGGACAGCGATCTTTCGCTCTCGTATCACGACAACAGACTCTCGCCCACTTGCTTTGCTCCTACGTGGACATTGCGTAAAATCTTACAGTGGTTGCCTTGTCATGCTTGCCCACTTATGGTGCAGAGTGATATCTTGAGCAGACTGGACTAATGCAAGATATTGCTTTTGGGTGCAGTTGGCTGTCTCATCCAATATATGTACTTTACACAGTCAGCCACAGCAAAATTAGCACCTTCTCACTCACGCTATTCCTCGTCCTCTGCCACCTTGAACTCTTTTCACTGGCTTCCTCTGCCAAAGAAAGTTCAGTTTAAGTCTCTCTGCATTGTTCAGTGGGCTTTCTACCAAGCCCGACCATGTATCCTCTGGAATAAACTGCGACGCTACATCCCTCAGAGAACTCTCTCTCAGCTAAAGCCAACCTCCTCAAGCTTCCTACGTTTAACAAGACCCGAGTAGGTGAGCGAGCCTTCTCTGCGCTGGCTGTCAGTCACTGGAACTGTTTGCAATCTATACTTCATGCTTCATGAGCTTTATGCTTTCAGGAAATCACTGAAAGCGTGTCTTATTACACATACATATAGCATACCCATTGTTGCTCTTCTGATAGCCAGCGCCAAGATGCCTTCCAGGTAAGATTTGCACTCTACAAATAGATATATAAATAATATTATCAAGTAGAAGACAATCACAAATGGACATCAGGTAAAGAATAGCCCGAGGAGAGAGTAGTATGGGAAAAGTTTGATGACAGCAAAAGGGTAGTACGTAAAGTAACTGTGGATGCTACCAATTAGTCCAGGTCAAAACAAATAACTGCATTTTAATGGAAAAGAAAAGAGAAGAGAGACCTTGTATAGGAATCTAGAAATATGGGCAAGATACGAGCTTTATTCGCTAACATCAGTATTCCTAAGACTAGGGAAGGGGCAGAGATCCAAATTATCCTTGATCCATATATATGTAGAGATAGAATGAGAACCATGATAAGGTTTAACAACTATGGCACATCAGTGATAAGAAAAAGGGTCCCCAAAGGCAGTCAAATATTAGCATTTTGTCAAGAGCCCTTTTGCCGGATGGAAGGCGCATTCATTCTGAAATCCATTTACCATAGGCGGTACATCTAGTTTCCCTATAACCGATAATACACATTTTGGCCAGTACCAGGGACGTTGCACCTCACGTGCCAACGTGGTGTGCCACCTTTAATATCTGACATTTCTGTAGCTTGGCCGGATAAGCAGAGGTTTGAGTCTGGTAGCCGCTATGCTTAGTCTTAGTACTGCATACATCTGCCCAGAAAGTGTTTAACGCTTGTCATGACCATAAAATACGGCAAATATCACAAAATGGTTTACAACGTCTTTACAGTGGCCATCTTGGCACAGCCAGCTGCCTGTAGTTCGTATGGTGTGCAGCACCAGGTGTGTGCGGTTTTATAATAGTGGGTTGTAGGGCAAGCCAAGGCCAATTTAATGGGTCTGCATAAGGATTGGACATTCACCTTCATTGTATTTGCAGGAATGCATTAAAATGTTGAATGCAATATGAACAGGTGTTATTTTCCTTAGTACTTGAGAATACATCTGATAAAGGAACACTTTGGGACCTGTCATTGCCTTGGCCTTACTTCCAACACGTGGGGGAAGATTTGTCAACAAGTTGCGTCGCCCTTGCGCCATGCTAGAGGGCACAAGGCGACGCATCTACTAAGCCAGACTAAGCCCTCCGAGGCTTGATAAATCTAGAGTAACGCAGCTCAAATTGCTGCTCTGC
The DNA here is from genome assembly GCA_963921515.1 of Calotriton arnoldi. Lineage (NCBI taxonomy): Eukaryota > Metazoa > Chordata > Amphibia > Caudata > Salamandridae > Calotriton > Calotriton arnoldi. The sequence goes on along the minus strand of CAWUFW010000636.1, from coordinate 3,706,378 downwards.
GTTACGCTGCCCCAGGGAGGCGTTACATGGGTGAAGCACGCGTGCTCCCACTCATCCACCCATGGATTTTCCATTACTGGTAGACCTGGGAATGTGTCAAAATGCTACGCCTCCCCCGTTCATGCGTAACGAGGAGAAATATCTTTATTTCTCCTTGTTTATTCTTCTTTCTATGTGTGCTGCTTTCTGCATCACACATAAAAAAAGGAAAATGCCTCAGAGGATTGTTTTTGTACAGTAAGGTGTCCCTTCCTTCACAAAACCAATCCTGTCTGCAACACAGGCACTCTTGAACTATGGCACAAGAGGGGCTGCATTGGTGTTAGGCAGCAGCACATTGTGTGCCAGCGCAAGGAAAGGTCAGGAATGCACCGTATCATGTTAAATATGGCTCATTCCTGCCCTTTTCCTTTCACGCAGCGCAGCAAGGTGGCTTGCTGCGCCGCATGAAGTAATGATATATCTGCCCCTTGATGTATGACAACCTGGGACATTCCTGGAGGTCGCGTGAGGATGCACACATCCAGTTCTTCTGGCACTGCAGTTGTCTGTAATACCAATACTGAGACTAAGTCCATCTTTGGTCTACATGGTAGAAAACGATTTACATGTAATTATTACATTCATCTAGCATGCATCACAGTTACTTTGCAAAATATTATTGGAGATCTGTGTCCAGCACGCCCTCCATTCCACAGTGCTAGCAGCATCCTGTCCTGGGCATTGCACTGATAGTTAACTTCATCATCATCAGTGTCTCCACTATCAAATTCAGTGGGAAAACCTTTCCTAGTGTCAATGTAGCACAACATGGCACAAAAAGGCTGCAGTTTTACAACATATCTCTAGAGTCTTCCTGGCATGTACCAACACTTTTGTGTACGCAGCTCTATATGCACTTAAGCAACCAATATATATATGTTCCACCTCAGATCTTGTTTGCCAGAATCCAAACATTGTATCTCGGTCACCCTCGGTCTCAGTGGATTGTTGTATGGAGTCAGAAAACAGAGATGAATGACATACACACTGTCACCGACGGGGTATGAGAGAGTTAAACACAATAGAGACAAGCACTGGCAAAGCCAATATGTCTGGCTTTGGTCACAAGCCTTCTGGCAATTCTTGCTCCATGATGGTGGGGATAGCAGTGCTTAACTTGGGCCAGTGGGTGCCACCAGCAACTATTTTTGGAGATCAGCACTTATTTTTCTGCATCAGATACTTATGGAGCGCAAGAGAGCAAAAACCACACTAATCGAAAACACATGGAAAGAGAATGAGGGGGAAACCGTCACAAAGGGAGAAAGCAGTAACCTACCTGCAAGAGTGAGATAAAGGGGCAGTGAGTGTCTGTAGTGGATTAAAGAGGCATGAGCTGGATTAAAGACTACCAGCCTTGGTTTTTGGTGCACCAATATTAAATTACATTGGCTGCGTGCTTAGAAGCAGGGCTTCGGAACACAGCACTCTTTCTTTTACAAATTAAACACTGAGGCATAGCAGTATGTGGATCCCAGCCAAGCATCAAATGACGTGCAGGAATTGTGCCATGTGGAACCCTGTAATTCTGCTGTGGTGCTGGGAAACACTCTTTGTGAATGATTCTTGATAAAGTGGCATCAAATAGAATGTGAGCCCAACTGCGTGGCTGATTGCTGAGACTGATGGGTGCCGGGCAGGGCTTGGAGGCCCCAAAGCGATGGTGCGCAGATAGCACAGAGGACCTGGGACTACATAAGGCCCTTCCCCTCCGCCTTGGGGATTAGAGAGGACCCCAAATGCATAGATTGGCGCCCCGCCGAGCACTAATGGTTGCGGGCTGCGCGGTGAGGAGCGGCCCAGTGAGAAGAGGCGAGCAGAGGCGAGCAGTGACTCATGCGTTTAACTACTGGGACCTAATGGAGCTAGGTGGGGCCCGGGGATCTGATCGGGCTTAGGCCTCTCAATGGTGGTGCGCCCACAAAAGAGAAGTGCTGAAAACACATAAGGCCCTCCTCCTGCTGCAGGAAAATGGAGAGACCCAATCATGCAAGCTGCTACACACGTCCATAGTCCTGTCGAGCGCTGAGACAACTGAAACAGGGGGGAACTGGTGCAGCACTACTTGGAGCAGATACCACACTTGATAAACCAAGAGGAAGGCCTAGTTGCACTCAAAACACACAACGAGCTGCTTCCACACTAGTCAGGCCTTGCTGGTAACTCAATGCAGGTGATGACGTGGCAGAGGACACACTACAGGGAACAGGTGCCAGGATACAATCATCTATTTTTATTTATTTATTTATTTTATTTATAAAGTTTTATATAGCGCGAACTTGATCCCGAGGGATATCAGAGCGCTTTACATTTTGAGGGAAAGGAGGTAACAAATCAAAACATGAGTCTAATAGGGTGAATCTAATGGATATTGAAACATATAATGCACACATAACATATCCTTCATAAACCTGAATAAACTGGGAATGGGCTAAACGATGGAGCAAAGTGAAGTAAGGGAGTAAATACAATAATCATATACAGAGAATAACCAATATCAAAACGTTAAACAGACATAAGTCAGGTGGGGAGTCTAATGACATTGAATCAGATGGTGAACGTCTACCAGATCAATTATACACCTGGGAGAACGAAGAGTGGGCTATACGATGGAGCAAAGTGACATAGGTGAGTAACTACAATAATCATATACAAAAATAAAGACCAGTACCAAAACAATATACAAAATATGAGTCAAATGGGAAGTCTAATGGCATTGAATCAGATGGTGAACATCTACCAGATCATTTATACACATGGGTGGACGAAGAGTGGGCTGGGCGATGGGGCATAATGACTTCAGAGGAGTAAATGCAATAATCATGTACAGGAGTGATAACCAAAACAAAATAATAAACATATCCAGAGATAATAACAAATGTTATAGTATGACCGATGCGCTTAGAGCTAGCAAATGTCCCTCATGTTAAGGTAAGAACTTATTCATGAGGAATCTTTTGCTTCCAGTTTGAAAGTATCCTTTGATGAGATCCTCCTAACTTCCGGTGGAAGAGAGTTCCAAATTTTTGGAGCAGAGCCAGAGAAGGCTCGTTGGCATGTTCTTTTTTGCGGAAGATCTGTGGTTTTAAGAAGAGGGAATTTGCACTCTTGACGGTCTACCCCCTCCAGATAGTTCTAGCTTTTGTGCGAGGTAGCTGGGGGTTTTGAAGTGTAGGGCTTTGTGTGATAGGCAGGCAATCTTCAGTTGAATTCTAGCTTCGTAAGTTAGCCAATTTAGAGATTTTAAAACTGGGGAGATGTGTGCCTTTCGCTTAGTGCCCGTAATCAATCTGGCCGCCGCGTTCAGTGACGCCTTTAGGGGGGCCAACGTGTATTTGGGGAGGCCACATAGCGTAGCACTGCCATAGTCAAGTCTCGGCAGGACAAGCGCTTGGACCACTTGCTTGAAGTCTGCTTGAGGTAGGAAAGGTTTGAGATTCCTGAGTGTTCTCAGAAGGTGGTTAGCTCCCTTGCACACGTTACTAATGTGAGTCTTCATATTCAGATGCTTGTCCAGGGTAATTCCTAGAGATTTAGCTGAGTCGATAGTGCGGGGGGAGCAGTTGAAGGCGGTGAGTTGGCTCATCCATTGGTCGATTATAGGAGTATGATTCGGGGGAGAGATGAGGAGGAATTCTGTTTCGGCGGTGTTTAGCAGTAGATGGTTCTCAGTTAACCAGTTTTGGGTCGTCAGTAGGGTGGAGTTGAGTGAAGTGATATCATCAGGGAGGAGATTTTCAGATAGAGTTGGGTGTCGTCTGCATACATATGGAAACGAATGTCCAAAGAATTTAGAACGTTAGCTAATGGTTCCAGGAACAGATTGAAGAGAATGGGAGATAAGGAGGAACCTTGGGGAACCCCCATGCTAACTGGGGATGGCTGGGAGAGAGAGTGGTTCGTTTTCACTCTTTGGGTCCTGTGCTGCAGGAAGGATGAGAACCAAAGCAGCACCTGCCCCGAAATGCCCATTCTATGCTCCAGAATGCGTAGGAGGTTGTCATGATTGACAGTGTCAAATGCGGAGGAAAGGTCAAGTAGGATAAGGAGGCAGGATTCATTTCGATCGAGCATTATTAAGATGTCATCCATCACATGAGTAAGAGCCGATTCAGTGCTGTGCCCACTACGAAAGCCAGATTGGTGTTGGTCCAGGAGATGGAAATTTTCGATGTATGCACATAGTTGTGACTGGACGCATTTTTCAAGGAGTTTGGCTAGAGTGGGGATGCTGGAGATCGGTCGGAAGTTGTTAAGATCTGTACTGTCAGCTGTGTTTTTTTTAATATCGGTGTTACCTGAGCCTCTTTTAGGCATTCTGGGATCGTGCCTTGTGACATAGATGCATTGACGATCTTTGTCCAGAAAGGGGAGATTTCATCCTTGATCACTTTGAAGATGGTAGGTGGTGACGGGTCACTGAAGTGGTTAGATGGATTGATACTCCGAAGCACCTTTTTGATATCATTTTCGGTGAAGGGGGTAAAGGTGTCCCAGGAAGCGTTGTTCTTAATACCCCCGCTACATGGTGCTCTCTTGTCTAGTATGGCCCGTGGGGTGCATGTTCATTAGGTAGCAGTAGAGCCCTCCTGGTTTCCAGATCCATATTAATAAGTCTAGTTTTCTCAGTAAAGAAGGCGGCCAGATCATCACAAGAGGGAGGTCTGACTTCAGAGGCCGATCGGTTAGGGGCAACCACCGATTGTTGTTTAACCAGTTCAAACAATTTTTGGGTCGATTAGACGCTTGGTTAAGTTGGGATCTGAAATACTCCGCCTTCGCTGTCTTGATTTCTTTGTTATACGAACTTCTGGCTGCTCTAAGGTTTGTTAGATGGTCCGCCGATGGAGTGGATCTCCAGGTACGTTCAATGGCCCTTAGGTTGCGACGTTCCGAGTTTAGGTTGCCATTAAACCAAGGTTTAGATATTTTTGCAGGTGCATTTTTATGTTGAAGTGGGGCTATAGAATCTATGATGTTGGAAATAGAAGAGTTGTAGAAGTCTGTGAGAGCATGGACTTCAAGTATGTCCAAATGGGGAGAGAGGGCCCGATTACAGCGGGTTGCTAGGTCAGCTGTGTTGATATCTCTGAGGTCCCTTTTCCAAATCTTTGGTTTGGTTTTTTGAGCCTTACTCTGATAAACCTCAGCGTTAATATGGAAGGAGATAATGTGGTGGTCTGACCAATCACATGGTATGATGGAATCCAATGAGATGGTATGATCTTTGGAGATGATGAGGTCTAAAGTTTCCCCTTTAATGTGAGTAGGCTGGTCACAATGTTGAATCAATTTGTGGTCATTCAAGAAGGAATTGAGGCATGAGACTGCTTGGTCACTGGTTTTAGACCAATGAAGGTTAAAGTCCCCAAGGAAAATGTGGGACTGGACTGAGTCCACATTGCTGGAGATGATTTCCATTAATTGTTCAATGAAGGGGAGATTGTTGCCTGGGGGGTGATAGAATTGCCAGTTCATAGACGCAGGAACGGTCATTAACCCACGCTAGTGACTGGAGGGACTGGAGGGACTGAAGTTAGCTACTGGAACCGATCCCACACGGAACCCAGCCAGGAACAGTATAGTCGGCACCAGCTAGTCCCACGCCCGTTATAGCCTCTACATGCCTTCTGCGCAAAAACTGGCAATGGGTCGTTTACGATCGAACGCTTTGCAGTCAGCAGTGCACTCAGACGTGGGCAAGGCATCACATGTGGAAGGCGACAGAACCCGAGAACCCCCACACTCTGCCCTGGCTACTAAGTAGGATTCGGACCTAGCAGCAGTTGAGAAAATAGGAACAGCACTAGACCAAACGCGCACATCCTTGGAGTCCAAAATGGACAAAGTCACGTGTGGCTTTATGCTCTTGAGAGTTGATCACCGTAAACTAGCTGAAAAAGTTCATGCTAATGAACTAGCACTAGCAAATCTGCACCCAACGGTCCACACTCATGCGGCGGCATAGCAGGACCTATTGGACCGGGTGAACACCTTGGAAGACAAGCGGAGGATGCGGAAGGGCGCTCACGCTGAGCCAATGTGAGGGTGGTGGGCCTTCCGGAGGGTGAGGAGGGACATGATCCGGTGGCCTATGTTGAGCGCTGGTTGAGGGAACTGCTACCAGAGGGTGCATTGTCGCCCCAGTTTGTGGTGGAGCGAGCACACATGGTGCCGGCCCGCAGACTGCTGCCGGGCGTCAACACGCAACCGCTCTTATTCAGAAAGCTGAACTACAGAGACAGAGATACCGTCCTGAGAGAAACACACAAATTAAATGACATCAGGATCCAAAATGCCCAGATCATGTTGTTCCCCGAATATACAGCGCAGGTGCAGAAATGGCGAGGTTCTTTCAGTGCTGTGAAATGCCAGCTCTGAGAATTAGACATACGCTACTCCCTACTGTTCCCGGCCGATTGCGGTTGGTAGCGATAGGTGCCACTCGCTTCTTTGATGTACCATCGGACGCCTGGGACTGGCTAGAAGGAGCTGGCCTAAAGACTGGACTTAAGCCACCTAATGAACCAACGACACCAAGGCAAGACAGAAGAGGCTGGCGTATGGGTAGGGGTAGGGACCTGGGACCGCTCTGCCCTGCCGTCGGAGACTCCTGACCTGGAACAAATACTAACGGAGAGAAGAGAAGCCCTCCACGTACCAGCAGCAATCCGAGCCATGACACAGGGTTTGAACCGTGAGGGGAAGTCTGCCAGATCAGAGAGAGAAGAGGACTCCACTTCCATATGGTCTGGAGACCTGGACTCGACACACTTGCCAGTTGTCATACCGCAAATATCGAACGATATAATCTGAGTGGACACAAGAAGACAGAAAGTTGAACTGTGTTACACAATGTACAAATGTAGCAATGGAGTGATCCCAAGCTAGGCGCCCCTTATGATACACACCACTGGGTGTCCGGGGCGAGTTATATGCAGACCACGACGCTTGCCCCTGTGTGATGGTGTACACATTAGCACTAGACCCTATGGGAACCACTTGGCAGTTCAGTAGAGCACTATGGGGATGAACTGACATCAACAGTACACAGCCTGCGACCCCCATGTATAGACACCAAAACACACAGCAGTTGCCATGTTTGAGCAATATTGTTTGGGCAAACTCCCGTTGCGAGTTCTCCCTCATGAGGTTGTGCAAGTTGCACTTCAAACCGAATGTTTTTCTTTTGAAACCCTAGGGAGCACTGACCGAACGCCTTAGATATAGCACGCCCCCAATATGACACATTCGAATATTATCACATGGAACGTGAGAGGTATGCATAAGCCCACGCATAGATACTCCATATATTCATACTTACAGTGTAGATCTACCAGCATAGATCTCCTACAAGAAACTCACCTGGCCTGGATAGAGGCGGATCGCCTTTGTCGACGCTGCCGAGTACAGTTATATAGCACTAACTACTCCTCCCAAGCTAGAAGGGCCTTGATATGGGTGAGAGCAGGTGTTCCTTATGTAGTGGAGGAGCTGGAGGCCGACGCGGTGGGCAGACACCTGATTACGAAAGGTAGGCTAAATGGCAAAAGTATCCTCATTGGATCCGTTTATGCCCCTAAAATAGAGCAAAATGCATTCCTCTGTAAATCGACAGGGGTCTTGGCCCATTGGAGTGGAATTCCCTGGCTGATAAGTGGTGACTTCAACTCTGTATTGGATGTGGTGCTAGATCGATCATTCCCACCCCTGACGCGCAACACAGCCGTGTTGAATTCACAAGCGCTGACTGCGTGGCTGACCCACTGGTCCCTGGCTGACATATAGCGTATTCGCAACCCAGACGCACGCATATACTCATTCTATTCCCCCGTGCATGGCCTGCATGTAAGATTGGACCGCATAGTGGGGTCACCCACCTTGCTTCCCCTTGTTGGAGAGACTGAATACGGGGGGCGCACGCACTCCAATCACAACCCCCAGCTCTTGCAACTCAAGTGGGAGGTGGGTCCACCGCCCATCCCTGGAGGCGCTGGAGGACATGCCGCTCCATGCGTCCTTGGGGGTTGCATCTGCGGAATACTTTGAGGTAAATGTCAGCTCCACAGGTGACATGCTCCTAGACTGGGTCGCTTTTAAAGTAACTATTAGGTGGCATAGTCTAGGACTCACCTGGAATATTCGTAAACAACTGAGCGAATTAATCAAGAGCATAGAACACAAGCTCCTGTGATAAGAAACAAATGCAGCTGCTAACGTGGGGGACACGCGCGACGGGACGAATTGCGCAGCGAACATATAGATTTACTGGAGAGGCTTAGGTGCCTCAACTACACAGCGCATTCTGCACGCACACATGCAACATCAGATAAAGCAGGTCGGATGCTGGCATGGCTATTGCACCAGGAACAGGCTTGTCAACCTATACACGCTCTGTGCAACAACATGGGGCACATGCTATATATGCAACATGAAATACATGCAGCAATGACGCGACACTATGCAGCGCTCTACCAATCCTCGTTGCACTGTGACAGAAAGCGGTTGGATGCCTTCATGGATTCAGTGAGCCTGCCTAAGATAACCTCTGAACAGCGTGAGATACTGGACACACCAATTGCTCTTGCCGAAATTTGCAACGCCATCACGGCGCTAGCGACAGGCAAAACCCCCGGGCCAGACGGGCTACTGGCCGAATATTAAAAGGCATACACTGCAACACTGGCTCGTGCCTACACACCCTTTATACTGCGGCACTAGAAGAGTCGGAACTCCCCTCGTCGCTACGTGAAGTGAGCCTAGTGCCACTGCTAAAACCTGACAGGGCCCCCACAGACCTGGGCTCCTACAGGCCACTGGCCCTACTGAACGTGGACTATAAGGTACTAGCGAAAGTCCTAGCGGACCAACTGGCATCCATAGTCTCAACTCTAGTCTATGCAGATCAGAATAGGTTTGTGCCCTCTCGTAGTACCTCCTTAAACCTGAGGCGTTTATATTAGAGTTGCCACATACTCAGCGTGTCGTTGGCCATACTTGGGATGCTTAATATTAGATCTGGAGAAGGCCTTTCACTCCTTGGAATGGGAATTCCTGTTTGCCGCACTAGCCCGATATGGCCTTGGCGAAACGTTCATCTGCATGGTTAAACTGCTACATAGGGAGCTGACGGTATGGGTGAGAACAGGCCCATGTATATCTCCGCCAATCATGGTAGGAAGGGGAACCTTGAAAAACGCATGTTAATCATAACCTCGCTTTTTTCAAAAACAAACCCTAATTTTTAATCATACCGACTAGAGGCAGGAATAAAGTAGGTAGACCTACTAGTCAGGTATTTTTAACTTAGTTTAGCTTTACCCTCCACTCCCCTCCTTTAAGATCCTCTTTATCATTGTATAATACACCTAAAAAGTGCTCCCACGTAGCCGTAGGTCGCAGCACGTCCTGAACCATAGCGGATCGGGATGGACCCGATGATGAAGCATGCTACCAAGGGGCAACCCTGGTGGGTGAGGGTTTTATAAGAAAAACGAAGGAGGTCATTACGCTGACGGGCGGATCGCCACCGCCCGTATGGCGGTTGCGATCCGCCCGCCATTCCCCTCCGCCCGCATGCCATTTCCCCCCCGCCACATTACGATGGCGGGGGGGAGCCCGGCAGATGGAAAGACCGTCCGCCGGTTTTCCGCCGGTCACACAGGTGACCGGGCGGAAAAGGGCACTAATATGGTGGCGGTGTCTGCAAGACACCGCCATCCATATTAGGATGGTTGCGGAGAGCAGCCTTTCCATGGCGGAAGGCATACGGTCTTTGCTATTGGGGGCCCGTTGCGGGCCCCCAGAGTGTTGGGGGGGTGGGGGTGCACATGGGGGGTACCTATGGTACCCCCCTGAATTGGCATGGACAAGGTGGCAGGCACCGCGCGGTGCCTGTCACCTTGTGCATGCCAATGCACGACGTGCATTCCCAGCATTGTGGCGGGCGGTGCTGTGAACACCGCCCGCCACAATGTTGGGAATAGGGGATGCCACCGCCACCGTGGCGGTGGCATCCTAATACTCACGGCGGGACCGCCGCTCCTATGGCGGACGGTCCCATTCACCGTTACGGTGGAGGGCGGACTTTGTCCGCCCGTCATCGTAATGTGCCCCTAAGTTTTTCTTTTCTTTTGGAGAGTTATGAGATGTTCCCCACTGGGTTCCCATTTTTTGCATTAATAAGTATATCCTCTTACTCCCTTCCCCCTTTTTTCTGATTCGAGGAAGGGGAACAAGACAAGGATGCCCGTTGTCCCTGCTCCTCTTCTCCTTAGCCATAGAACCCTTGGCGGGGGCCATCCGCACCAGAGCAGACTGGGGCATCCCGCTCAGGTATGGCACACACACGATATCACTGTACGTGGATGATATCCTGGTGTATATCAGAGATATCTAACGATCCCCCCACTACTAGCGCGCGTTCTGGGAGACTTCGTTGCCTTGTCGGGACTGAGAATTAACGTAGCGAAGTCATGCTTATATATCCTTTCAACAGCGCATGTCTGGACCCGATGTATATACTTAATTGGGTGCTTGTGTAGTGGAAGGCCGATACCTTCCCCTACCTGGACATACAGATATATTGACAGCAGGCAGACTTACTAGATGGCAACCTGGGCAGAGCGTTAACAGCCGCCCACTCCCAAATGTCCTTCTGGGACATGCTCCCGCTATCAGTGACAGGCTGGTTGGCTCTCACAAAAATGGTGATCCTACCACGGCTCCTATACTATTTTGCAAATTTACCCTTATACATTCACCCGCCCTTTTTTCGCGCTCTCGGGAAGACAATCAGAGACTTCCTCTGGGATAACTCTCGCCACCGGGTAGCTATCAAGAAAGTTTACCTACCTACAGACCAAGGAGCCCTAGCGGCACCAAACATGGAACAGTATTATCTTGTGGTGCAGCTGCAATGGGTGGTTAGATGGTTGGCCGATCACCAGCAATGCGACACAGCAACCACGCAACTGCCCTGGTCCCTAGCTATCCTGAGTAACTTGTTTCACCCTTGTGCAAAGTCGAAGCCACCGTAACCTCTGCTGCTCAATGCAGCATACAGAGGTTATTGCAGGTGCTCATACATCACCCGGAGCATGAAACCATATTCCCCTGCTTTCCCACTGAAGGGCACACCTAGGGCACGTGCCATAAACACGGCGGTTGAACTGCGTGGCTGGCGGGAGGCAGGGATTCAGGACATGGGGGACTTGTACTGGGAAGGAGTCCTAATACCGTATGTCACACTAGTCGAGGAAGATGGATTACACCCAGGCCAATTCCTGCTGCATCGTTCGCTCTTGGCAGCCCTAGCCACTAAATGAGGAGACATGACCAATGAGCCCCCTATGCATCTCCCAATCCAGTACTTACATGTGATGGGGAGAGGAGGACATCTCACGCGGTGGTTTGCCGCTTCCCTTAGACAGCACTCACACTGACACCATTGAGACTTCACTGGCAGAGGGACCTGACCCGCTCACTCACGGACCCCGAATGGGCTTCTGTCCTGGAGGGTCCTGTACATATCCCCAGAAATATGTGCTTCCGCCAGATACAATACTACATCACGCAGAGAGCATATTTCACCCCAGCCAAAATTAACAGATATTTCAATTGCATTGATACTGCCTGCCCTCGTTGTCACCTTATAGGTGCGGACTTGTTACACATGTTATGGGGATGCTGTGTCTTCCGGAATACTGGAAGGTGGTGGCGGATGCCCTCGCCCACTGCACAGAATGCCCCATTCCCTTCGAGTGGGAGACTTATATCCTACACCTCTAACGTAGAAGTAAAAAACACAAGGTGACCACTCACTTTCTAGATCTGGGACTTGCAGTAGCTGAGGCTATTCACTAGGAAATGGAAGGCCCCTGTGCCCCCTCACATATTGGCTTCGCCCTGCTGACGTGGGCTACAGTGGAGAGCGTTGCGCTACATCAGGAGGACACACTGGACATTCGTAAGTCCCCAATTGCTACAAACTGGGATGTGATACTGAGTGAGCTGCAAAACACTCATACCACCGAGGTAGGCATGCCGACCTCAAATGACAGCAACACCCCTGAGCGCACACTAGGGGAGTAATATAGTCCCTGACGCAGATGTAGTTGAGGGTTCATGGCTGGTGGGCGGGCTCACGCATCGCCTGACACGGGTTTCAGGGTGTACATCTAAATACTCTAACAAACAAAATCAGAGGGGATACATGGACGTGGGGGACCAGGAAGCGCTCCAGTTAGATGCACAACTACCTGTTATGTTTTTACCTTGTCCCGTTTGATTATTACCCGCCTCCCCTGTAAGCAGACTACCACACATGCAGCACTTACTGAGGAAACACATGGGGTGCACCTGGATACCAAGTTACTGTAGATAACACCAGAGGTCAACATGTGAGGCGTGTATATAAGCTCAGTATGAACACATGTTTGTCATCGCCACAGACACGTCCAGGCTGCATATGTACTAATATATATCGTCTACTAAGTAACTAACAAATAATCACTGATACAGAATAAGGTTTACACTGTGTATGTCTGTTGTTAACTGAAAATCAATAAAAACAGATTCAAACAAAAAAAGTGGCATCAAAAAGCATTCCTGAAAACGCTGGAAAGTGGATCAGCCAGAGCCACGATGCCCTGGTAGATTCTGGCAGCAGGTATAATGAGCAGAGAACCTGAACATGGGAGCAGGTGGCCTGGCATATACTGTAGGTCGGCTATCACATCTAGGATTACCTAGCACCTAAGTCCGTACTTTTTGATTTAACAAGTGTGAGGAGTGTGATTCAATGTCTGATTGTTTCTCTTCTGCTTTTCATCCGCTGGCGTTTTCGCTATGGTATAGAGGACTGCAATATTTAAAGAGTGCTTTATATCCAGGACCTCTTTGTGCACAGTTATATCCTGCTTCCGCTTGATGGCAAATGTGAGAGCAATTTTGTCATTTGTGACTGTTCACAATTGAGAATGGTTAGCCCATTGAATTAGCAACTCTCTATTTACAATAAATTTTTTACCTATTCACCTGTTTCCAATTTACTAACCCTTTAATTTTGCTGTTCTAATTTAGCATATTTGTGTGTTCAGACTTTTGCACATCACACTTTGCTGTTTTTTTTAAGTGACAATTGAGTTTGTGACTGTTTTGGGATTTACAATTTGGTCATATTTTGGGCCCTCAATTCCAGGACCTGATGAAAAATATTTTTTTCTTGAATCCTTTGAAAACAATCTTGCAGAATTAAACTCTAATTGCAGGATCCCCTTTGCTAGCTGTCAGATGATTCAGACACCTGCTTGACTTTCACACGCCTTCTCCAATCGGGAGATCCTCAGATTGACTTCATTTATGTGCTTCATGATTGCACCCACCTCAGCCTTAACTCTTACTCTAGATTAAGTGATCTAGAGTGATCTAGATCACGTTGAATTGGCCCATGCTATCTGTCTTTGCCACTATATCTGTCCTTGGCTTTGCTGTTTGATATATAATCACCTGACATTATTGCTCTGTCTCTGCTTTTCAGTAATTTGCCATTAGTGGGTGGAGACATGGTTTAGCTGACAGATCACACCTATTCAGCATGTCCTTCTCATTTAAGCCAGAAGCTTTTGTGGTGTGCAGTCCCTCTCAGGGTTATCTGCCCAGAAGGATATAGATACTGTGTGTCCCTGGTTTGGGATTCCGAGCAGCCAAGCCTTGAATCCCAGCCTCTCTGAGGAGGTAAACATGTCTATGGGACAACAAAATAGACATCCTACCTAGTTTATTTAACAGGCAGAATACCTCGCCATACCTGAAATTTGCTACACAGTCATACTGAAGCCAAAATATATATGTATTTATAAGGATAAGTGGAAAAAAAAGAAACATCAAATAAATCTATTTAAACTAGTAAGTTTAACATAACAAATATTTCTTTATTATATTAATATTTTTGTAAGATATTAAATTTATATAATTAAAAAACAAAATAGATATATCAAAAGATATCTTTACAATATTTATCAGAAATACATAATTCTATGTTTATAAATCATATCGCTCTGGTACACAAACCATGTCTTACCCCCTGACCACTCTCTCCTTCATCCACCACATTCATACCTTATTCATTCCTCATCTAAAAAACAGTCAAAATAGCATGATCAAAACAATAAGACAGACCAAATCATACATGGACCCAAAATATCAGTTTTGTTTTTGAATTATATGAATTTAATAGCTTTCAAAAAACATTAATGTAATAAAAACAAAATTGTTATGCTATACTTACCAATTTAAATTGATTGACTTGATGCTTCTTTTTCTTCACATATCCTTATAAATAGGTATATATTTTGGCTCCACTATGACTGTGTAGCAAATTTCAGGTATGGCGAGGTATTCTGCCCGTTTAATATACTAGGTAGGATTTCTATTTTGATGTCACTTTGATTCCCCTGTCCTCCTGCCTCTGCATTTATTTCCACAGGGACCCTCTTTTTGTTTGTTTGTGCTTGAAAACATGTCTATTGGGCCCTGAAAGCATGTTACCTATCCTACCATGAGGAGACAAAAATATACATGTGTAAAATTTAAGCGATGTGTATAATATAAGCATTAATATCCCACTTAGTTCCTGAGTGCCTCAGGTTACATTGTCCAGGGAAGCCCCTTCAGGAGCAGTGCTCTGGGTGCCTATGTGAAATATAATCTACAGGGCTCAGTGTTCATCTTGTAAACACACCTACTGTGCTCAATGTTCTGTTCAGAATATTATTCTGCTCTGAGCCCAGGGGTTGCTCTGGAGATGCCAGACACCGTTGCAGGCTAGGACTTTAATAAATGTTCCTGTGGAAACCTACCTGCCTCCTGGACTGTACCACTACACAGACACGGAGAGTATGTACCAAGATCCTGCTATACCCCTGGCTTTCACTGCCTCACTGTATCCTTTTTAGGTTTTGCCTACACAGCGCTTGTGCTGTGCTTGTGAAATCTATTGTTTTTAATATATCTTAAAAGGCCTTACACCGGCCTTCAATTCTCATTTGCAGTAGCGGTCGGTGGTGGGAGTGCCGCCGGGCGCTGACTCGGGGCAGGGGAGGTGCAGGGTGGGGGGTAGTAAACTATGGATTATGGGCGATTACAGGTAAGTACACATATAAATAAATAAAACGAATTTCGTTTCTCGCGCTGCATCGCCAAATGTGATGCAGCGCGAGAAACGAAATTTGTTTTATTTATTTATATGTGTACTTACCTGTAATCGCCCGTAATCCATAGTTTACAACCCCCCCCCCCTGCCCCTCCCCCGGCCCACGTCAGCGCCCGGCGGCACTCCCACCACCGACCGCTACTGCTCATTTGTCAGAGTTCTTGACACTTTGCTTTTCCTCCCTTTCTGTTGGTTGTTGCGTTTTATTTCCTGTTTCTCAACATGTGTTTCTGAGGCTGAAGTACTCATTCTCATCCGCTGCTTTAGCGGGTAGAACTTTTTTATTCCTTTCGTTAAGGCTGCGTGGCGATTACTTTTTGCTCATACTTATCTTCTCCTTGCTGCACGCACTTAAAGCGGCTTATTTACCCGACGTTTTATAAATGTAATTTCTACCTTTTGTTTGTTTAAAAACTTTTTTTTAATGTAGTCTTACCCTGTAAGCACGGATTTCTACAGTGCTTCGCGGCTTTTAGCTAATTTTCATATTCTTTCTATGACAGATTTTATGATTTTTTTTCATGGCAGCAAGTCTTACTTTTTTGTGCCCATTAATAACGTACTGCTAAGAAAAAATAAACAATAATAAAACTAATAGCTGCTCATCCAAAAATACAAGCCTTATAACGTCTTTCGGGTTGGGCGTCTTTATGTAGTTTAAAAATGAAGTGTATTTTTCCATTGTTTAAAACATATCTATTGGGTTTGCAACATTGTAACTGTAAGCATGTATGTATACTATGCTTCACGCCTTTTAATTAGTTTACATATTCTTCCTAGCACATATTTCAACAAATGTTTTCGTGGCAGCATGTGTTACTTTTTTTCATGCTCATTAATAATGTACTTGTGAGAAAAAAAAACAATACTAAAACTAATAGCCGCCTCGTCCAAAGAAACACGTTTTAGCCACGTCGTTCAAAGAAACAAGTCTTATGATGTTTTTTGTGTTGGGTGTCTATGTTGGTTGAAAATAAAGCGTATTGTTACATTGTTTAAAACATATTTATTGTGTTTTTAACATTCTAATTGTAAGCCCGTATTTCTACTTTCGCACATAAATGTCTAAATGCTAATATAGCCTTATAGCCCGCCGTAGCGGGCTATACCGGCTATTAAAGGCCCGCTCCAGCGTTAAAGGCCCGAGCCGAAGGCGAGGGCCTTTAAGAAGGGAGCGGGACTTTAATAGCCAGTATAGCCCAGCTACGAAGGGCAATAAGGCTATTAGAACATTCTGCCACTAGAGGGTAGAATGTTCTAATAAATAAAACAAAGGCCTCTCGGAGCCCGAGGGGATTTAGGCCTTTGTGAAAACAACATTGGAATGTTGCTTTGCTGGCCTTTACCGGCCTGAAGAAGCTCGGAGCACTCCATTGTATTCAATGGAGTGCTCCACATCCCAATGTTCTAATAAACAGTATATATGTTAGTCACAAGCATAATAACAATGTTTACAACTAGGCTAAGGCCCTGATTCGGAGTTTGGCAGTCCGACTGCTGGACTGCCACTGCGGCGCTTGGGAGTACGCCGCCAAGTTGGCGGTGTTGTGTCGACAGTGCAAGGGCGGCAGCATGCTTTGGCTCATGGAGAGCCTGAAGCATATGCTGCCACGTGGAAGTGCTGCTTGCACGGCAGTGCACTGTGTGCCATGCACCACGTCGTGCATGGCACACAGTGCACGTAAGTGCAAACAGAGGAGGCACAACATGTGCCCACATGCACACACCTCATGGGCTAAAGCGCCCTGGGGCCCTTTTTGGGGCCCTTTTCCTTGTCTTTCCGCTGACCTGTTCATGGTGGGGTCCCTGCCATGAACAGCTCGTGGGAAAGGCAAGTTGTGATCTGCACGGAGGTGCCAGCACCGCCGCCCCGTCGGGATCCAGGATCCTGTCGGCAGTCTTGTGGCGGTACAACTGCCTACCTTGTAATTGGGCCATCGGACCAACAAGGAGGCAGTGGTTGGACCACCACCGCGGGTATGGCGGTCTTGGGACTGCTGTACTCGTAATGAGGCCATAAGTCTCTCTTGAATTAAGCCAAGGAATTGCAGTCCGGAAGAAGATTGATTTTTGTCACAAACAGCCTGCGGACTCAGCTTTAGCCACCCCTGCTGCGGTGGTGTGGCCTGTTGAGGTGGGGATATTTTGGTCCTCCACCCCCACACACACCCTCCTCCCTCTAACTTAGCTACTGGCGAGGGCCACCCTCGAATGTATTTTGCTTTTGGGAACTTTTACCTACAAATGTCGGCATACGATAACAATCTTCACATCTAGGCTGTTTCTCTCTTTTACTCAGCATAGCTGTCTGTTTTTAAAAGAAACCTTCAAAGCATTTATCTGTCGCCCACCATTCTAGAGTTTTTGAGTTGATAATCCGAAGTTGTGCGGAAATTAACATGTTTTTGCAGTTGGCTTAAAAGGCAATTGTGTATGTAAAAGCCTTTAGCCTATGTTTAGCAAGTCTGCACTTTGTAATACGCTTTCACCTTATATTTCGTCCAAAACAAAAAGGATGCAGACAAGCAGCCTGCAGTGCGGGAAGAAGGTTGCCTACTTTGCACTTCGGTTAAAAAAGGCGAGCGCTACAGCTATATAAAAGAGGCCATTAGCCCAATTGTTAAGGTCGCTATCGCTCTTTAAATTAGCATATGTGTGCGTCTTTTCACATAAACATGGTGCTATTTGCCTGATTTCAACGTCTGTGAAGCTTTGCCCACAGACTCAATTTTTTTTCCTAAAACGCAAATGCTTTGGCTAAAAACGGGCAAGCTACATTGGTTTTATGCTTCATTTTATTGCGTGACTGTGTAGTGGTGGCAGGATAGTTTGTGTGTAGTGGTAAATTGTTACAGTGTGTACGTTTAAAGGGTGCTTTTTTTATTCGTTTAGTCAACACTCATTGGCATTAGGAGAGTTTTAATTTATTAACAATTAGGTTAGAATTTTCTTTATTTTTAGTGGGTGGCACAGAAATCAAACTGATGGTACTGCGAACAAATAGCAACCATCAATAGTGTGTACTTATCAGGTACATTTTTTTTAATCATAGTACTACCCCATTTACTTAATCTCCCACTTTAATATACCACCAGTTAGAGCACAATATATTGCTGTGCTTAAAAAACAAGTCGAAGCACTAGAACGGAGTTTCAATAACTTTTATTGACCAAACTGCAACTTACAATAAAAAAAGGTTATTATTAATAACATATGTGAAACCTGCTTGATGTGCATCGGCGACATGCTGACGCTACAGTTTGTTTACTGGCGCTGAAGATCCCAGCAGTCCCAATTTACTGTTGTTTTCTCTGTGCTCTAAAAGCCCCTAGAGAGGCATGCTGAAGCCTCACAGTCCAAACCTCATCCCTGCAGCATCAGAGTCCACTTTAAGGCTGTCGAAACAGGACATTACAAAAATGGCCACTTATTAAGCATGGAAATGTTGACAGCTCCATTGAAGGACACTGGAGCAGCAGCATTCTAAAAACTGATATAGGCTGCTGTGCCCTAATGTACAGCTTCTGAGTCTTCATCGCTTCTGTCTCTCCAGGATACGTAGATTGCACAAGGAAATGATAGCAGCAGAAGCTGTGGGCCAGGGCAAACAGCAGTTATTCACCTTCCCTCCTTCCATATTTCACTGTGCCAGTGGAGCTGCGGGCAGTGGGAGGGGCCAGTTCTCATCAACCTCTAGGTCCCTTTCTGCTTTGCGAAACAAAGAAAAGCAGCTGGGCAGAGCCAACTGAGAATCAGGGGCTGACTTAAGTCTCCTCTCAAAACTCCATTAACTGAAATATACATAGAGGAGGGACTGTGAAAGGCATAGAATCTTCGGAGGCACAAGCCATTCTACCTCCTGTTTTTTTTGTTCAATTAAATTCCTACCTCATGAGGTGGAATGTTCAGCGTTCTGTCCATCATCACCTTGTGTTTGCTTTGTTCGCCCTAAGTTGGCAGGGTATGCCCAGACGTGGGTCCCTTGCTCACTTTGCCACTGGATTCAAGCTAGCCTGGCTGATGAGAGATGTTACCCCGAAACTGATCCCAGGATGCTTGTTTCCGGTCCAGGGAAGACCTGGCTTGGCAGTTCGGGCTAGGTTGTTCCCATGAGTAAAAGGGTCAGGACCTATTTGCATATAGCTGGGTTTGAACTGAGGTGGCAAAGTGAGCTAAAGAACGATGATGGATTCAACCCAGATCTAATAGTGACTGAGGGTGAGTGTCTGAAAAGTTTCAGTGCTCCGTCCATCATCTCCTTGTGTTTGGAATGTTCTAGTAGCCTTCGAATGTTCTAGTAGCCTTACAGACGGGGACAATGGAATTATAGGACAGGAAAGGATCGAATAATGGCGGTGCTGATTTAATTATGCAGCAAGAAAAAGCAAATCATGCGGCATAATGCAGCACATTTTGTGACATTATTACTGTATTTTGTTTTGTTTATAAATGTTAACACTGTCCGGGCAAAGGTTTCACCTCATTAATAACAGTTAAATACAGCAATGAGCATTTGAAAGGAGACCAGTCAACTTTTGCAAAGAGTCTTTCACTGTGCAGCAACATCTACAGCGTTTTTAGTACCCTTTGTTCTGTTTGAGCTATAAACAATTTTTTTCGTAAAATCTTAAACATATAATCGATTATCTGGCAAATTCATACTTTTGCTGAAAACGCCACAGGCGCAGATTCGTATCACTCCAGTAGCCCTGCTTATAGAGCACTGTAATGGGCTAACCTACCCATTAAAGTCCTGCTCCCTTATTATTGTCCTTTGCCTTCAGCTTGGGGCCAGTAAAACTTGACTGGGCATCGAGGATGTAGCCTTACGGCTAGAGCGGTCGACCTCGAAGCTGGGGAACCGGGTTCGAGTCTCGGCAACGACGCTCAACATCCTGTGATTCTGGGCAAATCACTTAATCTCCCGGTGCTTAACAAAAATGAATGTGTCCATCTGTAAGGAAACTGGTACTCATGTAAAGCGATCTGATACCCGATGTCTCGGGTCTAGTACGCGCTATATAAAACTCTATTAAAAAAACAACAAAAAAAACTAATTGCTTTTAGAACATTGGAATGTTGGGTGCTCCATTGAAAACAATGGAGTAGCTCCGGGCTTATAATGGCTGGTATAAGCCCGGAGCTCCAACATTCCAATGTTTCTTTGTTCACAGCTGTGGCTGTGAACAAAGGCTTCCGGGAGCCTGAGGGGATTTCAATCCCCTCACGCTCCCTGAAGCCTTTGTTTTATTTGTTAGAACATTCTGCCCGCTAGTGGCAGAATGTTCTAATATCCTTATAGCCCTTCGTAGCTGGGCTATACCGGCTATTAAAGTCCTGCTCCCTTGTTAACGCTGGAGCAGAGCGGGCCTTTAATAGCCGGTATAGCCCGCTACAGCAGGCTATAAGGCTATATTATAACCCACTGCGGAGGTCAAACAGGTTCTATTAGAAAATTAGAATGTAGAGAGCTCTATTGAAAACAACGGAGCAGTAGTGGGCTATTTGCACTAGTACAGGCCCCATACTATCACTATTTTAATGCTAACTTCTGTCTCTATTCAAGATCTGAGGAAGTATGCAGAGGAGAGAGAGAAACAGAAACAAGTTCTGTGGGTGAGAGACAACAGCAAGTCTTTTTTAGGCCTCGCGCCTAGCGTTGCAGTGCGCAGCCCTGCTCGCGCAGCGCGAGACCTCTAGAAAGGGCTTCTGAAAGCTACCCACACGCTCGTGCGTGTGGTTTTGCTTTTGGAAGCCCACATTGGCTGGAGCGTGCCTTTTTTTTGCGGAGACGGCACGCAATTGGTCAAAGGCGGGCACATGTCCCGCCTTTGCCGCGCCCATTCCCGACGGTGGCCAGAACGCGCAGCAGCGCGCGTTCGTCTGCTGCCGCTGCCGCGCTCCCTCCCCCGCTCCTCTGTGGTGCGCGCGCACCACTAGCTTACTCGTTCTCCAAGTCGTTGATGCTTCTCTTTCATTTGTGCGTTTTGTTTTTTCTTCGTTTTAGTTTGTGAAACTTGTCCTACTGTTCTCAATTATGTAAACTACTAATTACTAAAGCGTCACTTTTAAAAAAAAACACAGGAAAGCTAAAAGGACGATAAGTGGTTACCATTATCGCAAACATTTTCACTTGTGTGACTGTGTACTATTCTACGCCTGTCTTTGTCTGTGTATGTGTGACTTTGCTGTTGAGTGTAAGTGTGTGATACTTAGAGACTGATCATGGAGGCTCATCTGTCCACAGGCTTATGTTTCGGGTTTCTGTTGAGTTCGGTGTGGGATTTGTATCCGGATGTGTCTGAAATGCATATGTGAGGTCTGTGTCTGTGCGCAGTGTCGGCTTTAGCACTGTGTGACAATCTTTGTTGGTGCGCCGCCTCCCAGACCTCCTCCTCTACAAATTCCACCATTGCCACACTGTAACAGTGCCCCTCATCTCTCCATAGCCCCATCTCCCACTTATTTAATTTATTTTATAACACTATTCATCCTGAATAGGGCGTCAGAGCGCTTTACATCACATACATATTTATAGACATACAATCAAACACAAAAGTGTGTAAATCAATTAGCGTGTAAATTGAGGTGCTGCACTCAGAGTGTCACAAACAACTAGCCCACGGGCGCCGTCTGTGATTGTTGTGGGATTGCACAGCCTGCTTCCAACGTTAAAAACAAAAACAAAAATAAAAAGTATATATAAAAAAAAAACGGGGACCTCAAGTGCGCTGCTCCAGGGGGTCGCGCCAGGCCAACAGGAATGGCAGCTCCGCCACTCGAAGAGACGAAGAGACCGCGGCCCCCACAGCAGCATGTAAGGCATTCCACAGAAACGCGGCTGTGTTATATACCTAAAGGACAGAAGGGGAACCATTAAGAAGCAACGCCACCTGCCGCTAGGCTCGGGGGGAACAACAGCAGCTGTGGGGGCCTGACTCACCCGGCACGCGGAGGGCAGATGCGCAGCCCAATAGGGAGGTCTTCTTAACTGGTCGGCATGGCGTGAGTGCAGATGGGCATCTTTCATTTCCACGACGACCGATGTTATGGAAATGAAAGACAGGCACTGGGTCTCGTTTCGGTCACAGTGCTAGTGGCGCAACACCCATTCCGCTCCTCCACCCTTCAGCGAGCTTGGCTCCCGCTTGCGATGGCACCGGTCACATCGCCCAAAAGCTGGCACTGTCTGTGTGTGTGGAAACATTTGTGATGGCTGCAGGTAGACATGTTTGTATCGGGTGAGTGTTTCTGTGTATGGATGTGTGGGTTAAAGACATGACAGATTTTATAACTGATATCATGGAAACTATATGAGGGCAAGCTAAGTACAAGATTTTTCATACCACAATTAATTGCCAGCTAAGGAAATTGCGGTTAATTGTTGGACTTGGCAGCTTGTGGTGTGAGGGATAGAGGGAGGGAGGGAGAGAGAGAGAGAGACAGAGAGAGAGAGAGAGACAGAGAGAGAGAGAGCGAGATAGAGAATTTCCTTACTTACAGCTTCAACGTACATTGGTAAACAAGCATTTGCAATGCAATAGGTCTCGCATTTGCGAGAGTTTAAGCGATTGTAATTGTAAATAACGATGCCTTTTATTCATGTTTGAAAAACCAATACGTAAATAAAAAGGCATCGTCATTTACAATGCCAATTGCTCAAATTCTCGCAAATGCGAGACCTATTGCATTGCAAATGCTTTTTACTCTTGCCTTGCCCCCTACTTCCTTCCTTCCCCCTCACCATCTTTTGCTATCCCTTCCCAACCTTCTCTATCCTTTTTACTCTTACTTTTCCCCCTACTTCCTTCCTCGCCCTCACCATCTTTTGCTATCCCTTCCCACCAAACAGATGTGCACTCCCGGCTGCTCGGGCAAATCTGTGGGCATCTCATCCAGACCACATCTGGAAAAATAGCAAGGAGAAATAAGGGATGGACAGACACTTTTGTTTTTTAGTGGCTAGCATTCATCACTCATTTTGGATTAATATTCACACAAAAGGATGTTTGCACTCATCTGTGGGCAAACCAAAGCGGAATCCCAAGTAGTAATTGTAATGATTCATTATCAATATTTAGTCCGGTCTAAATAATAATAATGAATTATTACAATTACTACTTGGGATTAGGTTTTGAGCCACTGATCATCCATCACTTGCTGTTGTTGATAGGAATCTTACAGTTCCTAAAACCTTGGTAGAACAGTGAAACAAAGCAGACAGGCTACCTCACCAGGCTCAGGCCCTCACAAGTTAAAGGTGGGAGTTACCTCTCAACCCCCACCAACAGCCCCCATCTTTATTGTGCTTTACAAAAACGGAACATTCCAAAACCTCAATATAGGAAACTTATTGTAGGTTTGTATATCTGTGAATGCCTGTAAGACTATCTGGCATGGCATTGTTGTTTACCACAAAGAGTGGTTCTACTACGCAATAAGAAAACGAGCATTTGCTATGCAATAGGTGTCGCATTTGCGAGAGTTTGAGCTATTGGCATTGTAAATACCAATGCCTTTTATTTCTGTATTTTAAAAACCTGCAAGCGGTGCGTAAACAGGCACTTTGTACTTGCAGTCGTTGCTTACGAGAAGCAACGCTGGCAGTAACTATGCCTCTTTACTGCCAGCCTTCCTTTTCGTAAGCAAGGACTATAAGTACAAAGGGCGTGTTTATGCACCGCATACAGCTTTTCGAAACACATAAATAAAAGGCATTGTCGTTTACAATGGCAATAGCTCAAACTCTTGCAAATGCAACACCAATAGCTCAAACTTTAATAATGCGAGACCTATTGCATTGCAAATGCTTGTTTTCCCTGTGGCTCACATTGTCACAGTCCAGCAGGAGGAGGTAAGGGTAAGTATCCCCGCTCATGGCTCTCACTCTGCTCTGTCAAACACGGTGAATCATTTTGGCGGAACTGAGGGACATGCAATGGCTGGGATGACCCATCCTTACTGTTGTCATAGCTCCTTGCTGTTCATTCATTTTATTTAGTGCTGCATGTGCAGCCACTACACTAAATGAACACCACAGCCGGAGCTGTGAATGCAGAGCGTCGAAAGCTTTTGACGAGAGCAGTGGGTTTTTTAAAACCATGTGTCTTGCGGGAGGCTTTTTTTTTGTTTTAAAAGAGGACACTATTCTGCTACCGCAGACTATACTAGTCCTTAAAGCCCCAATTCCATATTGTGGGCCTTGCCCTCAGCTCAGGCCAACAACTCCAGAGATGGTCCTTTAATAGCTAGAAGGATAAATTAAAACATTGGAATGTTGGGAGCTCCATTGAAGACATCAAAGTATAGATCTTTGTCTCCAGCGTTCTATTGCTTGTGTTCCTGTTTCTCCCTGTTTAACTTAAAACATTCCACGCTAGGTGGCAAGAATGTTCTAAGAGCATTATAGCAGTTCTGCTGAGGACTAAACTGATCGTTAAAGGTCCGCTTCCTTGTTGACTCTGGTAGAGGGAATTTAATGATGGGACTAGCCCAAAGAAACGGGCTATACTGCTATATTAGAACATTGGAATCTTGAAAACTCTTTCGAAGATAATCGAGATGAAGTGGGCCATAAGCACTAGCATAGGCCAGCTGTATCAAAATTTGAATACTTTAATCTAATACAGTCTCTGATTCACCCTCCCCTATGCCTCTCCTCAAAGGAGACATGGAGGCAAAGGCTGTGGGCAAGGGAAAGCAGTGCCTCGGGAGAGTGTTAAGCCTTCTAGCTTGTGCCTTTGCTTCTGCTTTGCCATACAAAATGAAACAATTTGGCAAAGGCTGTGGACACTTCATCATGTCTGCTTTTACAGTTCCTGCTGTTCCTTCATGTCAGTCAGTGTTGGGCAGGCGCAGCCGCAGCACTAACTGAACAATGAACAGCACAGCATCCGCTGTGAATGCAGAGAGATTAAAGCTTCAAAGAGCTGCAGGAATATTGACTGAACAGTGAACACAGCAGGAGCTATAAAAGCAGAAAGATTCACGCTTCTCAGAGCTTGCGGTGGCTATTTTTCTTTAAATTGGGACTGTGTGCTTACAGCACCAGGATATCCTCAAGGGTGACAAGTAGCGCTCTACAAATCTACTGGTTGTTTGACAGTTCCCCACAGTGGCTCGGGCCAGTAATGCAGGAGACTGCTTTTAAAAGGCTGGTATAGCCTGTTGTGACAAACTATAAGGCTAAAATACTACTGTAAGTGGAATGTTGGGAACTGGTCAGGCAATCAGAATGTTCAGATTGCTACATATATTTAATGCTAAAGGCCCACACAGGGGAGTATTATTGGCTGGCCAGCCCATCTGTTGGACAAATAGAGAGCACCACGGCAGCATGAGCAGTTTCTCACCTGAATGTTTGGGCTGTATCCTCCCATGTCCCTCTCCGTGCCGCTTGCCTCACAGCTGCGGGTACACAGATGGAGGTCTGGGCTTCTCCCCGTGCTTTTGGTAAAAAAAAGCCCAATCAGCCAAAGAAAAGTAGAAAAACGTCAACAAATATTTTCTATTGTTTTTGGCTGATTGACTTTGCCGTCACCAAAGATAAGGGGAGCATCCCACACAGCCATCTATGCACTGCCAGCTCTATTACAAGAGAAAGTGGGAGCATTAAGGATAGATAAGAGTCATTTTAAGCAGCCAAAAATGCATTTGAGGGGCTGCTCATGGTCTCGCAGAGCTCCCTAATTTGGTTGTGTTTGTTTGCGTGTGGGGTGTCAGCAGGGGCGTCGCTTCAGGGGGGGTGTTTGGGGTGTTACACCACCCTAATAAATGTATTCTGTAGTAAATAGTTGGGTACAGGTGCTTTAAATCGGTGGTGTTTGTCGGATTTCACTCGGGATTTTTATATACACATGCAGACAAAAACACACACACACACACGTCTCTGTTTCAAAGGTGTTAAAAACTGTTATTTTATGAAACACTGAGTTATAAGTAGCCCTCACAATCCACACTCCTCTCCCTTCCTTCTGCTCCTTAAGGCCCCCTTCCTGCTTTGCTTCTCGTATAATGTATTTTAACCCACGTGATTGTTGGGAAATCTGAAGCTCGCCCCCCACCCCTTCTCCCCAGTCTTACTGACCAAGCTACACCCCTGGGTGTTAGTAGACTAATTGCCTTCATCTGCAGGGCAATAACTGCTAATTGCATCCCCCTAGTTATGCACCCTCATCTGTGGCTCGAGGAGGATAATCGGCTGCTGCTGCCGGAAAGTGCGGGCAACAAATCTTAATTCGAATTTCCGAATGTTGGGACCTGCACAGAAGGCAGTGCTGTGCCAGAGGGCCAAGAATGCTAGTATTGTTCTTCTCGAACATTCTAGTTTTTATCTTTCAATTTGTCCATGTCTAGTTTAGAAACTTCTCCCACGAGTGGGTGTTATAGTCTAATTGTATTATAGTCCTCTGCCCTTGAGCTAAAGCTGATGCTAAAGGCTCTCTCTTTCATTATAGTCCACCGCCTCTAGCTTGGGCCTATACTCCTGGGTAGAGATCCTTTAACAGCCACATAGCTCTCAGCATCTGTCTTTAATGCACTAATCCATTAGCAGAAATAGCAGAATGAAGTGCTTCTTGCCCTACATTCAGGATTTTATCATTTTTTTATCCTAAAAGCATAAGATGGGGTGCTTACTGCTTCCTAATACAGTGACGCACGACCCAATAAAAATTGCCCATGAAATACTGTGCTGCAGTTTCAGGTAGTATTAACTGGGTTTAATCCATCTTTTTTTTTTGTTCACAGAATGACAACCGAAAAGGATTCTTCTTCGCTGGCCGAAAGAATAAGAACTAAGTCTAACACCAACACATATTATGGTATTCACATCTCAGTCATTTCAAAACAGAAAATTGTGTAACTCCGACACAGTCGGCATAATCTTCAGTCAGGGAGACAGCTATTGAGATTGTGGACGTGCTAGCTTGAATACATCTAAATATGAAATGATATATTATTTTGTATAATCTTGGTTCATATGTTTGCGACTGAACATTTTAAGACTCCTTGGCATTGCTTTAAGATTGTTCTAAGAAAAGATTATTTGGCTGACCAGCATTTAAAAAAAAAAAAAAATGGTAAGACAAACACAAAGCAGCAAACCTAACGGAATCCTTTTTAGGAACAAAACAGTGTTCCTTAACATGAGCCTGCAGCTGAATGTGATTGGTCCAGATGAGAATCTTGCCTAAAACTAAACAACATTTTATTGGCAGCTTTAGGTGGGTCTTAAACTGGACAGCGGCCCTTGTCCATGCTGTACCGTAACACACTCTCCAAACATATACTGCATTCCAAGATCAGACTAAAATGTTTAATGTGTAGTTATTCATTTCACCTATTGATAAGTATGTCCTTATAATATCTAAATGCTATTCAACTCACTGCCCACTACAATCAGACTGAAGTATGTTTTAATAACATGTATATTTCTTTACTTTTTTCACCCTTCGTAGGAATTCAAATTCTACTGACCACTGTAATCATTTTCATTTACCTCTTTTTATTGGCCTATGTTGTACATCATGTCCTGGTATGATGGGATTGTGACACGGCTGGGTGGATGTTGTCCAAGGAGGTGACTCCAGGGAATGAAGAATCATCCCCATGTCTTAATAAAGTCCCTGTAAACCGCCTCCACCTTGTTCTTAAAACATTTAGCTAGATTATCATATATATTTTGCGTAGGGACTAAGGTATTAGCATTAGGGGGGGCATGAGAGCAGCTGGACTGTTGAAAAAGATTTCAGTTGGCAAATTACATCAGTGGATGGGGTCCAACCCCTGTTTGTCCACAGAGAAGCAGAGATACCCCTATTCCATTGATCACACCTCAATAAGGTTAGAATTAACAATATCCTTCAGCGCAGTTTCCTGACCTTTCTGACTGGGCCAAACAACATCCATATAAAGTGGATCCAAGGGAAGTGCACAACTCTGTGCACATGGAAATCAGTGACGAATGGAAAACCTTAAACGAGAAATAGACGTTTCGAGTACACCATTATGCTCTTCTAACTACATTATGTCTGACACCACTGTAATATCAAATGAACATCATTTTCTGCTGAGTGGTGTGTTCCTTGCCATCACTCTAGACAATATCTTAATCTACACCTACACAGTCTCACAAACTAGGTCACAGACTTTAGACACAGGGAGAGAATCTACCACAAAGACCAGATAGAGTTCCTGAAATATATTTTTTTCCCCATCATATTTTTAGGTGTCACATACCTGTGCAAAGTAAGTATAATAAGAAATTGGCCTAATCTGCAAACCATGAATGAACAACTGCAGTGGTTTAGGGGATTTGCAAACTTTTATTTCTGTCTTGTCCCTCACCTCCTCTTTAACACTTCTAACAGAGAAAAAGGCCAGTACATCTATAGTAAGGGAAAGCCTTTTGTCTTTGACACCTTAGAGGGCTATTTTGTTTGGCACATTCTCTGTTATAATCCAACCTCTACATATCATATGTACACAAAACTGGTGTCCTGGGATGGTGCAGCTGGAGCAATGGTGTCACAACATAATGCTAATATGGGTCTATGACCGATTATTTTTCAAAGAAGAGTTTGCCTGCTCAATTGAACTACATCATCTACGATAAAATGTTTAGGGCTTATGAAAATGGGTCAAAGCGCTATGAAGATGTTTGGTGCACTCTCGACTGGTAACCTTGTTGGATTGCTCACCACTGTTGTCTGCTGCAGACTTCTTGTTGGCTCCAAACTTCTGTAGAGCTATGTACTTTGAAACAGGTTGTTTTTTCAGTACTTGTCCATGACACAATTCAGACAGCACCTGGAGGATGCTTCACTTTGCCTGTCCCTCTCCCTGCGTCCTGTATTCTTCTCCTTTACCTGTGTCTGGAGTCTGATGGCACAGCTCACCCGCTGATAGCCGTCCTGGCGAGGGATTAATTGATCCTGACATTGTCCCTTCTTTGTGCTCATTCACTGCAGAATGGGCAAGTTACTGCCTAAACTCGGTGTTTTCTTCCCATTTTCATTCTCCCACCTATTTTAACAAACCAGAGAGCTAGCTCTTGCACACTGGTCCTTCAAACCAGCAGAAGTCATGTGCTATGTTCCAGGACCTGTACTAGTCAGTGTGGGCTTGCAGTGCGCCCATCGGTTCCCGTGTATCCAAATTCCACCTCACAATGAGTGACCTAACAAGGTTACTAATGATTTTCCAGTACACTGCATGTTGGTTAGTGATGTGGTGTATGTTGGAATCCCATAAGACTGAAGCTTTTGATGCCCGGTGGAACATGCTGGAAAAATCTGAATCCATTAGTGAACATATCGCGGACGTCTGCGATTCATCCTTTTAAATCAATACGCTTTCAGATGCTGAGTGGTCACAAAAATGGAGACAATTTAGTGCCCGACTGATGGGAATCACCTGGATTGGTAATGTGGTAATACAAGCCGGCTTGTAACTTACAGTAACAAACAAGAGCCGGTGTATACAAAGGCTGTAAAACACAACAAAAGAAGAAATTACCAAGAAAAACTAGTTGAAGATGCATGAGATCAATAAAGTCAGTGACCATCACAATTCTGGTGGGATAGTAGAATGTGCAAATTGTTTCTTAGGTGGAACGCATGAAGGGGGAAATAAAGTGAATCACAGACCATTGACCAACGAACTCTTGCTCTGAATGTTTTTTCACTCTCTTTTTTTTTACGTGATCCCAGGCTCTTGCTCTAGCAAATTAGTTATCAACATTACTTTTCCAGTAGCTGCACAGACATCCATAAATACAATTATTTCATGGTCCCTTTGGAAACTACCAACATGGGCGCCATGGGGGACCATCTATGTGTGCAAGTCTACCATACTGCAAATCTGAGAATTCCGTGGCTTGAAAATATGGAAAAATTAGCTACTGTCGCTGGAGGAATTTGGTTCCCTACTGATATGCTTGTTATTTGCTAAATGGAGGTGATTCAAATATGGTTCCGCAATTTTACCCAGTAAATTCTATGCTCTCTTAGACATACCTTCATTTAGTGCATGTGACCAGAGCAGGAAGGAAGACACGTCCTACTAGACTTTACATCTTCGTAATATTCTGAACCATCTGTCAAAGATCATTGCCTACCAAGTAGTTCTTTGAAGTCACTCAAAGCAGAAATCCCTTATTTTTTCAGGATGCACTATGCCAAATGCCTAGATTTTAATTGACAATTTCAAGGAAGGTTTCGCTATTTTTTCATGCTATATGCCCAGTAATAAAGTATCCACTCTTGCTGTTTGGACAGAAGCACAGAGCTGACAATGGCAGTGGAGCAACTTTGCGCTGAGACTCTAACATCTCCCCTCTTCCGGATTCACCAACACGAGACGCGCCAAAGAAAGAACAAGATCAAATCCTCATCATTTATCACTTGTGCCACTCAAATAAAGACTTTGTAAAAACCGGATAATACAAGAGGTTGGTTAATAAACTCTGCATTTCTTGTAATGGAAATAGCAGCTGGGATGCAGCGCCACTTTTATTTCTTGGGCTATCAGTTTGAAGGTGGAATCATCTATGATAAATATCGGAGGACTTTTCTATGTTTTGTTCTCAAAACTAATCAGTTCTTTTACCTAATGGACCTTGTCTGCAAGTTTTGGTACTCTGGTATTCTTACAGCATTGGCGCAAAAAAGAGAACTGGAAGAGGGGTGGACTGAAACGCACAATAGTTAAACGGGTTTGAAAGGCCAGGCATGAAGTGATGACAGATGCTTGACTATTCAGAAGGAAGAATGAAGACAACGTAGAAGGACTAATAAGGAAGGAACACTTCTATAGTAGAACAGCAGTAGAGAAAATAGAAGGAAGACCCCTTCCCTACTTGGAACAGATCTCAGATTTGCATTCGTAAGCGTCTACTAATGGCTGCACATCCAACAGCTCTTACAAGGACTTGAGTTATAAAAGGCAGTTAACTTATGGGCAGAACTCTTTCAAGGCCCAGTTGTGGTCCAGTTTTTATGGTGTATAAATATCACAGATGTATTTGTACATAAGGTACAATATGTTTAATGGGAACACTTTAATTGAAGATTGTGTTTGTAAATCAGAAACACGGTCAAAAAAGGTGTGTGTAAGTAATGCATACGTCTTAACCAGCCAATGCCAGTCATAGGCACATAAATATCTCAAGCATGAGTTACTTCATTAAGTGAGCGCTTTAGAACCTTCTTTGTATACTGAAAGGTTTAGTAAAGCACAGGTTACATGGTTCCCTAGACATACACCAAGGAGTAGGTGATCTAACTTGCAAAGGGGGTAATGCTACAAACACGAGAGCAGCACTGAGTGAATTATAATCCCACGCTTGGTAGAACTAAATGAAATGGTCAGAAGCAAAGATTCTAGATTCATCAGACCTTGTTCAGGAATTTGTACCAACTAAATATGGGTGAGGGTTGGGGGATTTAAATTGTGGACACTGCAAGTAATCCAGAAAGGTACAGTGCTAGGGAAAGGACCGGGAGAGTGTTCACCCCCTCAGGGATGTGCCTGCGCAACAGGAAAGAAGGATACACTTTTCAACCTGGGGTGACAGTCTACATGGGCATAAGTAAGCTGTAGATTTAACTGGCACTTCAACTGCAAAAAAAAGACTATCAACAGTGGAATTGGCTGGCCCAGTGACAGATTTTGTCGCTGATTAGGACTCGGTGAAACAGTGGGTGAGCATGACCTCCATGCCTTCAGGAATTTGAAGAGCAGAGGTCCCTTGAAAAACAAATTCCTGTCTTAAATAATCTAAAATGCTACAGGCACTCAAAAAATATTACAATGCCCTTTTGTTTGCTGAGCTACCCTTATCATACCCGGGGTATTCGGGATACTGCACTACATGAAGAGTTGGAAAAAACGCAAACTAAACTAGACATTTTACAGCAGATTTTTCTACAATGCCAAATGATTTATAAACAGTTAACATAATCAAAGTATGCAATTTGACAAGGCCTATACTTTTTCTAAAAATATAAATGATCTGCCCTAACTTCTATTATAAATTTCCTTTGATTCCCCCATCCTGTCGTTCATATAATAAAACTTATTATCACTCGCATAATAGAACCGCGAATCTTCTCGGAAGGGTTTAGAATGGAAACATAAAAAGTTGCACCAAGTCCACAATCTCAGAGATTAGATAATAGATCTATCCCTCACACAAGACAAATGCCACCGGCCATCTGGGGAATTATGCAATATCATAATTAGTAACTGCCCACAAACCATAAATTATCATTCAGACAATACCTTGGAAGTATTTGGAAATGCACCCATTTGATTATAAACATCATTTTATCTCTTTTTTTTTGTTTTGTTTAAGAAAAGAAATACATTTATATCCAAATATAAAATTGGCATAAATAAATATTGTACCACGCCTAATTATCACGTTAATAATGAATAAAGTGCTTTTGTTCTCAAACACCAGCCCGTAATTTTCTGAATATGCACAAATTAAACCCAATGGCCACTTTCATTTAAAAAAAAAAAAACATACACATTTTGTACCCCCAAATTAGAGTGTCATTGTTTAAAAATACACTCACAGACACCACTAATAAAATCATTTTTTTTTTTTTAGTAAATTGGCATTTTCAGTAAGCACAAGTGTTTTAATTTCAAATACAGTTCTTAAATTTTTGGTATAATTAGGTATGACAGACATGGCAATTATATTCCTAGTTTTGGCCAATAAGTGCCATCCTGTGTACACCTATCTCATCATATGACAGTCAATGTGCCCTATGTATGCAGAAGCCAAGAGTATGGAGTGGCAGGAGGTCCTGCTAACGCCCACCCGCAGCAGTACACCAACAAGCAATGTTCTGCCCCTGCTGGTCAGAGAAAGATCCCAGGCAAAACACAGACACAAACTAATAGAACAATAATCTTAAAGTGTGACACAGCACGCTTTCAGTGACACTGAGAACTTTCTGTTGCAGCACAGAGTGGGACAATGGTTCCTCTACATAATAGGGCCCCAGGTGCCTAGGTGTACAATGCCATCATGTATCAAGGCGTGCCCATGCCAGTCAATGCCGCCTGGTATCAGTGTATAATACAGGCCAGACAGTGTTATCCTGCTGACCCATTTCTACCTATGCCTCTTGCTCATCAATGCTCATTAATGTCTTGTGCCTATGTGTGGCTCCAAGCAAGTCAACACACATGTGCCCAGCTGTGCCTGATGCAAGTCATTGCCATCATATGCCCAATGCCAAACAGAAATGCCACCATGTACCTAGGTGAGTCTCTTCCATCCAGGAAATAACACATACTTTTATACATGCATGCACAAACAACATTAGACATGTACTTCTACACGAATGAACACACACCCATACATACACACGTACAACACACATTTAAAACCACACACACCAACCCTTTCCACACTTACCTCCAGCTCACTACACTGGTAAACAACCATGTTATTATCCGCTGCATATCTTCAGCTCAGTCCAGTCATAGTTAGCTTGAGAGTAGTCAGATAGGGGAACAGAGGTGAACTTCACTACAATCCAGTCTGGATGAGGCACACACAAAGGCAGTGTCACGGACAGTTAAGGCCTGCACAGATGAGACTATCTCCATGATACATGCATGGCAGTTGGCTCTTTATTGCTCCTCCCTGCAATGCATGTGGGTGAAAAGCAAATCAGCTAAGAACATTGCCACACGTTACTAAGAAACAGCAACGAGGATTGTTGGCTTTCCTGGGTCCAGAACCACAATTACTTGGCAGACACTTTGGAGCCATAGTGCATCCTCAGAACCCAAGACCATCAAAAGGACGTTTGGGAGAGGGTGTAGATAAGCGGATATATAGAGACAGAAAGAGAGGCAAAAAGGAAAGGGCAGAAGAGGTGAGGTGAATTGTAGAACAAGTACAGGGAGATAAGAGAGATACAGGTGAGGCACTGAAAGAGACAGAGGGTGCCATAGGTGACAGTGGTGGTAAGAGAGAGGGGGTGATATAGAAGTGAGGTGGAGAAAAGAGATGGGATTTAGTGATTACTGAGTTATAGAGCAATAGATGAAGAAGTAGAGAACAATTAGGTAAACGAAGTGGGAAGGTAGAGAGAGAGGCGAGGTAGACATTGAGGGGAGTCAAAGAGTAAGTTAGACGGCGGTGGAGAGGATGTAAAGAGGGTAAGACCAGGTTGACAAGGGATAGGTAGAGACAGTCAGAAAAGGATGTAGGTAGAGATGTTGAGACAGTGAAACAGAGGTAAGAGAGACGGAGATAACTTTAGCAGGGATCACCATGGGCAATGACCTGCTTTGGCCATGCCTAAGCACCGAGCGTGCTACAGTCTCTGGAAGTCAAAAACTGTGCTTGTGTAATGGGGCATTTGTCCTGTCACACATGGGGAACACCTCTGGAGGCTGGAGCTGTTCACAGGGCTGCTCTACCCATCCTGCCACTCTGGCATCTTCCCAGTGGGTTGCAAGTCACAAGCCTGCTTCAAGACCCAATAGGCTGCCATGAACCAACCATGCCCCCATGGGTCCTGCTGTGTCGGGCCGGTATGAACTTACCTGCCGGGGTTGATTTTCATTTCCCATTTAAACAAAGCTGTGCCACAGCACCTCCAGATCAGTGCAGGAGATGGATTCACCACTACTTCATCCATATACTGTTGAATGTGCCCGATTGTACCGCTGCATGTGCATTGTAACCACGTCCACTGAAATGAGGAGATTCTGCAGGCACAGCTTTTTTCCCGCATTAGTATGGATTTGCTGCATTTGCCACATAATCCATTATATGCTGCATAAGCCACAAATTTTAACAAAAAACGTGTTTCCAGGCTCAAACAGATCAAAAAGGTACTAAAAACGTGGCGACGTATTTGCACGCACTGGACGGCCCTTTGCAACGGTTAATGGGTCATCTTTCAGTTGCTTATTTCTGTATCTGGTTGTTACACTGGTACTAATGAAATGAAATCTTTACCCAGAGTATTACCATGTGTAAAAAAAAGAAAAAACAAGTCAAAGTAATGAAGTAATACTATCAAAAAGTGTGCCCGTTAGGTCACATAATTTGCCTTTTCTCGCCGAAGTTAGTCAACCCTACCACAAAATTTGGTGCTGCCCTGACACATAATTCCAGGGGCCCTGATTGTATTACATTTAATACATGTGCTTTGTAATGCTGAACGTGGACCTCCCAACACTTGAAGATGGTTTCCTGTGTTATCCCCTAAATTACAAATGCATTTTTATTGCATCACTAATTTTGGTAGTTGTTTCCCCTATATTAGATCGGTATTCTAGATTGTTTATGTTTTTTTATTGACATAGTTGTTTCTGATGTATTTTGTTTTCGCAGTTGTGACTTTTTTTTAGTTTAACGGTTCCTATTGTTTCACAGTATCAAAGATCGGGAGAAAAAAGTAAACCATTTACATGAACAATAGTGAGTAAACAAATGATGCTACGGATTAGTTTGTTATTATTTAGATGAAAAAGCTAGCTAACCATACAGTCAAGGTGAGGCGGATCCCCACACTATACTTACGTGCTCAGATTTCTCGGAATTAAAGTTCCGGACTCTGCTTTAGGAACCCCCTACTTTATGTCGAGATGAACCAGAGA
Source organism: Calotriton arnoldi (assembly GCA_963921515.1). Lineage (NCBI taxonomy): Eukaryota > Metazoa > Chordata > Amphibia > Caudata > Salamandridae > Calotriton > Calotriton arnoldi. The sequence continues at coordinate 3,670,482 of CAWUFW010000636.1, read as the reverse complement.
TCAAGCAAACCTCGTCAGCAGAATAGGGCAAGCATGCTAAAGAATGCTTAACAGTTAATTCAAGATTTATAAAATGTGCATTTTTATTTGTAATATCACCCTCAGAACACTATTTTACAAACACATGAATGGAAATTAAAAAGACATATTTAATAGAATTGAATACTCTAAGGTCTATGAAAGCCCCAAACGGAAAGTAGTATTAAAGTAAAAAAACATAACCTGTTGATTATTTAGAATTTTCACCCCCTGTAAGGTACATAAAGTGATCTGGCGCCTAGTGGTTATATGGTATGGACACAGATAGACGTAAAGATTCTGCTGCAATAACATGAGGAGTAAAACAAGTAAATGGAAACATTTATTTAAAAGAGTTCATTAGACCAACAAGCAACAGAAAAAGTCATACCATAAAAGAGGATGCCATAGTTTTAAGATTACTCAACTGGAAATACAAGAAAAATGCAAACCATCCCTAATTTTAAAGCAGTAGTTAGTCTTCTAGAGTAGCCCAAAATCCGCAGGGCCGAGTAGTAAAACCAGTGAAAAGTCTTCTTTTCGGGAGACGCAGTGTGATGACAGAGCCCTTCTATCGACTGTAGGAACAGTTCTATGATTGTCGTCATGCACCAGTACCCAACCTACACTGGAGGAATCATGACAAAGCGGCTTCTCCGGAGCGGAACCCAAATCCGAGCGACATTCATGCAATTTAGAAGAAAGATTGCATAGCTGGTCAGGAAAAAAAGACTGTCTTTTTTGCCCTTGGTACTGGTGCTGTGCTTCTGGGTGATGACTTTGCGTGTAACGTCAAGTCTACGTTTGCGAAAGCTATCCTTCCATAGTCGACCACTCCACTCTCAAAAGATTTAGGAAGGCAAACACGTTTTGGAAGGTGGATTTGAAGATGGTGGGGTTCATATATGCGGGTATACAAAAGGTGAGCGCTTCAAGTTTTCTGCTGACGTAATGGATGATGGTCAGAGGAGGGCAACCTGACATTTGGAGAATGACATGGCATGATCTGTGCACATCAATCAATGATACTATTAACATGATTGTGACAAACATGTTCAATGTAACACGATTCCCATGCACCAGTCCCAACTGTGTTGCACCATGACCGAGACATACTGAAGTTAAGGCCTGTGCTTTCTTCCATGCCATTAGCTTTTATATGCTGTTTAGCTTGTTCCACTTTCCTTCTGCATTTCCTTCACTTTTTTGCATGAAAGACAATATTGAAATTCACAATATAAAAAAAACAAAAAACAGCAGGGAAATTCATTTCCGGTATTCTTAGCTCAAAAACAGGTCAGAATGCCAAAGTTGCTTTTCCTGCAGGGAGTGCCCCTGAACTCCAAACACTCCCATCTGAACAGCGAATCATTGATGCTTCTTGCCCTGTAAGCTGGAGCCCATGTCATCATTTTTTGCAGATTTCTATAAAGTCAGTGTCGTGTGGGGCACAAGCCCCCAAAGTGCCTGAGATTCTGAGACTGACACAGTGTCGCTTCCAACCATGGTGGGTTTCACCGCAAAAGGTCTGACGTCTTCAGATTCTTATGTGAAATGTGCTGAAAAGATAGAAAAGAGATCAGAATTAGGAGCTACTACTCAGATCGATTTACGGCATTAACCATATACGGATGCATTCACTCTATTGACAGCGCACGTTCAACGCTCCACAAGGAATGATTGCCATCATGTCTAATTGATGTAACTAGTGGTTGCTTGACATTATGGTATTTTATTGGCGGAACTGCGCATTAATGTGGTCCTTTATTCTAAAAGGATAATATTATATTAGAAATATACCGCTCGTCCTAGGGTACTGCGTTTGTCTATTTAACATGGCGGGGTAGAGATGAGCAGAGGTGTTGCAGAAAGCGGGATGCATTAATCTCTACAAGTATTATTACTTAATTCACCCATGTTCATCTCTGGATGATTGGATGGAGCCTTCAGTGAAATACGCGTGGACGCGTTGGGAATAGACCAGAAGAAGTGCTCTTGGTTGTCCTGGAGAGACTGTGCTACTAGTAGAAATGTGCTCCCTCTTCTTCCCTACAGAACTCATATTTAACCCACCCTCATCTCTACAGTTGGCTCAGGAACACAAGCCTGAGTGTCACACGATAGTGAGCATCTAACAGGATGATATGGAAGGTATATATTCCAGCAACTATGCGTTACAGAGCGTATCCTTAGGGCCATCAGTTAATTTTGATGATTGTCATGAATAAGGATATCTGTTTACAAGACGCTCCAGGATCAGGCTCAAACTAGAAGCTCCTTCACCATCAGCTTATTTTTGAGGGGGAGAATTTCTCCAAAGGGTAAACGTGTAGATCCAACATTTATCATCCAGTGCGCTCAGCCAGGAGAGCTGTTGGGGTGGGCATGTTCTCCACGCAGGCTGTATTGCAGCCTGCATGGAGAAGAGTGAAAGTGCGCATCACTGTCAGAGAGGGCCGACTAAACAGTCATTGCGCACTTAGGAGGGTTGTACCACTCCTCCCCTGCTCTTCAGCCCCGCTCCCTCGTGTGCCACAGCAGGAGGACAAAATAAAATAATAAAATAACATTAGTTATTTTATCATTTTATTTTTTCCTTTCTTTTGCTGCGCCTAGGCAGTGGGGCGATGCTCCTCCACCTTAGCAGAGGAGCTGCCACTACTCCAATGATAACGCCTTAGTTGTGCCAAGTACAGGGCACACGTGTCTTGCATGCATGCATGTGCTGTCTGAGGTGCAGACATCTTTTGGCCATGGAATGTGATACAAGGGTATTAAAATATTTGTTGTCATCAAATGGTGCTCCTTTGGCGTAATATCATGTAGTCAGCGTTGGTGCCGATTAGAGGAAGCACAAGAATTTAGGGGCAAATTAGAAGATAAAATGGTGACAATGTCTACATCAAACGAGGTAACTATTTGATTCAGAAAGCAGTATCTACTTCATTTCTGGTAGCTTTTTTCTGTTCGACTAAAAGGAAGTGCCAATCATTTTGTTTTGTTATGGACCAGTCTTTCCCCTACGACATAAATAGTCAAGAAACATCATAATCCCAATAGCTCATTGGCAAATGGTCACCTGACATACATCCTTGTGAATGTAGGAAACTCAAAGATCTATTTTGTACACCTTTAAAAGGATGACACAAGGCAAAATGTGTTTCATGCATGTAAATGTGCAACTGGCAACAATAGGGGCAACAACAATACGGGCAGAGTACCAAACGTGCACCAATGCACATCAAGGTGCTGTAGAACAGATCTAACAAGTAACAGTGGGACCAACAGATAGGATAAATATATAATCTAAAATATTTAATGATACATTGGGGACGGTAAGCAATGTTAGTCCTAAACTACTGCTCCAAAGCGGAACCCAAATCATAGTGCACGAGATCTGTAATGTACCTTTGGCTGTTAGGTAGGAGCTCACGGAGAAGGTAAGGTGCTTGTGCAAGATAATGTGATCGAGCCGCTATTTTCTCAGAAAGGTTGCCGCAAATAGATATTGCATTTGACATTTCCACAGCTTATCACCAAATTTCACTCCACTCTTCATCCTTCACCATCAAAGCTGATGTGTAAGATCCGTGAAGGGAACATGTTAGTGTATAGCATACCTGGGAAGGTACATGAAAGCTGGACCTCCCTTGCTTGCATATCCCTATGGCAGTTGCTGCCCATTCGTTCAAGTGTGGGAGTTCGGTGACCATGGCGAGAATGTCATAGATGACTTGCCAATAGTTCGCCAGGGTATGACAGGACCATAGCATGTGTTGGAAATCCATCTTGTTGGACTGACATTTTGGACAAGTTAGTTGAACTGTTAGGAATATGCGTATTAAGTTTGGACAGGGTTAGGTAGGCCCTGTGTAATATCATGTATTGTATGTTTTTGAATCGTGTGTTTCGAGAAATACCCTGTGGGGATTCGAGTGCCAATGCCCACTTGGAGTCATGAAGGGGCGTCCGATGTCTTCCTCCCATTTCTCTCATAGGGACTTTAGAGGGATTCCTGTATACTCCTGAATGGGCTTACTTAGCCATGTTATCAAGTGCCGCCCATGGTAAATAGGGTGTGTATGACAGTGCGCGGGGGGTTCCTCATCTATCGTGTGCCACAGTTGTCGGAGTGTGGCCATTAATTGGCCATAGACCAGGAACTGACCAGGGGGAATATCGTGGGTTTGCTGCATTTGGTTGAACGTTAGTAAGTGCCGGTCTAGGAATAAGTCTCCCACTGTGTCGATGGACTTTTCATGCCAGGTGGTTAAGTCCCCGGCTGTGTAAAAACCAGGGAATCGTGGCAGACTACGGAGGAGAATATGTGGTACATATGGTAGTTGGAAAATTCGATTGAGACATCTGCGGGCCACCCAGACATGTAGGATCCATGATTTTTGGAACTTGACTGAGGGTTGGAGGAAATGGTAGAAGGAATTAGGCTGCAAGGGCTCCCGTCCCCGGTACCAGTTTCATACAGATTAATACCAACCAACCATTAAGACATCCACTGAAGCTGGGCTGCAAGATAATATGACTCAAAGGATGGGGCTCCCAATCCACCCTTGCCCATCAGTAGGTGGAGTTTGCTAAGACCGATGCTGCATCACTTGGAATCCCAGTGCAATTCCCCCAGTAATGAGTCCAGCTCTAATCACCACCTTCAACACCTTAGAGACATTACATCCTCAAATTTAGCTGGAAGTATTCTATTATCTCAGAAATTAATTAATCACAAAACAGCGCATCAGTCAGTGCTTCTGCCCCTAGATGCCATCGCCCCATGGATGGAGGCACCTACGGATTTCCAATCACAACAGCACCAGAGCATGGTCAGAAAGTGCCCGAGCCAGGTGTTTCACCTCCTCACCCAGGAACTAATATTCCATGTAGTCCAGCTTTAACCACATGTTGTGCACTACAGAGAAATATGTATCTACTCTTGTTGAGGTGTGTCTGTGCTGCCAGATGCCTATCAGTTAATGTTATGGCATGATAGTCTTTAAGGAGATGGCACGACAGACCTATGACCAGCTGAGCCGGGGGACCCATCAATATGCGTTTGCAAAGAACAGGTAAAGTCACCATCCAGGAGCAGTGCTTATGGTTCACTGGCCATTACCTCACCCCACAGACTGCTAAAGAAACCAGGGTAATTGTTAACTATTTTAATATGTTTACCTCCTAGTATGTCCCACAAAATCACCCTGCCCTGATCATCTGTTTTGTGCCTTGTAGGTTGAATTGAAGTCCTCTTCTAACCAGTTTTGCCACCCCTTAGACATAAGAGGAGTATGACAAAACAATGCGGTAGGTTGCCCTTTTTGGTAAGGCAGATTCTGCTTTTATGATGAGGTGTGTTTCCTGTAGGACAGCAACACTGATTTGGTACTGTTGCATTGTATGAGGGTTGTTTAGCCATACAACATTACAAGTTAGGAATGATAAAGACTTGCTCCCTGTATTCATCCCAAAATGTAAAGTAAACTGATTGGTAAGTATGACCCGGATTGACTCCAGGCATCGATCCACCTTATTGTGATGTTCATATAGTAAAACTAAAAAACTTCACAACCACTTTCCTCCCAATCCCCCTCTTACTCTGCCAGCTAACTTCCACTAGGACACATATCCCTTTATTCCCCAAAGTTTCCCTCATCCCTCCCACCAACCCTACCAAACTTTTGCGGTAAAACAAAGTGTACCATTCCATAAACTCGTGTGCGTAACCACACCATGAGAGCCAGTCCCTACCCATCTAGGCTTTGTTGAGGGGGCCAGAATGTGACTGATTAATACACAACTTTTGAGGATTACTGTGTAGGTTGTGCAGTACCCAGTACTCTTGCGTGGTCTGGAAAATGTGTTTCTTGCCTCGATAGGAAATCCTCATTCAGGTCAGATAAAGCATGGCATATAGTATTCAATCCTGCTGCAGTTCTTCCTTGACCAGCATTTCTTTTTCATTTCCTGCACCACTATGCATAGGCGTCCAATCACCAGGATGCCACGGGTAGCGGAAGTGACATCACATAACCTTTGACCTTGATGGCATTACAAGAAGTGATACCATATGACCCTACTTTTCTTTCCAGGAATCACATTAATAACATCACACTAACACTATTACACCCCCTTACACTCATTCCTTTTCATTCTTACTCACATTCCCTTTTAAACTCACTCATATTTACTGACACTCAGACCTAGATCTACTAACACTTTTCACCAAGTTTGTGTCACTTTTGTGACACAAACCGGTGTAAAGTCATAAGGTGGGATTTACTATCCAATGCAAATCTGAAAGTAACGCAAAATTGGGCTATGCGCTGCTTTGTGCTATTTTGCTTCAAGGGGGCGTTCTATGGGTGGTGCACGGGCATTCCCATGCAATCACCCATGAGTTTGTGCTGCAAATCCCTATCTACAAACATTGGTAGACAGGAATTTGCACCAAAATCTTATGACTTTCTCGAAGCAGGCATAACGAGAAATGTTTTTCTCCTGGATTTTCCAACTTTGCATGTGGCTGCACTGAACACAACATATATAAAGTGAGAAAAAGCCTTAAAAGCATTGCTTTTATACTGGAAGGGACTACTTGCAGTACAAAACCTATGCTTTAGAGAATGCAAACACCCTTGATCTATGCCGAAAGGATGTGTGCAATGGCGCATGGCTGCCTAAAGTGAACCAGAGCACAGGGAGAGAATAAATGCACCATATCCTAGTAGATATCTCTTGGATGCAAGGCAGCGCAGCAACTTAGGTGAAGCGTTGCCTTGCATCACAGAATAGTAAATCTGGACCACAGTCTAACTTATTACCCGTCACTGACACACTCACAAACACACACATAGAGATACAAGCTTACACATACACACGCTCTTTCACAAACACACTCGAACCCACAAGTACACACACAATGTACACTTAAAACCATTTTAACTTATCACACCAGATACCAAAGGTCCAGTTCCAGCTAAGTGTGCGCCATTCTTATATTACACTAATAGGGAATACTAGAATATTATTCACTGTTAGTTTAATGATAAACGGGCAGAAAATAAGGAATGAGGAGCAGCCCCTGTGTTTTTGGCACTGATTTTGCCACCTCTCCGGCCAGGGGTTGCAAAGGCAGTGCCAGCACTCCCAAGAAGCAAGCCATGGATTGCAGCTGCAACCCCTAAATGACGTCTATGCTACTATGGTAAAGTCCGAGAGCAGGGAGATTAATTGACCATTGAAGAGCCGTCCAGTCTCTCTCAAAACGGACGTAAAGCATTATATCTCAGAAGTCGAGGAGCCTGGCGATTATGGGGCAGGCTGGAGCAACTGGGAGGGGCCTCCAGGCAAAAGACCGATGGGCTCATTCCACCACCATGAGACATGAAAAGGCATTAGATTAAAACACCACCAGCAACAGTCACTCAATGTTGTCTTCTAGCTTGCTAGTGTTTGGCAAATTCCGGGATACCTAGTATGTGGATATTATTGCACCTGAAGTATTCATGTTAAGCAGCAGTACCATTTAGTACCTCTGAAGTAAGGTAAATACGAAGACGAGAATGGTTTCAAGAAGTTTAATGTGTGGGATAATTCACCCACGGCATGCTGCGTCCATATGGCTTGGAGTCCAACCGTAACTGAATAACTATGGCTCGAACTACTCAACAGTGTCCGCTTCATGCACGTGTGGCATTACAAACAATAACAGTGTCTCAAGGGGAAACCTCGAGACATACTACGTATATCACACCGCCTTCCCCCTTTAACAACAGAAATGTCATTAAATACATTTAAGGAATAAAAGTTTAAAAAAAAAGAAATATATATATATATGTATATATATAGTTGCAATACACACAATTTCTTAAAAATGCAAGTTGCAATACACACAATTTCTTAAAAATGCATATTGATTTGCAATTGTTAAAGTCTTGAACTAATATCTAATGAAATCATCAAACCTTTTAGGTATTCCAACACGAGAGCCTGACAGCTCCTTATTACATTTATTAATTCCAACGTCCTGATCCACAACTGTGCGTGAAACCTGAGCAGTAGTTAACACCTGACCAGTGATGCCATCATATTGTTCACACACCCGCTTATTCTCAAAATCTGATTGCAACCAATGTGCCCAATTATGGTCATGTGTAGATAACTCACTTTTCTTCTGTCGCATGATGTTAGTCTGTTCAGGTGTAACTTTTACAAGTTGTCTTTTGTTCCACCAACCTTTGCCTGTGATAACCGCTGCCCCTTTGCTAACTCTGCTGACTTGTACAGAAACAGAAAATTTGGATTCCCCTTTTCTGACTTTAATGTTTTTTTTTAATATTAAAACCCAGTCACCACTCACAATATCAATTTTTCCAGTACACCATTTGCTATCAATGTTGCTTTCATGGCTACTTGCTTCATGACAACTTTCGCAGCAATGTCTTCTGTATCAGTTAGAACCTTAGTGTTACCTTCCTTTTCATTCAACCACGAAGAAAACAGAGCAGAATGCACCTCACTGCCTCGAATAAGCGAGAAAGGTGTGACCCCGGTGGTGCAATGTAGCAAAGTATTGTAACTCCACACTTTTTGTTCAATTAAATCCTTGACATCTACCCCTGAAGCTAACGCAGTTTGTATGCCTTCCTTCATGACTTTATTTCCACGTTCCATTAAACCATTTGAAGCAGGGAAGTACAACGCCACTTTCAAATGTTTTATATCTTGTTCAGACATAAATTTGCACATTCGCTCCGAAACAAACTGTGTACCATTATCTGTGACAATGACTTTAGGAGCTCTTTCAATTAAGAACATCCAACTAAGAAATTCAATGGTAGCACTAGTATCTGGGCGGTCCACGAATTTATAGTATAGCCACTTTGAAAAGTAGTCAACAGCCAAAATGAGATACCTCATGCTGTTGAGCAAAACTACATTATGTCCAGAGAAGCCTAAGCCACTTTTTCCAACGCCACATCTGAAAACTGGGGTGGATCTAAAGGTGACTGAACCGTTTTCCAGTGTTTATCCGACATTAAACACTCAGGGCACTCAAATGGATCCCCCTCGAACACCGAAAGACCGTCACTCACGCCCTGGTCACCAGCAGACTTGACTACGGCAACGCACTCTACGCCGGAATAAACAAAAATCTCATCCGCAAGCTACAGAACATCCAGAACGCCGCCGCAAGACTGGTCCTTAACCTGCCAAAACACTGCCCCATCTCCCAGCACCTGCGCACACTCCACTGGCTCCCCGTCGAGGCGAGAATCACCTTTAAGATGCTCACCCACGCACACAAGGCCCTCCACGGCACCGGACCAGCATACCTGAACAGCCGACTCAAATTCCACGCACCCCAAAGGACCCTACGATCAGCCCAGCTCTCCTACGCCGTGGTCCCCCGCACCAGAAAGACCAGATCGGGAGGCCGCTCCTTCTCCTTCCTCGCGGCCAAAGCATGGAACGCCTTTCCGCTCCACCTCAGACAGACAACATCGCTCCCCATCTTCGCAAGAAACCTCAAAACCTGGCTCTTCGACAGACCCCCTCCTTGATGGAATGGAACCTGCACCCCCCCCACCCCTAGCGCCTGGAGACCCTTACGGGTGAGTAGTCGCGCTTTAACAAACTCCTGATTGATTGATTGGGCATTTGTCAATCATCATTCTAACTTGGCTGTCAATAGCCGGCCATCAATAATGTTGTTTTACTTTCATACAGCTTCTTGTGGAACACAGATGACCTCAGTGTGCCTTGTTTATGATTGCACCGCGTAATGCCAAAGGTGGGACACAACGGTCACCACGGAGTACAATGCCATTTATGACGACAACTCATCAGCAATTTGTGAATAGAATTTCAACTCTCCACTCAAACATATGGTTTCTGGCCATTTAGAAATAGAATATTCAATGACTTTATTTGGTGTAGAATCGTTTATGTAAGTAAGCCTCTTACCTGTCCTTTTCAGTTATGACAGCTTCATAATCTGCTACCGCATCCACCAAAGCCACACATTCTACGTCATCTGTAAATGACTCCTCATCATCATCATTATCTACTGGCATTCGAGACAAGCAATCTGCCCTGAAGTTTGTGCCCCCAGGGATGTGTTTAATAGAAAAATTATACTCCTGTAATTTAGACACTAGTCTAGTTAGCCTGGCCGATAAAGTGTTGTTGGTAACTTTACTAATAATGTAAACCAGTGGCTTATGATCAGTAAAGCGTTCAAACTTGTTTCCCTAGATGTGCATTTAACATTTTTGCACTGCAAGTTCTTCAAGTTCAATTGTGCTATACTGTCGCTCAACTGTTTTAAAGCTCTTCAAGCAGATGCCACAGTCTGCTCACATCCATCCACCTTTTGGCTAAGAACAGCACTCAACCAATGGATAGTGGCATCAACTGTTATAATGGAGTTTCCTGGAAGGCGTGTAATGCTGGAGCTGTAACAATTAGCTCTTTGGACTTTGACGACAGCTTTCTCCAAATCTTCCTTTCATTTGAACACTTGACCTTTCCTAAGTAAGGGACGTAAAGGATCCACAGTTTGAGCATAACTTGCAACAAAACAAGCATAATACTCTGCTAACCCCTGAAATGATCACAGCGTATCTTTGCCCATTGCCGACACCATGTGACCCAAATATTCCAACTGATTGGTTGCAAATATACACTTGTCAACTCTGATTGTCATACCCCTCTCATTCAGGATGGTTAGAACATCTCTCAAAATTATATTATGCTCTGCCAAGGTCTTAGCATACATTAAGATGCCGTCTTGATATGCTTGTACCCCTTTGATGCCTAAAACAACATGTCCATCAGTTTCTGGAACATGGTGGCTGCTGAGGCCAGCCCAAACAGTAGCCTCAGAAACGTGTGGGCACCAAAGGGGGTTACAAATGTCTTCAATTCTTGAGACTCTTCAGTTAAAGGTACCTGGTGGAAGGCTGATCGTAAGTCAATCAATGAAAACCATTTGGCCCCACCAAGATTCGTTAACAACTCGGTGATTTTGGACAGTGGGTGGCTGTCCACAATGACAATCTTATTCAGTGCACGCAAGTCGGCACATAGCCTAATCTCACCAGATTTTTCGTGCTACAACTATGGGCCCACTGTGATGAATCCGTAGATTGAATAATTCTTTGTATGCATAGATTGTGTAGAGTGTTTTTTAGCTCTTCCCTGACATTGATAGGTACAGGTCTTGCTTTGTGTGCTATGGGTTGAACATTAGGTGTAAGCCTTATGTGATGAACAAGTCCCTTCACCAATCACACTTTGGGGCCGATTCCGATTCGGGCCGGAAACCTCTCCGACCGAGCCGGACCCGGAGAGATTTCCGACCGAATCGGACTCTGGCAGTCCGACCGAACGAGTACGATGCGCACGCATGCACCCGGACTCGATTCGGTCGGACTCCCATTGAAGTCAATGGGAGCCGGTCGTACAACGCATACGCGGGCTCCCATTGACTCAATGGGTGCGAGGCAAACAGGGGCGCCCCCTACAGCGGGTATGCGTCGATGCGCATCGCGCCGTACATGCACAGGTAGGGGGACCCATGGGTCCCCCCTGTGTGCGACTCGCGCGACCACGCGTACAGGGGTCCGACGCGGACCCCAAAGTCCGGCTCCGACAGCTCTTTCGAGCCGGACGGCGCGAAGTCGGTCGGATTGCTCGCGGCGCGCATCGTACTTGCCCGGCCGGGGAACGACTCCATTGCGCGGTGCGAGTTGTGTCCGTGCGAGTCGGTCGGAGCGTGTTGAAGCCGCGTACGAGTCGGTCGGCGATTTCGCGGGCGCTTGCATCGTACTCGCTCAGCCGGACCCGCGTACGAATCGGTCGGGAAACAGGGCTCCGAATCGGATCCGGTAAAGCCGAATCCGATTCGGAGCCCTACCGGCCGAGATCGGAATCGGCCCCTTTGTCGCTGAACACTGTAGCATGCTTATCTAGACTTTCTTTGACTGAGACCTCCCCATAAACCACATTGCATGTGGGTAAATCACCTACCAACACGAGGTTGTCAGCCCCAGGATTCAGATACAGACCCATGCCTGCCAAATCTTGCCATCCTATTATGTTCTTACCCTTCACAGCTACATACCTTTGTGTGCGTTTCCCTGCCTAAACACAGTATATTAGATGAAAAATAACCCACCATTTCAATGTCTTTCTCCCCAAACGCTTTGGGGTGTACATCAGAATTACAAAGCAAAAAATCTTTACCCCAGAACTCATAAAAGGTGGTGTCTGTTAATATGGGGAACCTGAATCCACCATGACTTGAAAAAATACCATCAATCAAAGCTGTACATATACAGTCCTTTAAGCATTTTGTCCTTGTTACCACAGTCAAGTGTTAAAATTACATTGTTGAGAGATTCAGAACACGTATCCACCTCAACATCAGTACTACCAACCTTTACCATTTTTTTGTTGCCCCTGCAAACATTTTTAAAGTGACCAATTTTCTTGAAATCATGCAACGTTTGCCTAATGCTGGACAACCAGCAAAATTACTTACGTGGCTTTTAGAAACACACCTGTAACAATAAGTTAAAGACTTTTTGTTCACAAATTTGGATGTTTTCCCTTTGGTGTTGACCAAACAAAGAATCTTCCTGCTCGCTGACATAATGTTGATCCCTGTAGTGGACTCTGTATGCATGAGCTTGGTTGAGATTGCTTATCTTTCGATACTTAGGGCCAAATCAATAACCTCTGCTAATGACAGGTTTCTGCAACTAAGCAATCTCTCTTGGATTATTCTGGATGCACAGTTCAAAACAAACTGAGTTTTAATATAGTTATCTAAATTCGGGCCAAATTCACATGTAGTCGCCAGTACTCTGAGGGTTGAAATATACTCCTCCACATTTTCATCAGAAAGTTGCTTGCGTTTTTAAAATTTGTGGTGTACCAACAAAATGCTGGTTTCATCAGGAAACTGCTTTCGCAATCTGGCTACAGCCTCTAAATATACATTCCATTGCCCATCACCTTGAGGGGGTGGTATTGGTGGTAGACACTAGACTATCAATATTTGCTGAGCTGCTTGCCCCAAAGTTCGAAACAATAATGTGAATTTGCATGCAGGACTATATCCATTGGCATCAATTGCTACTAAATGGTTCTCAAATAACCTGAACCACTGTGCCAATTTCATAGCCGGTTTGCCTGGTTTGCTAAGAAATGGTGGTGGCTGAGTAATTTGATGAGTAGAAGAAACCATGATAAAATGAATAGTCAAATGAATGACCGCTCAAAGTATAAATATGGGGCTAGAACCTTGAAAACTCACCAAAGTCAGTCAAATGAATAACAGCTGAAGCATTAGTATGGGGCTGGAACCTTGAAAACTCACCAAACCACAATAAAGAAAACAAACTTCAAAGAAAATGCTGAATGCAGTAAGCGCTTTTACCTTAAAATGATCTTTCTTCTGTTTTTCTTTTTATTCATGTAACTACACGCCGATCGGTGAATTGTAGTTGTAAATTGCTCCTCGATCGGTAAACTGTAACTGACGTATTGAGGCTGAAGAAATGCCAACACTAAATATGGCCACCAAGTGATGATGAATGTCGTGCTGAGGTAACCCGTAATAGCCACGACATGAAGACGTCAGTCATGCAGAGCGGTTGGATGTGTGCAAACACAGAGAATGCGCACGCCCGGTGACACGGGAATGGACGCTCGCACTGTCACCGAAATTTGCTGAATAAGGTTAATCCTCACCTTAAAGGATTCTTTGATGCGATGGCCGGGGTTGCGAGCCCACATGAAGCGCCCTTGAGGAAGAGGGGGCTAAGGCATAAACAGCTCCTCGAGGCTAAGGTGTAAACAACTACTCGACGTCCACTGCCGACATAACAGGGAAACTTGCTGAACTACCGCTGCGTGGGTGAAATCCGCTCGTCACCAAATGTAGCAAGGTAAATACGAAGACGAGAATGGTTTAGAGAAGTTTAATGTGTGGGATAATTCACCGATGGCATGCTGCGTCCATCTGGCTTGGAGTCCAACCATAAGTGACTAACTCCTCACCAGTGTCCGCCCCATGCACGTGTTGCATTACAAACAATAACAATGTCTCGAGGGTTAACCTCAAGACACACTATGTATATCATAACCTTTTCCATGTTCAGCATTTTTTCGCTCTTGTTGTTGAGGTTGTCTTCAGTGACCGACACCCTTTGCCCCCTGTTGCCAACCTTTTGTCCTGCTTCTCAGTCTTAGTTGAAACTAATCCACTTTGAGGTTAAGGGTATCCATATTGGCGTCAGGCTCTCTGCATTGCTCTGAGAACGAATTTCATTTCTGCATCATCCACATCTGCCATTGTACCAATTTCTCACGCGTCACCCGGACTATTGTCCACACCTGGCAGTCCTAACCCAAGTCTAGGTTCAAATTGTAGTTTACGTTGTTTTGTATCCGATTTACCCACATCTAAAGTGATGTATGTATTACAAATTCACCAGGAAGAGATGAAGGGGGAAGAGATTGTCCTCCGAACAACTTACATTGATCATGTAATAGTGTTGGAAAGTGGATTATTGGTAGGGGCAAATGTAGGTCTGCCACTGGCAATAAGGCCACTAACTACTGGTAGGACTCAGCATAGGTCTTAGAAAATTATTCCTATGCTCAACCATTGGTAACGTGGCTGCGAGGAGACAGGTTTAACTTCAAAGACAGGTATGTAAAGCATTTAAAAACACCAATTCAGTAAATAATTAAGACACAACACATAATAAAAATCCAACACCAATTTATAAAAATAGGAAATATTTTTATTTTTAAAATGACACCAAAACGAAAAAAATCCACTGGAGGGAACCAGAGATATGAATTTTTAAAGATTAGTCACTTTCTAGTGCTTAGAAACCAACAGTGCCCCTTTTAGTCATTTCGTTTTCTCTGACAGGGACACACCTTTAGAAATTGTTCTGGAGAATTTCTCACCACTGTGTGCAGCCTTCTCCAGCAGCCCGGGTCCAGTTAGAACTCCTTCCTGAAGTTCTTCTTGCGGGTCCCAAAGTATCCAACACACAATCCAAGGTTCTGGAATCTCCAAGAGGGTCCTTGAAAGTGCGAAACTTCAATTCCGCAATCCACTTGAACAAAACCCTTACAAATCCACTGGTACTCCAGGCCGGGTATTCTTTGTGGGGATGTCCAGGTGAGCTCTGTTAACCTGTAGCTTGCAGGGAGTCCACTCTTTAGTTCTTTTACAGCAAGGTAGTCCACAGGGCTGTAGTTTCAGATGGTGCAGTCTTCAGAGGGCAGGCCTTAGAAATTGCACCTCACAATTCTCAGCATGGCAACGTCTTGCTTTCTTAAGTTTCAAGCAGCAGATCCTCACTTCACAGTGCTCCTAGCATCAAAGTCGAATTTGGACAGCACTTTACCACAATGTGGGAGTGAAATGTGAAATTTCACTTAACCCAGGCATATAAAAACTCATTTTATAAGGGTGTACCTTATAAATATCTGACCCCCCACCCCTGGGATACCTAGGGGAGACCCTGGGGGTCCCTAATATGCCAAAACATTGTAGGTTATCCATTTTTAAGTGCCCCAAACCCCAAAGTCGAGTTTGGGCACAATGTACTTTTTAAAAGCAGTCCTGGCACCCAGGGCTGCTTTTAAGCTGACCTCAGGCTTCAGCAGTGCACACATGCAAGTGCAAAAATAGCTGCTGGCCTCTAAACTGCAATGCCCTAGGGTACTAGGGACTGCTAGGTAGTTTCAATCCCCCTGCCCTATTATATTCTAGGGGCTTATGGGGTAGGTCATGCCAATCACAGGGGTACCCCACCATACCATTGTGTACCCTAGTGTATGTAGGTGTTTTAACTGTATTCTAATGTGACTCTTTCAGCATTGCACTGGCCCTGGGCCTGGATAGGCAGAGCCCAGGGTCCGTCACAGTCAGTTACCACCAGTATCAGTCAGCAAAAAGTTGGGGGGTGCCCAGGGCACAGGATGACTTTGCAACAAATAGAGATGCAGTCACATGGGACCTAGAGCATGGGCTCTCATCACTGTCTCTAGTGTGTGTCTACATAGGACACCCCTCTCCCCAATCAAATGCCTGGGGCCAGCAGAAACAGTCAAAATTGCTCTCAGGTAACAGGACTGCACAAGTATGCTCACATAGATCTTACAGGGCTTCTGTGAGGACTGTACAGTAATTGTTAAGGTACATATTTAGGGATAACCCCTGCAGTCCATGATTTTCATTGTTGTAGAATTGCTGTATGGGTCATGTGTACCACATGTGGAGTCTCCGGTTGGGGAAGGGCGGGGCGAGCAGACCCCTCACCTCCAATGCACCCTCAAGCAGTAAAGTTGGCAAAGCTGTTGTTGCAGCTCACCGGGGCCCAACCTCAGAAATACCACGTGCCCCAGCACTGCCTCACGGGGTCCCACAGAGACTAGGAGCCCCCATAATGTCCAGCACGCAGCACCTGAAGAGGCCGCCTGGCCCCAGGCACAAGCAGGCCCGAAGAGCAGCTCTTAGTCTCACCCTGCTGTGGCTTACCTCCAAGGTGGCATGGGCGCCAACTCCCCCAGGCATCAACCAGCCCCTTCAAGAGCATGCAACCAGTACCAGCCCCCTAGCGCTGTAATGGGTAAGGACATGGATGAAATCACCTCCTCCCACCATGTTGTCATTAAGACGTCCGCTCGGATACAAGACTGTATCCCTCGGGCCAAAGGGAATCAAGGGATGGTGTTGTGTCCACTGCATGGAGGTGATTTTTGGCGGATGCTGACGAATTAGGCCCTGTGGTAACAAGAGCCTCACTGCAGTTTAGCCATTTTGCTGGTCAGTGGTCTTGATCCCCCGACTAATCCCACATCAGTTTGAGTTTGAAGTTCTTGGTTGCATTTTTGATAAGATTAGGAGGATACAGGATCTTACATGAGTTCGGACCCAATTTTCCCAAGTGTTTCGCCATCCTGAGGGACCACCGTGAAAAGGAAAACAAGACTGGGCAACAGAATGAGAAAAGGAAAACTATGGATCATTAATCACTAAAAATTCAGGCACTCTGCAGGTATGTGGTAATATGACAGTGCTACATTGTGTTAACCACAGAGATATGTGGCAAACAGCATGTAGTGATAAAGACTGAATTGACAGATTGTTAAGTAATGAGAATTAAACATTTTACATTATAAGCAAGGAGTTGGGCTTGTTCCTGGATTGGTCAGTTTAAGCGGCAGTGGAAGCTGTTTGGACATTGGCTTGTTTAGCACCAGCGATCATCAACAGATCTGAGTTTTCCTCGAGCAGTAACAGTCATGTTATTTAATATAATTATTTTTTTAAAACCCTAAGCCTTGTTCAGCAGGAAGATGGCCAGCTTTCCACTTCTGTTGCAAAGTCATCCTGTGCCCTGGGCACCCCCCAACTTTTTGCTGAATGGTACTGGTGGTAACTGACTCTGACTGACCCTGGGCTTTGTCTAACCAGGCCCAGGGCCAGTGCTATGCTGAAAACACTTAGATACAGTTAAAATACCTACATGCACTAGGGTACACTATGGGTTGGGGTACCCCTGTGATTGGCATGACCTACCCTATAAGCCCCTAGTATATAATAGGGCAGGGGAATTGAAACTACCTATCAGTCCCTAGTATGTAGTAGGGCATGGCAGTTTAAGAGGCCAGCAGCCTTTCTGCACTTGCATGTGCGCACTGCTGAGGCCTGAGATCAGTTTTAAAAGCAGCCCTGGGTGCCATGACTGCTTTTAAAAAGTAAATTGTGCCCAAACTCGACTTTGGTGTTTGGGGCACTTAAAAATGGATAACCTACAATGTTATGGCATATTAGAGACCCCCAGGGTCTCCCCTAGGTGTCCCAGGGGTGGGAGGGTCAGATATTTATAAGGTACACCCTTATAAAATGAGTTTTTATATGCCTGGGTTAAGTGAAATTTCACATTTCACTCCCACATTGTGGTAAAGTGCTGCCCAAATTCGACTTTGATGCTAGGAGCACTGTGAAGTGAGGATCTGCAATATTTTTACAGATTCAGAACCCTAAAGTCTCCCCTAGTTGTCCTATGGGGTGGGGGTCCTGTAGATATAAGCAAAGTACTTATAAAATATGTTTTTGTAAGTCCTGGTGCTGGAAAATTGTCCCAAGTCATTTTTCCCATTGCAAATCCCCTGTTACATAGGTTAACATGGTAGGAAGTTATTAATTAATAACTCTTGATAGGAGAGGGCTAGAAAGGCCATTCAAAGATTTCCCCGAATGGTACTAATAAATCCAACAATATGATATTGTTGAATTTCTCCTAAAGTGTACATACAAGAAGTTATAAGACTTTCTTGTTTGTAAGTCCAGATTCAGCCTTCCAGTGGTCTGCCCTGATTGGTCAGAGTTAAGTGGATTAGCCAGCCTGCCTGGAGAGGTGATAAAGAGCCCCTGGGGTTATGCAGCTTGGCTGGGAGGGCAGTGTGCTGGTCCACAGGAATGCCAGGCCAGGGGAGGGGTTGTAAACCATGGGCTTCAAAGAGAAAAGCAGAACCCAGTGTCTTTTACAACTCTGAACTTTCTACCTCAGACAGATGGGGGGATTAAGGAAGGTATGAGCAGATGCAGGGGGGAGAGTCTAAGTAAATTAGCCATCCTAGGGGTGTGTTTAGCCAGCTCTTGCCTCCTTGCTGGAAAATCTGCCATTATGAATTTGGAAGTTTTGATGCACTCTGGGACAAAATAATGCCACACTCTACAGGAAGTGGTCATATCTTTGAGGAGTTACCCTGCTCCCATTGGTCAGGAGTGACCTCCTGTCTGACCCAGAGAACTTGGAATAAGTATCTGAGAGGGGCAGAGCCCTCCAGATCTGATGCATGAAACTTACTGAAGCAAGACATTGCCAAGCTGAGAAGTTTTGCTGTGCAAAGATTTCTAAGGCCTGACCTCTGAAGACTGCACCATCTAAAACTACAGCCCTGTCGATTACCTTGCTGAAAAGGAACTAAAGAGTGGACTCCCTGAAAGCTACAGGTTAAAAGAGCTCATCTGGAACATCACCAAATAAATCTGCACCTTGGAGAACTACCAGTGGATTTGTAAGGGTGACGTCCAAGTGGATTGTGGGAACTGAAGTCCTCAACTTTCAAGGACCATCTTGGAGCTTCCAGACCCTTGGAGTGAGTTTGAGACACTTTGGGACCCTTTGAGGAACTTCAGGAAGAAGTTCAAGAAGTTTGGAGAACTTTGGAGGAACTTTGAAAAAAAAGCTCCATAGAGGGACCGACTCAAACTGGTCAGCCAAGCCGCCTGCCTTCAACCGCGAGTCGGCCAAGCCATCCAGGTTCGTCCCGCTAAAAGCTCCGTCGGTCCGACTTCCAGAGTTTGACCGGGACTAGAAGAAATCTGAAGCCGGCGAACCCTCACCGGACCCGGCTATATGAGGAGCATCGAGAGACCCCGCGAGAAAAAGCTCCAGAAAAGTTTCTAAGTCCGCTCGTAGAAAAGGTGACCGGGAGCAACCGCGAGAGCCAAGCCGCCTGCCTTCCATCGCATGTCGGCCTGGGCTCCTGGGTTGCTCTGCTGAAGCGCTAAAGAAAAAGTTTCTAAGTCCGCTCCAGGGAAGTTGACCAGGAGCTCGTCGAAAGGCAAGCCGGCGGACCCGCACCAAACCCGGACTGGCTGGGAGCGTCGAGGGGCCTCGGGGATAAAAGCTCCAGAGAAGTTTCTAAGTGTGAAGGTAGAAAATGAAACCGGGACCTGCTGCGAGCTGTAGCCGCCCAGGGCTCCATCGCAGTCGGCCTGAAACTTTGACCTTGCCCCGGTCTATCGCGAGCAGGTATCCCAATATGGTGCTATAATCTTCTAAGTGCTATATTTTATTAAATCTTTGAAAATTCATATCTCCAGTTCCCTACATTGGATGTTTGTCGTTTTGGTGTCATTTTAAAAATACAAATATTTCCTATTTTTATAAATTGGTGTTGGATTTTTGTTATGTGTTGTGTCTTAATTATTTACTGAATTGGTGTTTTTAAATGCTTTACATACCTGTCTTTGAAGTTAAGCCTGTCTGCTCGCAGCCACGTTACCAACGGTTGAGCATAGGAATAATTTTCTAAGACCTATGCTGAGTCCTACCAATAGGTAGTGGCCTTATTGCCAGTGGCAGACCTACATTTGCCCCTGCCAATAATCCACTTTCCAACATTTGGTGCTCAGCGGTGTGGATGAGGACTTGTGTTTAAAAACTACACCGTTCAGTGAATGAACTAAGATTATAAAAATCCTCTAAATTGCCTTAGAACAAAACTTTTGAGTTTGATTTTTGGAATTTGGACTAAACTGTTTTTAATCCCTTGTTTTGATTTTTCCAAATTGTTCTAAGTATGTTGTGCCTAGTTATTGTGACCCA
Organism: Calotriton arnoldi; assembly: GCA_963921515.1. Lineage (NCBI taxonomy): Eukaryota > Metazoa > Chordata > Amphibia > Caudata > Salamandridae > Calotriton > Calotriton arnoldi. Next base: position 3,650,017 of record CAWUFW010000636.1, on the reverse strand, counting down.
CAACTAGGGAACCATGGAGCTGGACCTGGCTAAACTGTCCCAGTTTAAAATAGCTGATCTTAGGGAACAGTGTAGGCTTAGGGGGCTGCCTGCTACCAAGAAGCTTAGGAAGGCAGGGTTGCTTGAGTCCCTAAAGGCCTGGGCTGGGGCAGCTGAGGAGAGTCAAGGGGGGATAGAGGGTGTCCCCCCAACCTCATCCAAGAGGAGGGTGAGGATGATGCCGCTTCCATTTTCTCTAGTGTGAGCCATATGAATCCAGATGGTGGGAGTGGGGAAGGGTCCCTTACTCAGGAACCACTACCGTCCCTTGCAGAGAGACAGCTTCAGGCTCAATTAGCTTTGATCGCTTTAGAGCATGAGAAATTGGAATTGGCTAAGAAGAGATGAGAGAAGGAGGAGTTGAGAAGAAATGGTGGCAGTGAAAATGATGAAGATTTTGAGATGTCCAGGGGTGGTGCATTTGAACCTAAACTTCCCAAGGGTATAGTACCCAAGTACACTGAGGAGGATGACATTGACAAGTGGCTAGCAGCTTTTGGGAGGGCCCTTAGAATGAGTAGGGTCCACTCTAGGTATGGGGTGCACTCCTGTGGGAGTTGATTCCAGGAGCTGGGAGGGATAGGCTCCTGACCCTGAAGGGAGAGGATGCAGAATCACACCAGCAGATGAAGGCATGCTTAGTCAAGAGGTTTGGTCTGACTCCAGAGCAGTACAGGGTGAAGTTTAGAGGCACCCAGAAATTGAGTTCAAAGTCTTGGGTAGACTTTGTGGACGTTTCAGTGAAGGCACTGCAAGGCTGGATTGTTGGTAACAAAGTTGACACATATGAGGGATTGTATAATTTGTTTTTGAAAGAACATATTTTGACTCATTGTGGAGAAGAGAAGTTACACCAGTATCTAGTGGACTCTAAGCTGACAGACCCCAGAGAGCTGGGTGAAGCAGCTGATGAGTGGGTGAGAACCCGGGTTTCCATACAGCACCAGGGGGTGACCAGAAGAAAGGAGGACAGGTCCCTCCCCAGGGGACAGCCCAAGGGAAAGAAGGTCAAAACCAGAAGGAGTCCTCCAAAGACCCACAAAAACCTGCACAAGGAGAGGGGGCCCGAGCCAACCCAAATCCAAAGGGAGGTGGAATCAGGGAAAGAATGGTAGGTTCTTTGATCCCTCAAAAGTGGGTAAGTGCTTTGACTGTAATCAGCCAGGGCACAAGCAGGGAGATGCTGTCTGCGCCAAGAAGCTCCCCGTGAGGGGCCATCCACAGGGATTGCCAGTGTCAGTGTAGGGGTGGAGAGTGGTGCCCCAGTGAGGAGTAGTCAGGTGGTGGAAGCAACCTTAGTGTCCCTGGGTGGGGTGAATATTGCAACCCTTGCTGCCTTACCTCCAAACATGGACAAGTACAGGCAGAGGCCTAAAGTGAATGGGACTGAGGTTGAGGCTATCAGAGACACTGGGGCTAGTGTAACTATGGTCCTGGATGAGCTGGTGCCTCCAGAGAGGTTGTTACCTGGTGAGTTTTACCAGGTGACTTATGCAGACAGCACTACCAAACTCCATCCTATGGCTGTGGTGGATTTGGAATGGGGAGGTGTGACAGGCCCTATGAAGGTAGCGATGTCAAAGGTGCTCCCAGTCCAGTGTTTACTGGGCAATGATCTTGAAGCCTCTGTGTGGTCAGAGGTGGAGAGAGGACTCCATATGAAAATATTGGAGCTCCCTGAGTGGGTATGTGCTGTGACTAGGTCACAGACTAGCCAGAAGGGAGGGGCTGGACACTTGGACCCTGGAACAAAGGGCCAAGCATCCAAGGACAAGGGTACTGGGACTGGTGAGCTAGCCCAGGGAACTCCAGAGGTGCAGGCAGAATCTAACCCTGATGGGGAGGATCTGGCCTCTGAGGGAGGGACTCCATCCCTGCCAGAGCTGTCAGACTTGGCAGAACTGACAGGAGCAGGTGGACCCTCCAGAGAGGAGTTCAGTAAGGGACAGCGTGACTGTCCCACCCTTGAGAGCTTGAGGCGGATTGCTTCCAAGCAAGAGGAAGGGGATGACAGTGGGTTTCATAGAATCTACTGGGAAGATGGACTGCTTTATACTGAGGCCAGAAACCTCAAGGAGGGGGCCACCAGGAGGTTGGTGGTGCCCCAGAGGTACAGAGAGTTCATCCTGACTTTGGGTCATGATATCCCCTTGGCAGGACATTTGGGACAGACAAAGACATGGAACCGGTTGGTGAACCATTTCTACTGGCCCCATATGTCTGAAAAGGTAAAGGAGTTTTGCAGCTCCTGTGCCACCTGTCAGGCCAGTGGCAAGGCAGGGGGCAAGACACAGGCTCCTCTAATACCACTGCCAGTGGTTGGGGTTCCTTTTGAAAGGGTGGGGATGGACATTGTTGGTCCAGCTACTGCATCAGAGAATAGGTATATCTTAGTGGTAGTGGACCATGCCACTAGGTACCCTGAAGCCATCCCTCTTAGAACCATTGATGCTCCTGCAGTGGCTAGAGCACTGCTTGGTGTGTTCACCAGAGTGGGTTTTCCAAAAGAGATGGTGTCAGATAGGGGTACGAACTTCCTGTCCAGCTATCTGACTGCTATGTGGGATGAGTGTGGCGTCAACTACAAGTTCACCACCCCCTATCACCCACAAGCAAATGGTCTTGTTGCGAGATTCAACAAAACCCTGAAGGGCATGATAAATGGGTTGTCAGAGAAACTCAGGAGGAGATGGGATGTTCTCCTCCCATGCTTACTGTTTGCCTACAGGGAGGTGCCACAGAAAGGGGTTGGTTTCAGTCCCTTTGAGTAGTTGTTTGGACACCCTGTGAGGGGGCCATTGAGCCTGCTGAGAGAGTCTTTAGAGAAGCCTCTTAAAGAAGCAAAGGACAATGTGCTTGACTATGTGCTAGGCCTGAGATTTAGAATGGAAGAGTACATGTACAAGGCAAACAGGAAACTGGAGGGAAGCCAGGAGCTCATGCAGTACTGGTATGATCAGAAGGCTACTATGCCGGAGTATACTCCAGGACAATTGGTGTGGGTGTTGGAGCCTGTGGCTCCCAGGGCCCTCCATGACAAGTGGAGTGGGCCCTATCCAATCTTAGAAAAGAAGGGTGACGTTACCTATTTGGTTGACCTTGGCACCCCCAGGAACCCTCATAGGGTCCTGCATGTGAATAGATTGAAACCCCACCATGACAGGGCAGACATGACCATGTTACTGGTCACTGATGAGGGTGTGGAGGAGGAAACGGAGCCTGTGCCCGACCTCCTCTCCACTAATGTGCAAGATGGGTCAGTGGAGGGGGTGATACTCTCTCCCAAGTTGACAGACCCGCAGCACAGAGACTGTAAGCAAGTGCTGGAGCAGTTTGCTGGCCTGTTCTCTTTGACCCCAGGCATCACTGAGTGGTGTGTGCACCACATTGACACTGGTGACAGCCTACCTGTCAAAAATAAATTGTACAGGTTGTCTCACCATGTTAGAGCCAGCATTAAAGCTGAGGTTGCTAAGATGCTGGAATTGGGGGTAATTGAACCGTCTGAGAGTCCATGGGCCAGTCCAGTGGTGCTGGTGCCTAAACCTAATCCTCAGGGGGGACCCAAGGAGTTAAGGTTGTGTGTGGACTACAGAGGATTGAATGCAGTCACAAAGACTGACGCTCACCCTATACCTAGAGCTGATGAGCTCATTGACAGGTTAGGGGCTGCTAAGTACCTGAGTACTTTTGATTTGACTTCAGGTTACTGGCAGATTGCCCTCACTGATGGAGCAAAGGAGAGGTCAGCATTCTCCACACCAGAGGGACATTATCAGTTCAAGGTAATGCCCTTTGGCTTAAAGAATGCACCTGCCACCTTCCAAATGTTGGTGAACAGGGTCTTGTCTGGGTTGGAACAGTTCAGTGCAGCTTGCCTGGATGATATAGCTGTATACAGTTCTACCTGGGGGGATCACTTAAGCCACCTAAGAGAAGTGCTTCAGGCCATGCAGCAGGCAGGCCTGACTATTAAGGCAAGTAAGTGCCAAATAGGGCAGAGTTCTGTGGTGTACCTGGGCCACCTGGTAGGTGGGGGCCATGTACAGCCTCTCCAAGCTAAAATCCAAACTATTTTGGATTTGACAGCTCCTGTTATCCAGACTCAGGTCAGGGCATTCCTTGGACTGACAGGGTACTATAGAAGGTTTGTTCAAAATTATGGGACTATTGTGGGGCCCCTAACAGAACTCACTTCTAAAAAGAGGCCCAAGAAGGTGGCTTGGACCTCGGAGTGTCAGAAGGCCTTTGACACTCTGAAAGCTGCTATGTGTTCAGCACCAGTGCTACTGGCCCCTGACTACACAAAAGAATTTGTGGTTCAGACAGATGCTTCAGAGCAAGGGATTAGGGCAGTGTTGTCACAGCTAAATGAAGAGGGCCTTGATCAGCCAGTTGCCTTTATTAGCAGGAGGCTTCTTCCCAGAGAGCAGAGGTGGAGTGCCATTGAGAGAGAGGCTTTTGCTGTGGTTTGGTCCCTGAAAAAGTTGAGACCATATTTGTTTGGGACTCACTTTCGTGTTCAAACTGACCACAGGCCTCTCAGATGGCTCATGCAGATGAGAGGGAGAATCCCAAGCTGTTAAGGTGGTCCATTTCCCTACAGGGAATGGACTTTACAGTGGAACACAGACCTGGGGTTGCCCATGCAAATGCGGATGGACTTTCCAGGTTTTTCCACTTAGCTGATGAGGACTACCAGGGTGTAGGTTAGTAACCCATCACCTTTCGTTTGGGGGGGAGGGGGCTATGTTGCAAAGTCATCCTGTGCCCTGGGCACCCCCCAACGTTTTGCTGAATGATACTGGTGGTAACTGACTCTGACTGACCCTGGGCTTTGCCTAACCAGGTCCAGGGCCAGTGCTATGCTGAAAACACTTAGATACAGTTAAAACACCTACATACACTAGGGTACACTATGGGTTGGGGTACCCCTGTGATTGGCATGACCTACCCTATAAGCCCCTAGTATATAATAGGGCAGGGGAATTGAAACTACCTATCAGTCCCTAGTATGTAGTAGGGCATGGCAGTTTAAGAGGCCAGCAGCCTTTCTGAACTTGCATGTGTGCACTGCTGAGGCCTGAGGTCAGTTTTAAAAGCAGCTCTGGATGCCATGACTGCTTTTAAAAAGTACATTGTGCCCAAACTCGACTTTGGTGTTTGGGGCACTTAAAAATGGATAACCTACAATGTTATGGCATATTAGAGACCCCAGGGTCTCCCTAGGTGTCCCAGGGGTGGGGGTCAGATATTTATAAGGTACACCCTTATAAAATGAGTTTTTATATGCCTGGGTTAAGTGAAATTTCTCATTTCACTCCCACATTGTGGTAAAGTGCTGCCCAAATTCGACTTTGATGCTAGGAGCACTGTGAAGTGAGGATCTGCAATATTTTTACAGATTCAGAACCCCTAAAGTCTCCCTAGTTGTCCTATGGGGTGGGGGTCCTGTAGATATAAGCAAAGTACTTATAAAATATGTTTTTGTAAGTCCTAGTGCTGGAAAATTGTCCCAAGTCATTTTTCCCATTGCAAATCCCCTGTTACATAGGTTAACATGGTAGGAAATTATTGATTAATAACTCTTGATAGGAGAGGGCTAGAAAGGCCATTCAAAGATTTCCCCGAATGGTATTAATAAATCCAACAATATGATATTGTTGAATTTCTCCTAAAGTGTACATACAAGAAATTATAAGACTTTCTTGTTTGTAAGTCCAGATTCAGCCTTCCAGTGGTCTGTCCTGATTGGTCAGAGTTAAGTGGATTAGCCAGCCTGCCTGGAGAGGTGATAAAGAGCCCCTGGGGTTATGCAGCTGGGCTGGGAGGGCAGTGTGCTGGTCCACAGGAATGCCAGGCCAGCGGGAGGGGTTGTAAACCATGGGCTTCAAAGAGAAAAGCAGAACCCAGTGTCTTTTACAACTCTGAACTTTCTACCTCAGGCAGATGGGGGGATTAAGGAAGGTATGAGCAGATGCAGGGGGGAGAGTCTAAGTAAATTAGCCATCGTAGGGGTGTGTTTAGCCAGCTCTTGCCTCCTTGCTGGAAAATCTGCCATTATGGATTTGGAAGATTTGATGCACTCTGGGACAAAATAATGCCACACTCTACAGGAAGTGGTCATATCATTGAGGAGTTACCCTGCTCCCATTGGTCAGGAGTGACCTCCTGTCTGACCCAGAGAACTTGGAATAAGTATCTGAGAGGGCAGAGCCCTCCAGATCTGCTGCTTGAAACTTACTGAAGCAAGACATTGCCAAGCTGAGAAGTTTTGCTGTGCAAAGATTTCTAAGGCCTGACCTCTGAAGACTGCACCATCTGAAACTACAGCCCTGTGGATTATCTTTCTGAAAAGGTACTAAAGAGTGGACTCCCTGAAAGCTACAGGTTAAAAGAGCTCATCTGGAACATCACCAAATAAATCTGCACCTTGGAGAACTACCAGTGGATTTGTAAGGATGACGTCCAAGTGGATTGTGGGAACTGAAGTCCTCAACTTTCAAGGACCATCTTGGAGCTTCCAGACCCTTGGAGTGAGTTTGAGACACTTTGGGACCCTTTGAGGAACTTCAGGAAGAAGTTCAAGAAGTTTGGAGAACTTTGAAAAAAAAGCTCCATAGAGGGACCGACTCAACCTGGTCAGCCAAGCCGCCTGCCTTCAACCGCGAGTCGGCCAAGCCATCCAGGTTCGTCCCGCTAAAAGCTCCGTCGGTCCGACTTCCAGAGTTTGACCGGGACTAGAAGAAATCTGAAGCCGGCGAACCCTCACCGGACCCGGCTACATGAGGAGCATCGAGAGACCCGGCGAGAAAAAGCTCCAGAAAAGTTTCTAAGTCCACTCGTAGAAAAGGTGACTGGGAGCAACCGCGAGAGCCAAGCCACCTGCCTTCCATTGCATGTCGGCCTGGGCTCCTGGGTTGCCCCGCTGAAGCACTAAAGAAAAAGTTTCTAAGTCCGCTCCAGGGAAGTTGACCGGGAGCTCGTCGAAAGGCAAGCCGGCAGACCCGCACCGAAATAGGACTGGCTGGGAGCGTCGAGTGGCCTCGGGGAGAAAAGCTCCAGAAAAGTTTCTAAGTGTGAAGGTAGAAACTGAGACCGGGACCTGCCGCGAGCTGTAGCCGCCCAGGGCTCCATCGCGGTCGGCCTGAAACTTTGACTTTGCCCCGGTCTATCGCGAGCAGGTATCCCAATATGGTGCTATAATCTTCTAAGTGCTATATTTTATTAAATCTTTGAAAATTCATATCTCCGGTTCCCTACATTGGATTTTTGTCGTTTTGGTGTCATTTTAAAGATAAAAATATTTCCTATTTGTATAAATTGGTGTTAGATTTTTATTATGTGTTGTGTCTTAATTATTCACTGAATTGGTGTTTTTAAATGCTTTACATACCTGTCTTTGAAGTTAAGCCTGTCTGCTCGCAGCCACGTTACCAAGGGTTGAGCATAGGAATAATTTTCTAAGACCTATGCTGAGTCCTACCAATAGTCAGTGGCCTTATTGCCAGTGGCAGACCTACATTTGCCCCTACCAATAATCCACTTTCCAACAACTTCTATTAAAAACAATGAGGAATTTCCCCTGGGTAAGGTTGCGATTATTTAAAAGTTAAATGAAATGTCAATAGACTATACATGGAGCAACAATAGCCCCCACAAAGATCCAGCTAAACAGGAGGCATGCTCAAGAGTAGACAATACACAGACTTTGCTTATTAAGGAGTTTAACTGCAGCGCAACATGGTCACAGTGCTGAAAAGGTTCTGTGGCACCCCACTGTATTAATCGGTATGCAAACAGATACCCTAGCAAATAGGTGACAGCTGCGCTAGTCTGGTTTTGCCTGAGACAAGGTAGGAAGTTTGTCCTACATAAAATCAGTTCAAGTAGGAGGGACATGCCTGCGAACGTTACTACATCTTTGTAGCCTTTGATACCCTTGAGCAAAAGGTTCTATTCCATTGCCTGTAAAATGATTTAATACAATTAACAAGAATTTGGTAGCAGGAGTCTCAAATGTTGCCCTTCCTAGAATCCCTTGAGTCAATCTTGGGTCGCACTGGACTTCCTTGTGGTCGGATTTCCTTTGTGTTTCATGAAGATTTGTGCTAACTGTGATCTCCACTGCTGCTCCTACACTGATAACAGAAAACAATTAGAAGAATATTTATAGTCCCTAGAATCCTTACTGTACTCCACTGAGCCATGAACTGCAAAAAGTATCTTGGCCCTTAGTGCAACAAAAAAATTGTACAAATACTCCTCACAATCAAATGCTCTTCCAGTTTCACACAGTTACGCACCTCATTTCAAATGAATCATACCCAGCACTAAAGAAAAATTTAGGATTTGTAGTCAATATATCCCACCATGATCGCAGACCACTCTGATGTCAGCTGGACAGCGTCTGGCTTGCTAAGAAGAGGGATCAATACAGCTTGCTTGCAAGACTAGGGCATACTCAAAGAGAGTTAAGACATACTGCATACATTAGTGAGCACAGGAGCAATAGTCATAGCTACCCTATGAAGTGCAGTAGAGGGACAAGGATCAGAGGGGATCCCGATTTACTCTGTAATAACAAATATTCAGTCATCTCATTCAAAGAGATTCTAAGGTTGAAAAATGCTCGAAATTAGCAAACTCAAAGCTCGAAGACAGGGTAGTTTGAATACATTTTGCAGCAATTTTCTCAATTTTACCTTCAAAGAAGAAGAGCAGATCACAGAAAGTATGAGACAGAGAAATACCCACTGCTAACTGAGAAGGATTAAGTAAATTGTGCACAATTTAAAAAACTTCCCACATACTATTTTTGCTGCTTCTATACTCTGTGAAATGAGCAAAATGTGCTAACTTTAACATCTTCCTATAACATTTCAAGGCCGTTAAGAAAGAAATTCTATCTTCAGCCTTGCATTGAGATCTTCACTTTCTACTTTTTTTTTACAAATACGTCTAGCATTAGCTAACTCTGCAGATTACCATGGGGCGTATGGCTTAGAGTGTTTTAGGTACTTTAAAGTGGGAGGAGCAAGATTAAGTTAAAATCATACTGTTCAGCGACTTCTTCTAAACTAGAGTCAATATTGTTAAACTGGCAAGAGTATCATTTGTGGCAAGAGAGGAAAATGGAGACTTAACCGCTAGATCTAACTTCTCCACAGACATTTTACTCAAGCCCGTGCTATGGTAAAACATTTGCAATGGGATTTATTTTTGTGTGAACTCTCAGGTGTATTTTTTGAGAAGGGGGCTTAAAAATGGTCACTCTAATCCATAGGAATGGGATTAGAGTTATTGATGGATAATCTTTCTGCACAGCAAATAAAAAGTGTAACCAGCATAGCGTGTGGGTTGGTTGTCCAACAATGTAAGAACACAAATTGACAGCATATCTAGACAGTCTGCTGTCTCTATAAAAGATTGGCCCTCCTGCCAAAGATCGATATCTCCAAGTAGCAGAAATGTTTGGTATTTTAATATTAAAGGCAAAGTATGTTCTGTTAACTCAGAGACGAACCCAGGATTGGTGGCAGGTAGATGATATAATAACAATCCTGCTTTAATCACTTGATCATCGACCGCAATCTTAAATAGTATATATTCTGCAAAAGGTAAGAGTGTGGCTTCCTCAAAGTAAATTTTAATGTCAGTTTTATGAATAATGGCCAGGACCCTACCTCTTTTGCCTAGGTGATCCTGTCGTCATAAGGTGTATTTAATGGGTAGGGAAAGTGCTAAGTCAGGATTGGAGACCTTGTGTAGCCATTTTTCTGTGACAAAAAACATCTATGTAATGGGTCTGCATGGTTAGCATCACCCCAGTCACATATGCTGACTAGCATTGATAAGCGCACAGTTTACTTTATTATTGTCATGGTTGTGGTAATGGGTTTGGTGGTAATGGTGATGCTAATGCGGTCGGTGGGAATGGTGATAGTGGTGAAGGCCATGGGGTTGGTAGTTATGGTGGTAGTAATTGTGATGGTGTGGCAATGATAACAGTAATAGTAATGAAGGTGGTGGTAGTAGTGGCATGTACTGAATGCATGTATGACAAAGACGTGAATGTGTAAAAATTTGGTGCTTTTTTAGTCCCTCATCCATTCCAATGCAATCAATACATGGCAGGTCAATGATGCACAAAACAGCCAACAGCATGCAGACAGAGAAATACTCCTCTGGAACTGAACCAAAACCCACTGTGTATTTTAAAGAAAAGGTAACAAAAGGTTTATATAGTAGTAGAATACTTTATTTCGGTTACCATGAACCATCAAAGTGTACATACAGTAATACAATAAAATATGTCTAAAAAGAATTGGTAAATTAGTTAATAAAGTTGCACATGTCCAAGTCGGTTTACATTTTTTTTCCATATCTGTGCAACTGTAAAATCTCAGTAAATACACATTTAATTCCTCAGGTAATCAATTAGACAGAAACTGCTTAAAAATGAATACAGATAATTAATAATCATGAGATTAAATCCTTGAGGAGTTTAAAAACGTTATAATTGTGCATTAAATATGTAGTCCAGAGGTTGTATTTATAGTTTGTTGGTGCACAGTATGTTTCAACGTGCTATTTCCTTTAAACTTATACTGCGCCTATGCCCAACAGCTTGTAAGAATTTGCAGACAGCAAAATCCATAGCCGGGGACGGGTTACTTTTTAAAATTCTATGGGCCAATAAATATCTTGACAAGCCCAGGGACTGACATATTGGGCGGATCCATTTACGGCGAGACCCAAGGTATGCCGGACAAAAAAACAATATGTGCGTCTCGGTCTCATTGTCCGAGGCACAAGCAGGGCAAAGGCTTCTGATAAGATCCTTATTCCATTTATCAGTAAAGGATCTCAATGGGAGAATGTTTAAATAAAAACGGATATACAGGCTTTTTGCTAGGGGAGGAGATATAAAATCTAAAAATGTTTCAAAACACGGAACCAATTTAAAATCAAGGTACAGGTTAGTCAACGATCCATTTGATCCACTTCTTATACAACATTCATGTATGTGTGCCCAGTAGCAAATTTTCAGATTGACAATGTCGGCTCAGGATATAGCATTTGGCGCATCCCATAACCTATTAAGACCCAGCCTCTTCAGCCAATGTGAAACAAATTTAAGCCAGGGAACTGCGTTTGCACCCATTACATTTAGTAGATCTTTGAGCGCATCTCTGTAATCACTTAACTCTGGTGTAGGCCAAAGATGAACCAAATACATTAGGGGTTTAAGTGCTGCCTTGTCATTAATTCTCTTCAGTCCCAATTCAAAATATAGTGGAATTAAAGAGGTGCTGTTGGGGACAGAAACTACCTTTGCTGTAAATTTGTTTTCAGCAATAGATAGCGGATGGACATCTGTATGTACATCTAAACCTCACTGTAGAAAGACCTAAAAGAATGCTACTTAAATTGTTACCAGTGGATGAAACCCATTGGTGCAAGTCTAGCAATCCAATCAGTGGTGGCTCGTAGGAAACGGGGGCGGCGGGGCGGACGGGGGGGTTTGAAAAATATATTTTTTTAAAACCTACCTTTTCCTCCGCCTCTTCTCCGTCTCCACTTCTCTTCTATTACTGACTCCAATCCCAAAGAAGCTGCAGGAAGCACCGACCATACAGGCTCCCTCGAACCAATCACAACGCTCCAATGCAGCGTTGTGGTTGGTCTGAACGTCGTGGATCGGCGCTCAGACGGGGAGAGGCAGCCTGTGCATATTCCCCAACAGGCTGTGCATTACAGCCTGGTGGGGAATATGCAAAGTGTGCATGACTGTTTAACCGGGCCAAGACGGCCGGCCAAGCAGTCATGTGCACTTAAGTGTGCACAAACCACTCCTCCTTCCTGAGCCACCAGCCCCGCCCTGACACAGCCCCACAGTAACGAAAAATAAAATGATAACGTTATCATTTTCTTTTTTCCCTTTTTCACTGCTTTAAGAGCAGTAGGGCGACTCTCCTCTGCCTTAGCGGAGGAGCCGCCACTGAATCCAATACTTTGATGAATCCCGGTCACATTACTCTGAGAAAATCAAGCAGCACCTCTCTGATTAGGCCAAATCTGAGATTTCTGCACCCCTGTGAAAAGGACTCAATCCCTGATGGACTGCTCACCTCAGACAGGTGCAAGTCTAATTCCAATATGGTTTGTCCTGATCTGCAGTGGCAAAGATGAGCTAAAAAAGATGACGGAACATCAGCCAGAGGAATGATGAAGAAATGCTTGCGTAAGCATTTCCATCGATCACCATTTGGATGCTACAAAATCTGTTGGTGCATTGCTTAGCGGATGGTTAAAAACCAGCATGCTCCAAAAGGAGGTCCAGTGTGTGTTTTTTGTCTGTGCAACGTGTCGTAAAGCCACAATCAAAATTAAAAGTATCTATCATCTTAAATTTGCAGGTGTGTGCTTCCAAAGTGTTTTTCAAACTGCCATGTTAGGATTAAAGCTAACAAGTTACATTCCTACTAGTGTTGTGATGGGAGAATCCTGTTTTATCAAAAAGTAACCATTCATTGTAATGTGTAAAGTTTATTTGGTCTCAATTACCTGTTTAGCTGAAGATAATCTGGTGCCCAGGATGAGCCTGATGACAATTGTAGATTTAAAGGTGAAACCACAGCATTGTATATTAAACTATCTTTGCATCCCTAAAGAGAGGCAATGATTTACTGGTTGTAGAAACATGGATTAAAATGTATGAGTTATGGCTGGAGGTAAATCATATCCCAATCCCTTGAAGTTTACTGCCTTCATGGCTCCTCTGTGCAAATATCTTAGCTCCTCCCTCACTAGGTGACATGCTGACTCTCTGCTAAGTTGAGAGGAACCTATCATTAAAGGAAGACTTATAGGTGAATACAGAAAATTATAATATCTGTTCTTGTGCTCTTTTTATGATGCATTGAGGCATCTGCCTGGGCTACATTTCTTTGAGTCTCCTCTGAAAATGGCATTAAATTGTTTGCATTTCTTGAGTGTAAATGATACCATGCACTGAAAATTGCATTCTTGTAATAATTATAGAGCAGGCATAGAATTGAAATCAGTAGTGCACCTATCACTGCCTCATGCCTTTCAACTCAGCTTGCCGAGCTCACGTCGTTCGGCCAAAGGCACCTCTGCAAATGCACTGAAGCATTCCATGGATTGGAACAAGACACATCTCAAAGGCACTTCTCAACGGGAAACAAGGCATCACACCACATGTGCGCAACAAGATTCCACCTGATCTTCATGCAGCGGCTTCTCTCCAATGAGTATGCGTGGCTTAAATAAAAGCAGCTAAGTAAGCAGCTGCTACTGTCAGTGGATTGTTTCCCAACTTGTGCCTGCAACTAAGCGCCTGTGAAAACCATGAAGCAGGTAGCTGTAAGTGTTTTTTACAGGTATAGCCTACTTGCTGTCTTCGCTTCAACTCTAACAGCCGTCATCCTAGCCCCTGCCTTGATATAACTCTGTAAAAAAACTGTTGTCCAGAGATTTTTGATTTGTGTTTTTGTATCATTAGAGAAGTAATTTAGCTTGTGTAGACATTGCTAATCCTGGCAGAATTTTTCTGGACGACATTTTTAAAAATGGCGAATGTGTTGCAGTGATGATGTAATATTTAAGGACCAATGAGATCTATACCTTTAATTTTGGAGTCAAAACATAGGTGTTGGGGTTCAAGTAGTTTTATAGAGACAGAAAATAACTTCTCAAAGCAACCCTTCCGCCATTTTCCAAAATGGTGGTTATAATAGAGGAAGAAGAGACATACAGAAATGAATCAAATAGTGGTTTTTAATCCTTTTATGTATACACCAAGCAATGTGTATGATCTGAATATGAAAAAAAAATAATGATTATCACTCCTATTTTAGACACATTTTCATAGTTCACTTTATTTATTTGTTTCGGGAATCCCTTGTGGTACATTTGCAGAATGTTGAACATTTGAGAAAAGCATATAATCTCTGGACAACAAGTTTTTATGCAGATATATATCAGGCTGCCGGCATTATCCTCTTAAAGAAAAACTAGCAGAGGCAATATCATCTGAAGCCGGCAACCAACCAGCCAGGGGAAGGAGGAACGAAATTTAGGAATGGAAGTAGAATGGAGGAGGTTGTCCGACTGATACATAACATTAGCAGCCATGTTCGAAAGGATCCCACTGCAGGTTATGTCATTAAATAAATTCACATTACAATTAATGAAGAACAGAGAAGACTGTCTCACCTATACATAACCGTTGCATGTTAATGACGAACGTGTGCCACTCACAGAAAAGACAGCCAGGCTTGCTGACCTCTGATGGGGGCACGTCCTGAAACGTGTGTGTGGTTGGGGGCTCTGAACCCTCATTGTTGACTTACTAATGGCACCAAAGGGTGGGCTGTAAAGTGGAGCGGGAATGCCTGAGCTTATATATAAGGCAGCTCTCATACAAAGCTCGGAAAAAACTGAAAGAGGCCACTGACACCAGATATTGAGGGAATGATAAATAATAAAAACATAATGAAATTATAAAAATAATTTTAAAGAAATGCACTTTCACAGTAGTAAACAACTGTTCACCTTAATGCTGGTCGCAATTCAAAGATGACCCACTCCCATGCTGCAACTTGTAACAAAACTGTGGTAACAGAAGCATGGCATGGGTCTGAAAAAACATACTGGAAAAGTATCTTGGCCCGCTAACAGGAATACAAGCTGCATAAAGAAAAGGAATGTTGTGGGAAGTTGTTTGTTGGTTGAGGAAGGTGTGAGCCCTTCTCAAACAGCAGCCACAATCCTTGTATTAGACCTGGCATCCTCGGAGTGGCTTCCCCTGACTTTTTGCCTCTTGACTTCCTGTTTTGCTGACTTCGGTATAGCTGGCTTTAGGATTCTGGGCACTTTGCCACTGCTAACCAGTGCTAAAGTGCATATGCTCAGTACTCTAAACATGGTAAAATTGGTTTATCGCCAATTGGCCTATTTAATTTACTTGTAGGGCACTAGTAAAGTGCACTATATGTGCCCAGGGCCTGTAAATTAAATGCTACTAGTGGGCCTGCAGCACTGATTGTGCCACCCACTCAGTAGCCCTTTAAACATGGCTCAGGCCTGCCATTGCAGAGCCTGTGTGTGCAGTTTTATACTGCCATTTCGACCTGGTAATTTAAACTACTGGCCAGGCCCAAACCTTCCCTTTTATTACATATAAGTCACCCCTAAGGTAGGCCCTAGGCAACCCCAATGGCAGGGTGAAGTGTATTTAAAAGGTAGTACATGTACTTTTGAGTTGTACATGTTCTGGCATTGAAAAACCTCTACCTTCGTTTTTCACTACTGCAAGGCCTATCTCTCTCAAAGGTTAACATGGAGATTGCCTTAAAACATATTTTAAGTGTAATTGAAGTTTGAGGTCTCTGGTTTCACAAATTAAAAATATATCTTTTAGTAAAATTGTTTTTTTAAATTTCAGGTCTGAAAATGCCACTTTTACAAAGTAGGCATTTTTTTACTTTAACAATTCTGTGCCTCTGCCTGTCTCTAGATACACGTCAGCCAGCTGGGATTTGTGCATTCCCTCTAGACAGTCAGACAAAGGGAGCTGGGGTGTGACATTTTCATCCTGATGGCCCATGACCAAGGTGATGGGCCTTTCTGAGGTAGATTCAGAGGTAGGAGCTGACATTTGCACCTGAATAGGGCTGTGCCTGTCCCCACGCAAAGAGCTGCATACCCCCCCTGTAGTCAGTGGCGTAACGAAACTTGAGGGGGCCCCCCTGCAGGGTACATGGAGGGGCCCCCTCCGGACTCAATATGGAGCTCTCCAGCCGAAGTGCGGTGCTGAGGGGGACCCCGCACCGCGGGGTCTGTGTTACGCCCCTGATTGGTAGCATCCTAGCTCAAAGGAGATAGTGTATGCTTGAGCCGGGGCACTATGTAACACAGTTATAGTTACAATACTGTTCAGCCACCTTCCAGTCTCACCAGAATGGAGGGTGGCTGATTGAAGAAAGTGGTTCTTAAAAGAGCAAGTGAGCGGAGCTGTGATTTTACTAGCCGAGCACACTCCCTATCTGCAATGAATTTTATTGTTTTGTTCTTCATCTACCCTGCCCTTTGTGTTGCGGTCAAGCATGTAACTGACTACCCAAAACATAATACACAATGTAACTGTATTTCAGGGCTACACTGTGCTAAAACCACACTCCTGCAAATGGACACTGTATGCTGTTTGTGATCATATATAACCTGGAAAACTGAAGCACTTCTGAACATGAGAAAGAGTGTATAGTTCGTAATGGCTGATGCCCTGGTTTATCACTGTATTAATGTTGCACTGCTGTTGTATTGCTCTTTACAAATTGAACCCCATGCCTACTTGAGATGTAAACTTCCATAAATATATTAATATATTTATTAGGTACTAGCACACCATTATCAATTAAAATAACTATGGACTTGTGTTCTGATATTAGTGATCATTACGGCAGCACTTATAACCATAAACATTCAAACAAAAGTAAACATGAAGGGACCTTCATCTGCTTCAAGTTACTGGACTTAATTTACAAAGGAAAACTAGCAGGTTACACCCCAAGGTAAAGCTAGTACTTTCCAAAACTAATACAAATCACTGCCAGCAACAGGCCCTGTACAGAAGAGACAGACTGGGCTTCCACAACTATAGGATGGGGAGATACATGAACGGTCTGTTTATCGTAAACCACACGAAAAAGAGTATACCAGAGGAGCATCATAGTTGGAGTTTGAAAGGTCCCTTGGATCAGAGCCCAGGGGCAAATGATGAAATGCAGCAATAATAAAGCTGCATCAGTGGTCGGGCACTTTTGTCCTTACATACTGCCCTTCTCGGGTTAGAATGCACCGGGAAACTAATTGCCACCAGGAGAGGCTTGTTTATCTAATCAGCTGAACTTCCCTGAGTCCATCCACATTCCCACGGGATGTTCAGCATGCCACCTCAATTGCTGCCTAGATGACAAACTCCAGGTAGCGAATGCCACTATGTGTTTTTGACTCCTCCCATGGAGTTGGGAGAAAACCCAATAAAAGCGAAGATCAAAGGAGTCAGCTTGGGCAATCAAAGGTTGCCAGAAGTCCGGTGCCTCACACAAAGCTTTTCAGGTGACCAAAAGTTCCTCCCGGGATGTCAGAGCTACAAGCAGAGAAACAATAGTTCTCCATGAAGTACTGGCAATACCTACTGATATCCAAGAATGAGGAAACATGTCTGGGTGGTTGGGCTCTCCCAATTTAAATTGGTCCGAATCTTGAAATTAAGAATCTCCACCCTTCCACCACCCACATGAGGACCAAGGTTACACAATATGGGCAAAGCTTATGTCAGGCACTTGGTTGTTTTAATTGTGAGGTTAGCTCACTTCAGCACCCACAACATCAGCTTGAGGTGAATCTGATAATTGGCCCAGTGGTCATTCAGCAAATATGTTCTAGATAGCCAACACAAATTTTATCCAGGTCATTCAAGACATGATTCGCCAACCACTGGAAAAAAATATAATTTTTAATCCACAAGGCAAGGGCCTTACATAGCCCAGGTTCTCTGAAGTGGAGGTTAAAGTCTTCTCCTTGGAACCAGAGTTCCAGGCAATCTGTCAAAAGCCACTAATCAATGCAAAGGCAGTCAAAAAATGAGCAGCCCCCAACTTACTGATGAGCTTATCATGTAAAGGAAGAAGGTTGTATGGCAACATTTAGCGCTCTCTAGATCATTCAAAAGTGTAGGTGTGTTGAGCCCTACTCAGCACTAGTACAACAGAGTTTATCAACTAGTTTGAAGAGAGCTCAATGACTCCCAAGTTCAGCATTTTAGAAGACTTCCACTTCGATGCAATCTGAAAATGCCTGGCCCAGGGTCTCATTTTTCTTCTTTATCCTCTCCATATGGTGTCACATTACTACCTGTACAGTAGGTCCCATCTATCCACCCACCTCTTATGGTGGTAGGTCCCTTTTTTCTCCAAGGACATCCAGAAAGAGGGGCATCAGGGGTGAAGGATGGTGGCAGGTCGTTTCTCAATTCTCTCTTCTACACATACAATTATTTCCATTGCCAACTGCAATGGCTACTGATGGCCAAAGACCTGCTGCATGTTCACCCTGAGATTTTGGCCACCTACTGTGTAGCTGCCCACCTACCAGCACCATGAAAGTACATGTCAAAGTAGTGTACTTTGTTAAGACAATGTTTTAAGTGCTTCTATGGTGTTTAAGTGAATGCCACATATTGTGTAGTTCTTACTGTGGAAATGTGTTCTTGGCACTAAGGAACTCTACCCAAACAGTTCAAAAGCATCAAATAGAGAATTACTTACACTGGCTATTTCTACTAGGCCTGGGAATAATATCAATCATGCTGGAGTAATCAGACTAATTTTGATTAAGTCCGCAACACTTTTTAAGGAGAAATTACCAATAATAACTAGATTACGCCCGCTTACGTAATTAAGAGTAATTTAGGGGGGGGTCCTATGGCGACAGCACATTTAGAGAATGTGAGCAGCTGCTTGCACTGCAGTTTATGTTCTTTTGCATTTATCGCTATTTTCTTAGCGCAAAATACCCCCTCGCATCCATTTTGAAAGTGATGGTGCATTTTGTGCTAAGAAACTAGCGCTAAATGCCTTGAGTCCGTTGGGGGGAAAATCTTTCTCCACTTTCACATTTACTGAATGGTAGCTTGCATTGTTATTCATGTTCTGTTGCAGTTAGTGCTATTTCTTAGAGGAAAATGCATCCTTGCGTGCATTTTGAAAGGCAGTGGGTATTTGTGCCCAAAGCAAATGGTGCTAAATGCTAAATTACACTTAGCGTGATTCTGCGTAATCTCGCTGAATTTTTAGGTAATTCGGCAAGATTACGCTGCACAGAATTATGTGAGTTACGCCCACCCCTAATTTCTACATGCTTTATCATAGTTATTGAATTCCTTGACAATTGTCCGTCTACAAGGACCTTGTAATTTTTTGTCTGTGATAGTATTTTGAAAGTTTGCTCTTCCTTGAACTCTGACACTACTGGGTGAAGACTGGTGGGTTGGGTGGTCAGTGGCTAGATGGTAAAAATTATTATGCAATTTTTCTCTGACAGCTGTAGTAATGCGAAAATGTGGGGCAATAACCAGTTCTGGGCTGCGGGATAGCCAACTTTCTCCCATGTATATTACCTTTATAGTGGGCACGAATGCTGTGGACCATCAACAACACCTGGCTGGATCAATCAGGGGTGATTTTATAATGAACATTTGGCTCTCTTGTTTCTTGGATTACCGTTGGGCATTCCTTTATACTTGTGGTCACATTTAAGATCCTGGATGACACTGGCCATGGGTAACATAGCGTGACCTACATTCTGATGGAAACCCACTGGCTCCACTTGTAGGTCAGCACCATCTTCAAAACCAGCTGCATCATTTACAAAGTCATCATAACCAGCACCCAAGCATATCTCGATAACAAGCGCTCAGTCTCTGGTAACTCTCGGCACATCCGCAGCTAGGGCACATCATACTGAGAGTAAAGAAGTGGAGGGGAAAAACAGCCCGTGTTGATCGATCCATGCACTTCGGATATAGAAATACATTCCATATCAATCAGGATCGCCTCAGCTCTTCTTTCATTTAGTAAAGCTCGGTCTCCCCGACATACACGTTTGTCAGAGTCGTTGAAAAGATTCCATCTTTTCGTGATTCTACCACACACAAAAAAACAACATTACATTAAAATTCCTGCACCTTCAAAGTTACAATGTATGAAACATAGGCATCTGAAAAGCACACAACGCTGCATTTACATCCGAGGTAGTAATATAATCTGGAGAGGGAGGCCTGGCCATGGTTATTGACATAAAGTGAATGTTTCTAATGAAATTACCAAAGTGTTGACACTTTTCCTATCATCTTAACTGGAATTACATTTTCGAGGCACATAACTGGCGCTAAACACCACTACATAATAACCCGCCTGCCCGGGCAGACTCCGCCACAAAAACGCAGAGGCCTGGCTTCCATTCCCAAGCATGGGCGTTTTAGGGACAGTAGTCTTATAGAATGTGGACTGTACAAGTGATGTACGGAATCCACCTGAACCGTCTGTTTGATTAAACAATATTCTACAAAATAAATATGCTGCCTTTGAATTGTCTATACACAAATGTAACTTTTTATTTTCATTAAGGGGTCTTGCCTTTAACTTCGTGGGGGGCGAGTCCCTGGCAAAGGAAAGTTTAAAACATGAGGCTATTTAGTTACTTTCTTTTTCTTCATGCCCATGAAGAATTAAAATTGGACAGGAGTACATCCGGAATACAGGTGAGGCTAGTCCAGACACGTAGCGGTACTGCTGGTGGAGAAGGGAGTGCACACAGAGAGAGCCACAGAATCCTAAACCCAGGTCTGGGAGGGGGCAGATTTTCCTCGTGTGTGGCAATCAACACGGCGGACACCGCCCACACTAAACACAGCATCTGCAAATACATTGGAGAACTTCTTAACTTCCTGACAGAAAAGGTCAATGTGTGGATGGCTCTGATGGCACACAACGCCGAGGCCTACTTCCCCCTGTTGAAGTAACGGTGACCCCCAGCCACCTTATTCTCCCCATTCTAAAGAGCAGCCAGGGTCATGCCGCACAATGCCAGCCTGTGAGCCCGCCTATCCACTGTTGCACTCAGTCGAGACAGTCGCCCAGACAGACTGCCAAATAAAAGTGGAGCTCTCCGAGAAGCCCCTAACAAGCCCGGAGCGCTGGTGGCCCCCTGTCCTGAGCACTACTATGCCACAGCCGTAAGACAATCTGTCACAATAAAAACACATGTATCCCTGCCAGATATTTATTGCTATTGATCCGCCTTGGTCCCCGCGCGGGACTTTTGTTCTCCCCGCCCGGGACTTTGACCTCAATTAAGTTATGAATTTCAATCCGATAGACTGCACCACTCACCCTGCTGCTCTCCCTGACTGGATAAATTAGCGTTGGCGGCGGCCAGAGCTCCCCCAGTACCACAGCGCGATGCGCATGACACCAGCCCCAACTTAAGGATGAAGAGCTGACTCAGACGTGGCGACAACTGTGCGCCGCGCACCATTTAATTTAAAAAGAGACCGCGGCGAGGTGCAACGACGGCGAGCGTAACGGCGTAAGTTACATAACCTATCACATCCAAGCAAGACTGATGTGGTGTGCTTACTGGCTGCGGAGGGGGCCCCTGGAGCGCGGGGCCCCCCCGCAACGCGGGGGCTGCGGGGGCCTGTGTTACGCCCCTGCCTGTAGTGTGTCTGGAGCAGGGAAAGGCAGGGATATCGTGATCTTCAAAGGCCTCTTCTATATCTTCCACACTTCAAGGGCACATTTGGGTATAAGTACTGGACCCCTGACACCACCAGATCAGAACTTTACTGGAACCAAGGACATTCTGCCTGGAAGAAGAGCTGCTGTACTGTAGGAGAGACTGCCACTTTGCCACTGGCTCTGCTGTGTTGGCCTGCTGCCTGCTGATTGTTGTGCTACAGGAGAGACTGCCACTTTGCTACCTGCTCTCCAAGTTAGCCTGCTGCTTCTTGCCTGGGAGTGAGAGGGACAGGACCTGCTCTCTACATCCTTGAACCCAAGATTCTCCAAGGGCTTGCTGGCTTGCCTTCTGTTCTCAAGAAGTCTAAGGATCATAAAAAACTTCCTGCAACTCTCCTGGAGCTGCTGAGCTCTGCAATCTGTGAGTCCTACCATTGCCTGAGGTGCCCCCTCCAGCCCTGGGCCTCAGAATTGGGTTCTGCAACTGATTTCTGCAAAAACCGGCGCATCAACACGACTGTGCGAGAAAAATCGGCCTTCGAAGCAGAGCCAAATCAATGACGACACGGGTCCCGACTGCGAGGCTCGAAGACGGCGTAGCCCCAATCCTGCGCAGCTCAATGACGATGTAGTGGCGATCCTACAGACAGTCTGTGTGGCTCTAAGAGGACGCAGTGGCCCGACTGAGTGAATCAGAACCGACGCATCGTGTTCTTGACATCGACGCTTTGCTCCATACAAGGTATTTTTCAGCAGGGCCTGAGTGGGTTCTGTAGCCGGCCTACCCTCCATCACGGTCTTCCTGAATTGTGGATCTGCACCAGTCCCTTGCGACCTCAGGTAACCTTTTGACCGCTAGTGACTTCTAAGCACTGTTTTCACATTTATTTTTTTTAAACTCATATCTTGACTTCTACTTATTGGATTTTATGTAGTTTTGGTCTTGTTTTAATCAGATAAATATTCTCTAGTCTTCTAAACTGGTGTGGAGTATTTAAGTGGTGTTTTCATTGAGTTACTGTAATTAAAGTGTGCACAATAACTTTACACATTGCCTCTTAAGGTAAGTCTCACTGCTCCGTGCCAAGCTACGAGAGGGTGAGCACAGGTTAATTTAAGTTGTGTATCTGACATACCCTGACTACAGTGGTGGTCCTTCTTGGACAGGATGCATACTTCTGCCAACTAGAGACTCCATTTCTAACACTGGTGATCATTGGTGAGGATAGGACTTGTGTTTGTGCAGTACCTTACAGTACTGTGGTTTTAACTACTATCCAAATCCAGACCTATTCGAATAAAATGTCTCTGATCCCACTGGCATTCTTTTTTACTACTCTCTTCGATTGGCATTTTAAAATTTTTATTTCTCTGATTGGCATTTTTGCTTTTTCCTAAATTCATGTCTCTGATTGGGGTTCATCATCTGCGCCTGCAAGAATGGAGTTTGAGCTGGCCAAACTTGAGGGTTACACTGTGGCCCAGCTCAAAGGCTTCTGCAAGGAGTTTGGGCTTCCTGTAGAGAGCACCACCAGGAAGATGGAGCTGCAAACGGCACTGAGAGTCTATTCAGAAGCCCATGCTGCATTGAATGAGACCCCAGAGAGTTCTCTAAAGTGCCCCAAACTAGTACTGAAGTTCAAGGTTCCCATCCCTACTCTTTTCAATTGGCATTTTGAATTTTTCCTGGGTAAGGAAGAATAAATATGCACACTGCCCCAGCAGCTGGTGGCAGTCTCTCTGTTGATCTAGGGTCAGTGCAGGAGAGAGCCTGACACCTTTCACTGACCCATCCTGCTCTTTAGAAGATAGGAGGTCGGGAGATGTTCACTTTCCGCTTCCACCCCATCATCAGTTACCAAGCGCATGGTAATCTCAGACCTCTCAAAGTGGGGCGAGGCGGTTCACATGCAGGACCCTCAAAGTCCGCCAGTTAGATGACATTGCTCTTTACCTCATATGAGCCAAACCAGTGATCCTGGAGAGCACATGGCTCCACTGGCTCCATTACCCAAACCTTTGGACCAGGCTGCAACTCAACCAGAATGGTATTCTGGTCATACCAACGTTTCATCCTCCTGGCTAGCTTCAAGGCTCTCCTGCGCAAGCTTCCTGAAGCGGGCTGTATGGTAACTACATCCTGGGGTGGCTTCTTGGGGGCTTGCTCCGAGCCTTTCTTAACCAAACTGAGAAGAAGAGCTGCTGTGTTGTAGGAGGGAATGCCAGTTTGCCACTGGCTCTGCTGTGTTTGCCTGCTGCCTGCTGATTGCTGTGCTACAGGAGGGACTGCCACTTGCTCTGCGGAGTTGGCCTGCTGCTTCTTGCCTGGGAGTGAGAGGGACAGGGCCTGCTCACTACATTCTGAACCCATGATTCTCCAAGGGCTTGCTGACTTGCATACTGTTCTCGAGACATCTCAGGGTTTTCTGCAAAAACTGGTGCATTGACATTGAAAATTGCCGTATCACCCTTTGACGCCAATGCAGTGCCGAATTGAAGGCAACGTAGGTCCCGACTGCAAGGCTCGACCACGACGCAGCACCTATCCTTTGCGGCTTGACGAGGATGCAGCACCGACCCTTTGACACTATGACCCTTTGACACTATCTGTGATGCTCGACGAGGACGCAGTGGCCCGGCTGAGTTAATCGGAACCAACCCATCGTGTTCTCGACAACGACGCTTTCCTCCATTAAAGGTAGTTTTTCAGCAGACCCTGCGTGGGATCTGTAGCCGGCCTACCCTCCATCAAGGTCGGCCTGAACTGTGGATTTGCACTGGTCCCTTGCAACCTCAAGTAATCTTTTGACCGCCAGTGACTTCTAAGCGCTGTTTTCACATTTATTCATTAAAAATGTATATCTTGAGTTCTACTTATTGGATTTTGGTTATTATGGTCTTGTTTTAATCAGATAAATATTCTCAATTGTTCTTAACTGGTGTGGAGTCTTTTTGTGGTATTTTTATTGAGTTATTTACATTAAAGTGTGCACAAATACTTTACACATTGCTTCTTAAGTTAAGCTTGACTGCCTTGTGCCAAGCTACCAAAGGGTGAGCACAGGTTAGTTTAGGTTCTGTATCTAACTTGCCTGGACTAGAGTGGAGGTCCCTACTTGGACAGGGTGCATACCTCTGCCAACTAGAGACCCCATTTCTAACACCTTGTCAGGGTGTAACACAAACAGTCACTAAATTAACCTGTGCCTAAACCTCTGGTAGCTTTGCACAAAAGCAGTCAGGCTTAACTTGGAGGCAATATGTTAAGTGTTTATGCATCATACAAACAGCAATAAATCGAAAATACCATTCAAGAAAAATCCCACAGTAATTTCGAAAAAAATTAGAAAATTGCAATAAATTATTTGACAGCAAAACAACAAAATTTCAATTCCTAGAACCGGAGATATGCAATTTCAAAGTTTTAAAGTAAGTATACCGTCTGAAAGCAACAAAGCGCCAACTATGGTTATCTGGTTGTGCCGGACCAGGACGCAGTCACAAGTTCAGGCCGACCATGATTAAGTGTGGGTTGGATACAGGAATCAGGTTAGACCCACTGAGAATTGTACCTTATGTCCTTGATGCGGAGCTTTGTATTGGTTCCAATGATGAGCTCCGAGAGCTGTGATATGTGATCCTGCATCGGACTGCGTCACACCGGTTCCGATGTGGCGCAGCAAGGGCTGCGATACGAGGTCCTGTGTCGAGCTGCATCATGCTGCATCGGTTCCGATGAGGAGTTATGAGGGCTGCAGGGCAAAGTCCTGGGTCGTGTTGCATCATGCTGCGTTATTTCTGATGAGGCTGCTGTTCACAGGTTGCCAGGTGCTGCAGGGCAAGGTTCTGGGGCACACTGTGTAGGTTCTGAAATCCACATTTGGGCCAGGAGAAGTACACTCCAATGCCTACCAAGGGTCTAGGACCTGATGGGCACCTCTTGGGGATCAGGACTACCTCCGACGGAGGCCAGCAGCAGGGCACATGTAGGTGCATCTGAGTCTGGGCTGCACAGCAGATGCTGGGCAGGTCTCTGGAGTGTCTTATATCCATGTAGCTCAGAACAGGAGGCCAGTCAGATAGCCCTTGGAGTCACTCTGGTGGTTCTGGGTTCAAGGAGCAGGTCTTGTCTTCCTTCCTCAGGCAGCAGGGCAGTACTTCTTAAAGCAAGGGAGTCTTTCTAGAAGCAGGGCAGCAGAGCAGCCCTTCTTGAGTCTTCCTCGGGTCCAGAAGTGATCTGAAGATTTGGTCTGAGGGTCCAATATTTGTACATGGTGCTAGCTTTAAAATAGGAGAAAGTTCCAGACTTCCTTCCACATCTGGTTCTGAAATTTCCTACATCCCTGCCCTGGCTCCACTGAGTCTGGTGTTAGAAAAGGCTATTCTGAAGTTCTTTGTATGTGGGCTGAATCAGTGTCTTAAGTTCAAGTGTGACAGGCGACAGCTCCACCCCTCCTATGAGGCCATCCTGCCAACATCCAGTCCCTCTATTGTGTGGCTGTCTGGGAGGAATACACAAGGGCCAACTGCCAACTACACCTCTTCATGTGACCCAGGAACAGGCACCAGATGGTTAGGACAAGAAAATGCCAACTTTCTAAAAGGGCATATTCAGAATCGTGCCTTAAAATTAGACTTTATCATTAAGGAGGGTTTTAAATTACAATTTATTTGAGGATAAACATGATATTTCTACCTGTTCCCAATCAAAAGTTATCGCTTATTAAAAGTAATAAGGTAATTCAACATTATACAATGAGAGAGGTATTCCTCTCAGTAGTGAAAAACAAATTTGTGAGTTTTTCACTACCAGGACATGTAAAGCTTAAAAGTTCATGTCCAACGTATTAAATACAATACACCGTGCTGTTGAGGACCTACTCTGGGGTGACTTATTTGTACTAAAAATGAAGGTTTAGGCCTGGCAAAAGTTTTTTTTTGCCAGGTCGAAATGACAGTTCAAAACTGCATACAGGCTGCAATAGCAGACTTGAAACACGTTTTAGTTTCACTTGTTTTTACATTTTTTCATATATGATAAGGTGGGCATACCCAACTGTATAACAGAGCAATCCACTCACAGTTGAAATAAGTAACCACCCCAACTTACCCTTCTCCACCATGTTACCTATAAAAAGAAATAAGCCAGTAAACAGCACCCTCAACAGAGTTATGAGTCTTCATCAGTCTGCGCTTTATTGTGGGATAGTAGGCCCAATGCCCTGAGCTGAGTGGGGCAAGTCAAGCCTCGATTGCCTTAATTAACCTACTGTAGGCTCAGGCCCCATATTGTAGTGAAATTGTCCGATGTGTCCTGCATATTGTACACTATCTTTTCATAGGCTTAAAGTTGCCAAATCTTCTGCAGGGACATGGAGGTGTTTCAGATGAGGTCCCCCCCCCTCCATCTCTCCCCCCTCCATCTCCCCCCCACCAACAGAATAGTCTGTTTTGCTGCTAAGAGAAGGTGGGAGATCCTTTCCCATTAGGAGAGTAAAGCGGGTATATATTCCTCTGAGGCAGCCCTAGTAGGATTGAGGAAGGTTCCTTAGTCAGGGGCTTCCTGTCAGTACTCGCTCCTCAAATGGGGCAGAACCACAAGACATGGTATATGGTCCCTGTCCCTCTGCACCCCATCCAGCATTCCTCGGGTCTGTTGTTGTTCCAAATATGGAGTTGAGCTGGTGTGTAGTGCCAGCTGTACAAAATCTTACAGTGTCTCTACCTTCCCTGAGCATGTCTCGCAAAGCTGGTTGTGCGTGTGTGAATGGTGTTCCATTATTTATTGTCCAGTGTGACCCCCAGATCCTGCACCCTCCTGCTTTTCTATGTAAGGCGTCCCTGGGGGATGTCAATCAGCAGGATGGAGTACACCTGGGTGACTGAGAAGAGCAATGTTGTGAGGCTTTGTAGAAACTTCTCAAAATAAGTGAGGGGTCTCATGGCAGCCGCCTTTAAGTAGGAGTGGAGAACCTTGTGCCTTATCTGCAAATAGTGAAACCTCTCCTGCTCCAGCATGTGGTATGTCAGTTTGATGTCTTCAGAGGACCGAATAGCATCCTTATGAAACTGATAGCAGCCCTTTGCGATCCAAGACCGTAAATGTGTTCTCTCCAGACCTGGGCTAAAGTGCCTATTCCCATGTATCAGAGCCAGAGGGAATGGATACATTGTAGCTCCTTTATGTTTAGAAAAGAAGTCCGAAGCCTAGAGGGTAACTCTTGCGATCGGGGAAGTATAGAGGTTGCAGCCTTCTGTGATGTAGACAACCAGAGAACCTCTGCTGTCATGTTCTGGTCTATGAAGCACTAGGGCTTAGTGTGTGAGTAGTAAAGGTGAATATTGGGAATGCCAAGTCCTCCATGTTTCGGGTGTTGTGTACTAGTGTGATATCTAAGTCTGGGGCATCTCCAGGCCCAAATAAAGATTTACAAATATCTGTCAGCTGCACCAGTTCAGACTTCTGGAGGGGGAGCTGGAGTGTCTGTAACATGTACAAAATATTAAGGAGGGAAGACATTTTAAAGGAAGCTTTTCTCCCAACCCATGAGAGAGTGTGGAGGTGCCAGGAGGAGGTTACTGCTTTGAGAGAGCATGCTAAATGTTTAAATTTGGCTGTATCGCAGGTATAGAGATCAGGGGCAGAGTCACTTCCAAGTATGGCACAGAGAACAGTGTCCTGCAAAAGGGGTCTCTAGCTGAAGTTTATGGAGGAGTGTCTTCCCACTAGATACAACAAGAATGAATCTATGAAGCCATTGTCTCCCGGGGCTTTCTCTCATTTAAGATGCTCTATGGCTATTTAGACTTCCAACTTTGTGATGGGTTCATCCGGAGTGCCCCTATCTGATCTGGAGAGATGGGGTAGAGGAAGTGCCTGCAGGTCGGTGCATTGGGCTCTGCATTTGGGGAGTCGGCCTTATACAGGGCGCTATAAATCTGCAAAAAGTCTTGGTCTTTGTTTCCTTTGAGGTGCATCAGCCCCCCGCAGCATTCTTGACAGATCAGATGTATTCCTTAGTTCGCTGAACCTGAACCTTGTTCGTGAGGAGGGAGCCTGCTTTGTTACCTCCCTCATAGAATCTGACGCCTGAGTGGGCTAATTTATCATTTACTCTGTCATACTCCATGGTGCAGATTTGGCCACCAGAGTTTCTTTGAGGGCCGGGCTTTATGGTCCTACTCCACGATTTGTAGATCTTTCCTCAGTCAGAGTAGTTCAAGCTCCTTCATCCACTTAAGGCGTCTACCTTCTTTAATGAACACTTCTCGTATAACTGCCTTCAGGGCATCCCAATCTACCTGCGGGCTCACCTCCCCCATGTGGCTGAGTTGCAGATATTCCTGTACAGTGGTTGTAGCCTCATTTTGCACTACTGGGTCCCGTAGGAGGGAGTCATTCAGTCTCCATGAACCCCACCCATGATCCCGGTTTGAGCTAGGCCAAGTCAGTGTAATCTGCACCGGGCTGTGATCCGAAATGGCCATCAGCTCTTGGAAGACGTCCTCTGCATGGAGGCAGCGGCCTTTGATCTATGAGGAGGTCATCAATCCTGGTATAGGTGCTATGGACTGCTGAGAAAGTCCGTCACTAGAGGGTCGCGATAATGCCAGGCGTCTGCCAAGCCTTGGTCATCAAGAATCGCCTTGCCTCCTGCCAATAGGATCGGTGTGCCTCAGACGCTCTGTTGTTACTTGTTCAATGTGATGTGCATAACGCTACTGAGGTCTCCTCCAATTAGGCGGGGGTAGTCTGGCGCTACTAAATTTTGGAGTCAAGGAGATTACAAACATCTCCTGCCAGCTATTCAGGCAGTAGACATTGCCCATTGCTAAGGGCGTACCTTGCTAGTCACCCACCACCAGGAGCCATCTGCCTTGGTCGTTTGTTAGAACCTGTTGCTTTTAAAATTTCATGCCATCTCTAAATAGGATCGCACACCTGCTGTTTTAGTGGATGCGGATGCTAGGTACTGGAGTACAAAGATTCTGGAGCGCAGCTGATGCTGGTCCCTCCTTTAAGCCAGTGTGTCTCTGGTAGCAGGCATATATTGGCCCCAGACCTCTGCAGT
The DNA here is from genome assembly GCA_963921515.1 of Calotriton arnoldi. NCBI lineage: Eukaryota > Metazoa > Chordata > Amphibia > Caudata > Salamandridae > Calotriton > Calotriton arnoldi. The sequence continues at coordinate 3,620,574 of CAWUFW010000636.1, read as the reverse complement.
TCACTCAGGGTACTAAGCCATTTTGTGGGGTTATTAAGGCCCCGCACATTATACGTCGGGACCCATAACATTGGTGATGTGTGCATAGAAGGTGGTGAGAAGCAGATAGCCGTCCTAGATCACCATTCACTTGGGGTGAATGGGTTGCTGTGTGGATCTGGGTAAAAGTAGGCGGTATCTCCCCCACTTGTAAACCCCACTGAAACCTCATAACTAAAATGATCAAACCTGAGGGACCAATGTCCAGTTTAGAATGGTAACGGGGTCCTGTGTAGTTACAGGGCCCCATAGTCCTTCACCTCACCAAGATCTTCAACCTGAATTTATTGTAGGGAAGTAACAGTCTTGTTTTAGTGCCTAATCAGGCCCCCTAGGTGCCCCCTTCCCCCCACTGAAGCAGAGGAAAGCAGGGCATCCAGCTTAGTTCATCAAGTTTTGAGACGTGTTTTAAAAGGCTACTTATGTGGGTGACACATTAGATGCTGCGGTCCCACTAATAGCATGACATTTACAGGCCCTGGTTTCATGTAGTACACCTTTACTAGGGTCTTATAAGTAAATTAAATGTGCCAATTGCGTGCAAGTCAATTTTGCCATATTTTAGGGAGAGAGCACAAGCACTTTAGTACTGGTTAGCAACAAAAACGAATTCAACAAAACAGGAGGGGTGAAGGCAAAAAGTTTGGGGGTGACCTTGCAGAGAGGGCCAGGTCCAACAAATATGTACCTGAACTCTTTTTTTATTTATAACACTGGTGAAACATATTGTTGCCTGTCCTGGAGTGAAGTGATCAGCCAGATGAAGGACAAAGGCTGTAGCTTGAACAATCAAGTGTTCAATTATGGAATGCGAGATGTTGAGAACTGCTCTTCTGCTACAGTCACCTGCGCTGCTTCCAATCACATATCCCTCCCCTCATAAAGTGCATGTGGCCAGCAAAGCATCCTCCGAGCTACTGATTCAGAACACCAGAGACCAAGAACATATCACTTGAATAAATAACCACTTCGTCAATAACCATTAGGTTACTGAAAACTACAATAAGTTGATCACCAACTATCTGCCCAAATAACATCAACTAAAGTGCCCCCCTCGTTCAGAGAAGAATGAGAAGCATCCAACATATGCCAGGCTAAGGTGAAATGCCTCTAATACGTTTACAGACAGGTCCCACCTGACCATAAACTGACTTGCACCGTGTGCTCTTTGTCAGCCTCCTGCCAACAATATGTGCACACATCAAGATATATGAGTTATCAGGCACAACGGCCAGAACTGCCGACCTTGGAGCTGGGAAACCGGGTTCGAGTCTCAGCGTTGGTTCAACATCCTGTAATTCTGGGCAAGTCACTTAATCTCCCTGTGCCTACCTAAACAAACTGAAAAAAAAGAAAATATATATATATATAGTATTGTAAGCAACAAGTCAATGACGGCACCTGCTCAGTATGTCAATGCAAGCCATCATTGCCATCACCAATTGAAAACTTGGGTGAATTCTTAGACTAGGGTTCTTCTCTGGTATGGCTAACTTTAATTATAGAATCACATTATCTTCCATCTTGTTTGAAGCTCTTTGGGATTCATTGCCACTCCATAAATAGGCCTAATCATAAAACGCTTCTTTTTCCTCTGCATCTATTTAATTTCTTCCAGACAATTTTTGCATCCAGGAACGTGTTTTTGGATCCCTATCTCCAATTGCAAAGCATTACTTACAGTCTTTGAAAGAAGTGGACGCTTCCGTGCTGATTTATAATACAATTTCCTGTGCAGCAGAATGCAGGCAGTCTAGTAGAACAGAACACTTAGGCGGTGCCAGCTCGAGGTGCTAATGCTTCCATTAGGCAGCAGGCAGCCTGCTAATGATAACATTTCAGAGCGAAATAAACCAAGTGGGATCACACGGTCTGATCCTCCAGCTGTCGCGGTTATTTACAGCTCCTTCAGGTTTCTAGGACCAGTGCCAGGGATGCTCAGGCATTTCCTCAATGTGAGAAACATGGCGCCTTTACCACCAGCAATCAAATCAGGTAGGCAGGCTTTGCAAGGTCTGCTTTTATGGAATGACCATCATATGAAGAACATATCAAAGTGAAAGTTTCAATTTCTTTTGAAAATTGAGGTTTTAACTCCTGAATTCGGACCAGGTGTGCTATGCTTTTTTCGGATGTACTAATCCCATTTTAGGAGTTGGAAAACCTTTTCCAACTCCTAAAATGGGGTTGCGAATGGATATCGATTAGGTATCTGAAATGAGTAACCTGTAAGTCTTCCTTACAAGTACCAAATCAGTATATTTTGGATCAGAATTTTGAGACAAGAAATCAGATTGCAAAATATTGAAAAGTTACCATCAGGACCCACTTCCCTTTTGCTGAGATATAGGTAGTGGTCCAAGGGACCAATACCAATTTCATGGAGAAAAAAAAGTTTCTTTTTAAACACAGTACCACTTCCTTTAAGAAAAATGAGGTGCATTAAAAAAAATGTTTGCTTTATTAAAAAAGCAATCAGACATGGTGGTCTACTGCCCCCAGCAGGCCTCCATCCCCGTGATTGTCCCCAATCATAGTCAGTTGCAACCTGTTACCTATCTTATTATTATTCATGAGGCAGGTCAGATTGCGGCCCACTACAATTCGAAATTTTACAAACTGACCTATCACTACATCGGTCAGTTAAAAAAATTATTTACTGGTTGCAAAAATACTGGTCACAATTTGTAACCAATATTTTGCGACCAGTTATTTGTACATTTGGTGGTAGATTGCATGCATGACTTACTCTTGAGGAATCTATAGTTTGTAGGAGACTGTTGTAATTTAACTACTTTGATACTTAGAAAGCCAAAACTAGGGAAATGACTTGCACATGGAGGCTGCCACAGCATGATTCACGGTTCCAGATTACCAAATAGGCAAAGTAGGCACCAGCCTATGGGCCCCACTCTTTTTAGGGGCCGCAACAACAGATCAAAATACAACTTAAAGTACATAAACAACAGTTTGTCTCTTAAAAGCTCATCTTCTGGCAGCTGTCAGGTTGTAAACAAAATCAGGTGCACTGGGTATTAGGAGATAATATGCGAGGGGGGCCTCGAAATTTCGACTGCATAAGGCCCTCCCACAGGGTTGAATCCGGCACTGATGATTCAACATCAAGAGCAAATTCCAGGCGCAGCCGGCACAGGTAACTTTAGTGAAGCGGAGCAGGTGGAGGGGGAGCTTGGGGGGGGGGTGGAGGAGGGAAGTGGATAGACGACGGGATAGTGAAAGTAAAATAAAAAATAAATGAATCCACTTACCTTGCGCTCCCCTGCATCAGCGGGTAGTTTTTTAGTCAGGCACAAAATGAAGCTACCCTTCTCTTTTTCAGCTAGACAGAAGATGCAGCTACTGTTTTCTTTTTTCAGCCAGGCACAAGATGAAGCCACAGTTATCTCTTTTAGCCAAGCACAAAATGCAGCTACCATTACCTTTTTTTAGCCAGGCGCAAGATGTAGCTAACATTATCTTTTTTATCCAGGCAAAAGCTGCAGCAACGTTACCTTTTTAAGCCAGGCACAAGGTGAAGCTATCATTATTTTTTTGAACTAGGCACAAGAGGCAGCTACTGTTATCTTTTTTTAGCCAGGCATAAGATGAAACCAACTTTATCTTTTTTTAGCTAAGTACAAGATGCAGCTATCGTTATCTTTTTTAGCCAGGCATAAGATTCAGCTACCAATATCGTTTTTCAGCAAGGCACAAGATAACGCGATCATTATCTCTTTTATCCCAGCACAACATATAGCTACCATTATCTTGTTTTATCCAGGCATAAGATGCAGCTACCGTTACCTTTTTTAGTCAGGCACAAGGTGAAGCTATCATTATCTTTTTTAGCCAGGCATAAGCTGCAGCCACCACTACCTTTTTAAGTTGGGCAGGAGGTGATGATATCATTATCTTATTGAGCTAGACACAAGGTGAAGCTACCCATGCAACTGTGTTTATATTTTTTAGCCACGCACAAGCTGCAGCTACCGTTATCTTTTCTAGCCAGGCACAAGCTGCACCTACCATTACCTTTTCTAGCCAGGCACAAGCTGCACCTACCATTACCTTTTCTAGCCAGGCACAAGCTGCACCTACCATTACCTTTTCTAGCCAGGCACAAGCTGCAGCTACCGTTACCTTTTCTAGCCAGGCACAAGCTGCACCTACCATTACCTTTTCTAGCCAGGCACAAGCTGCACCTACCATTACCTTTTCTAGCCAAGCACAAGCTGCAGCTACCATTACCTTTTCTAGCCAGGCACAAGCTGCAGCTACCGTTATCTTTTCTAGCCAGGCACAAGCTGCACCTACCATTACCTTTTCTAGCCAGGCACAAGCTGCAGCTACAGTCACCTTTTTTCCTCAAAACTTTCTTTATTACGTTTTTAGAAATAACAACATTACAATCTCATTAGTATCGCAATTGTACCTGTAGCTTACAGAGATGCTAATTGCAAGAACAGTTGCTAGACATTCTCAGGTATCTTCTACAAACACCATGCTTTCCAGATACTTCTTGCACAAAAAGCTCAGTAATTTGTACTGTGATCCTCTACCCTCCCTCCCCCTGAGAAAAAAAAAGGAAAAAAGGGAGAAGACAAACCAAATAGAAAGAAAAAATTCAAAAGCGAGAGGTACATGTGCAAGGTAATGCGGTAAATGTACACAGGTGGTCTTAGCATATGCCGGGTGGGTTCCCCCTAGTCAAAGCCTGCTTCAAACTGTCATTGGAATATCCCATAGCGTCATCTCCTGAGCAATAGTTAATATTGGAATAGATGTAGGGCTCGTGTGCGCGTTGGACAGGCACACAAGGGTAGCCCTTTAGGAAGGTATCGAACTAAAGGACCCCATGTATAGTCAAAGTTCTTAAATGTATCTGACAGTATATCTGTCATCTGCTCCATTGTTAAAGCCTGCCACAAACGAGCATGCTTGTGTTACTGAGGGACTCTCTGTCTTCTTCCACGCGCCCGCCACTGCCATTTTTGCTGCTCCCAGGCACAGCCAGAGGATTGATCTATCCCTTGTTTTTTGATATTTTAAAGAGTCCTCTCTCAGTCCCAGGAGTATAGAGTTACCCTTTTTAGTCAGGCACAAGATAAAACCATCAGTATCTCTTTTTTAGCCAGGCACAAGATGCAGCTACCATTATCTTTTTTTAGACAGGCAGAAGATGAAGTAATCCTCATCTTTTTTTAGCCAGGCACAAGATAGAGGCAACTCTGATTATAATTTTTAGCCATGCACAAACTGCAGCTACCATTACCGTTTTCAGCCAGGCACAAGCTGTAGCTACCGTTACATTTTTTAGCCAGGCACAAGCTGTAGCTACCGTTACATTTTTTAGCCAGGCACAAGCTGTAGCTACCGTTACATTTTTTAGCCAGGCACAAGGTGAAGCCATCGATATCCTTTTGAACTAGACACGAGATGCAGCTACCATTATCTTTTTTTAGCCAGGCACAAGACAAAGCCATAATTATGTTTTTTTTAGCCAGGCAGTAGATGCAGCTACCATTACGTTTTTTTAAACAGGCACAAGATGAAGCTTCTATCAGGTTTGTAGCCAGGTACAAGATGCAGCTACCACTATCTTTTTTAGTCAGGCACAAGATGAAGCCAGCATTATCTTTTTTAGTCAGGCACAAGATGAAGCCAGCATTATCTTTTTTAGTCAGGCACAAGATGTAGCTCCTATCACATTTGTAGCCAGGTACAAGATGCAGCTACCACTATCTTTTTTAGTCAGGCACAAGATGAAGCCAGCATTATCTTTTTTTAGCCTGGCACAAGATGAAGCCAGCATTATCTTTTTTAGTCAGGCACAAGATGAAGCCAGCATTATCTTTTTTAGTCAGGCACAAGATGAAGCCAGCATTATATTTTTTAGTCAGGCACAAGATGAAGCCAGCATTATCTTTTTTAGTCAGGCACAAGATGTAGCTCCTATCACATTTGTAGCCAGGTACAAGATGCAGCTACCACTATCTTTTTTAGTCAGGCACAAGATGAAGCCAGCATTATCTTTTTTAGTCAGGCACAAGATGCAGCTACCACTATCTTTTTTAGTCAGGCACAAGATGAAGCCAGCATTATCTTTTTTAGTCAGGCACAAGATGAAGCCAGCATTATCTTTTTTAGTCAGGCACAAGATGAAGCCAGCATTATCTTTTTTAGTCAGGCACAAGATGAAGCCAGCATTATCTTTTTTTAGTCAGGCACAAGATGAAGCCAGCATTATCTTTATTTAGCCTGGCACAAGATGAAGCCAGCATTATCTTTTTTAGTCAGGCACAAGATGTAGCTCCTATCACATTTGTAGCCAGGTACAAGATGCAGCTACCACTATCTTTTTTAGTCAGGCACAAGATGAAGCCAGCATTATCTTTTTTAGTCAGGCACAAGATGCAGCTACCACTATCTTTTTAGTCAGGCACAAGATGAAGCCAGCATTATCTTTTTAGTCAGGCACAAGATGAAGCCAGCATTATCTTTTTTAGTCAGGCACAAGATGAAGCCAGCATTATCTTTTTTAGTCAGGCACAAGATGAAGCCAGCATTATCTTTTTCAGTCAGGCACAAGATGAAGCCAGCATTATCTTTTTTTAGTCAGGCACAAGATGAAGCCAGCATTATCTTTTTTTAGCCTGGCACAAGATGAAGCGGACCGAGGTGCAGGAGGGCATCACTATCGCTAGTCCGCATCATTAAGGAATGATGAGAAATAGTAATCAAAGAAACTGGATTCTGGCTTCTGACGTGATCCCGGATGCTCAGGAAAGACAAGCACGAAAGAACAGAGGAATCATTATATTTACATCATTATATATTTATACCTGGAAAGAAGACCTCGAGAGGAGAAGGAATGAGATACTGCATGACAAATGGCGAGAGGGCACGAGGTAAGAGACGCTGGAGCCTATTGTGTTGCAAAATGTGAAACGCGCAGCAACACACGAGCACTGCACATGGCCGGGCACTTTAAACCACGTAAAACTAGTTGGGTACAAAAAATGAGCAAATATGACCTCTGCAATCTTACAAATAGCGAATGTTTTAAAATTCCATATGTTGGAATGAAATGGACCGATTGGTCGTGTCGACCCAAATCATAGTTTGACTCATTCAAAGATTTTTGTCCGTCACTGCGCTCTCAAGGAGGCGTCTAATTAACGAGATTATGAAACTGGCAACACTTAAAACTTGGTACACTTCAGTGAGAATACATCAAGATGTGAAACAGGCAACCAACATCATGCACATACTCCAACAAGAGCAGGGTGAAAATGTATGTGAGAGAGATTAAAAAAAAAAACAAAAGGAAGCAAAAAGGATTGTTTACTATAGAGTGAATGCTACAACATCAGACAATATCATACTTTCGGTCAAAAACCAGAAAAGTACACCCTCTTAGCTCATAGACACAGTGGCAGCTCCTCTGCTAAGGCGGAGGAGCGTCGCCCCACTGCTCACTGAGCAGTGTAAAAGGGAAAAATAAAATGATAATAACGCATTGTTATTATCATTTTAATTTTCCGTGGCTCAGCTGGCTAGGGGCGGGGCTGGCCTGCAACAGAGGAGCAGGGGGAGGAGTGGTGAGCACTCTCTAAAGTGCGCATGACTGTTTGGCCAACCGTCTTGGGCCAGCCAAACTGTCATGCAAACTTAGCTTGTTCTCCACCAGGCTGCATCGTCCAGCCTGGGTGGAGAACATGCACAGCCTCCGAGCCCCTGTCTGAGCACCAAACCACGGCGCTGAGAGCAATCACACACTCCTGTAACGCAGTCTCGTGATTGGCTAGAGGATTCTGGGAGGCTGTGTGCTTCCTGCTGCCGGAGCAGAGTAGAGGATGGAGGGGAGGAGGAGGCCAGCAGTATCCAGGTAAGTGCTTTTCTTTTTCTTTATTCCCCTCCTCCACTCCCCCCCATCCCACCACCCCCATTTGGTAGCAGCTGCTACTGCACAGACATCCCATTGCCAGTGCCAGTAACGGCTGCTACCAAACGGGGTGGTGGAGGGGGGGAGCAGAGGGGTGGGTGGGAATTACAAAAAAGAAAACGCACTTACCTGGATACCGCCGGCTGCTGCCTTTCCTCTGTCCTCTTCTCTTCTCCGGCAGCAGGAAGCACACAGCCTCCCAGAATCTCCTAGCCAATCACTACTCTGCGTTACAGCAGCATTGTGATTGGTCTTAGCGCTGTGGTTTGGTGCTCAGACAGGGGCTGGGAGGCTGTGCATGTTCTCCACCGAGGCTGTACGATACAGCCTGGTGGAGAACATGCTAAGTGCGCATGACAGTTTGGCTGGCCTAAGACGGCCGGCCAAACCGTCATGCGCACGAGAGTGCTCACCACTCCTCCCCCTGCTCCTCTGTAACAGCCCAGCCCCGCCCCTAACTAGCTGAGCCACGGAAAATTAAAATGATAATAACTAGGCATTATTATCATTTTATTTTTCCCTATTACACTGCTCAGTGAGCAGTGGGGCGACGCTCCTCTGCCTTAGGGAAGGAGCCGTAGCTGCCCATTGCTGTAGATCTCAAGCACCTGGGAATGGACTGTGATGAAAAGCGGTGTTGGGAATTGACTGATTCAATCACTGTGATTTCCGCAGACTATTTGAGCTTCCTTGCACCCAGCTACAATCTTCACAGCACTCTGTGTAAGCAAGAGTCCAGCAATCAGTAGGTACATGCTCTGAACTCTGTTACTGGCACTTGGTTTTGCAATAACTGAGCTGTTCTCATAAGACGTCCTACGCACCAGCAGTTACCAAGACAACGCAGCCCTTAGCGCAGTGCATTGCCAAAGTTCACATAACCTAGAGTAGAAGAAGGTTCGAACTCTCACGGTTAGACGACGGACCAACCTTAGACGAACAGGGACTAGACACAGTTGCACGCATCATTAACCTCAAGTGTCAAGGAACATCAATAGTTAAAGTCTTCACACGCGTGCAGTCAGACTGAGGGATAGCATTCATCCCATGAGCATTCATCCCATAGAAGTGCTTCAAATGTCATTATAGCTCCTGTTTTATAACCTTCTCTTCTCTTAATATACACGGAGATATGTGAGCTGCGACTAGAAAACCTGATACTCTAAAACAGTATTGGTTAATAATATGTTGAGGAGATGCCACATAAAGCAGGAGTAAAGATCATTCAGGAGATAATCCATTCAAGGACGAGGCCTAAAGCGAAGCTTGCCTCTCAACAACAAATACCTCCTGGACAAAGATGTCGAAACAATCCGAGATCAAACAGTCATAAATGTTCTGTAGGCCAGAGATGGACGTCCACTTAACAGATATGGCACTTTAATATGAGGCCACGTTTAGGCAGAAGCCTCACTTCACATCACCACAGTCACATGATCATCCACGTATTGTGTAGAAGCTGCTATAACAATACGCGAAAGGGACTAACTATATAACGTAATCCAACTTTTTTTTTTTTAAACAGATTTTATTGAAATTTTAAGAGTACCACATGGGCGAGGGCCCAGCAATTTAACATGCGAATGCAAAGGCAGAGGATTACAATAAACGGATCCATCCATGTGTGTAAATGGTACATAAGACCAAAAAATAAGAACAACATTAGAACTAAACGCAGGCATTCCCCACCCCGACCACATTGGCAAACATAATTTGACGCTTTTATACACCCAAGAAGATACGTAGACACGTTATGAATAACAACCTGACAATGACCCCGTGGATCACCATTATGGAGACTGCGCTGGAAGGGGAGGGAGATCGATACCCCTATATGCAGCCCATCTGGACCAAATCTTCCTATGCTTTTGAGGACAGCCCCTCGCCTGAAAGACAGCCAGTTCAGCGCCCATTCACTTATCAAGCTCTCTCCGCCACTTTCCCATTGTCGGAGGGGAGGTGGTCTTCCACATTTGGGCGATATCCCGTTTGGCGATGGTAAGTGCAAGAAAAAGCAAGTGCTGTTTGTACCATGGAGGAGGACCAAACGAGGATCAAGCGGCAAGTCCAGGCTAACACCTCTTTAAGACAACACAGAACCTTGAGCCAGAATGGTTGCAGAGCTACACAGCTCCACACTGTATGAAGAAAGGTCCCCTCTTCCCAATCGCAACGCAAGCACAGGGGGGACGCAATAACTCCCATCTTCCAGAGGCGCGACCGGGTATAATATACTCGATGGACATATTTAAACTGTATTAGACGATATCTGGAGGCGACCGCCGCACCATGGGGGCTAGCCAAGGCCTCAGCCCAGTCATCATCAGTTAATCCTGGAATGTCGTCCTGCCACACCCTCTTCGTCTTGTGCAGAGTCGTAGGTGAGTGTGTTGTCAGTGTCTGATATATTTGTCGTATCTGATGCCCGCCCAAGTCCCCCATAAGCAAGCGGCCCTCCAATGGGTGGAACTCCGGGAGATCGGGAATGTATGCCAGCGAAGGGGACAATGCATGCCGCAGCTGGAGATATCTGAAAAATTGGGATTTATGCAGCTGATACTCGTCTTGAAGTTGTTGAAAAGATTTGAGAACGGTACCCCGCATAATGTCCCCCAAGGAGGAAATGCCTATCAGATCCCATTGGCGGAATCCCTTCAAGGCCGCCACCAGGCGCAAATAAGTACCATGCCACAAGGGCGTTGCCTGTGTCAGCCGCCCGTGTCATCTCGTACGGCGCACCAGGTATCTCCACAGCCTGATAGTGGTCTGAGTGGCCTGTGGTAAAGAGTCCAGTCTCTGTGCGCTATAAAGTAGGTGCAAGAGGGAAGTACTTTCCCTGTGTTCAAGTGCGCATGCCGGGTCCGAGGGTGAGTTGTACCACCAATTATTGATAATTAACAAATGCGCCGCCGCGTAGTAGGTATAGACATCTGCAGCAGCGATGCCCCTACAGTACATAGACTGTGTGCACGTCTGAAGTGCAACACGGACGGCTCCCCCCCCCATAAGAAGTTGTTAAGTAGGGCGTTGACCTGTGCGAACCATGCCCGCGGTATGTAGTATGGGAAGTTCTGCAGACGATAGAGTATCCTGGGAAGAGTGACCATCTTGAAGATGGCAGACCGCCCATATAACGAGAGCGGCAGGGAAGACCAAACTGTTGTATCCTCACGAATGTTGGCCAGGAGCGGGGTAATCCGACTTTTGACGATAAAATAAAACCGATGTGCAAAAGCTGCACAGAAGCGACAACCAGAAGAGAGGAGCAGCTGCCATACATGTGACTGCGCATGACTGAGAAGGCGGCTGCTGGGTGGTTATTGGAGTAGCCCTAAATATTATCCTTCTGTACAGCAGTTGTTCAGCCTAAAAGGCAATGTGTCTATGCAGGCAAATGGATTGAGCCTGTATTTCTTCTCTGTGAAAAGCAACAGGGTAATAAAAATGGCATAGAGGTGAAACACAAGGAAACACTGGCAAACTTTCTTATAAAATAAATTAGCAGCTTCAACGGTGATGAACGGCGCTAGATTACACAGATTTAGCCTGATATCTAAAGTTATAATCTCCTGGACCAGTTTCAAGGCCAGCTTGCACATCTCCCAGCCACGGTTGACCACAGCACTAATGAAATGTTGGCTCATCCTAGCCATCCCTTGCAGGAGGGCTCCACACAGCAACGGTGCCCAGAAGTGGCCAGAAAGCAAAATGTTTACACTTTACATATTAAAAATTTACACAATTAGCGCTTACTTCAATAGCAACTGTAGTTTTTCATCAAAGTTGGTGCAGATAGTGCTGTACATCTCTAGACACGTGTGTTTCTGAATTTCATGAAATCATTTTCTGTTCTCAACTGATAAAGGATGAAATCCAGAAACCCTTGAGCCAGCAAGCTGCGGAGCTTTGAAGATGCACCTGTATGCCTGTGGGTGGTACTGAGACCTGTTAAGACTTTGGCAGCATTTCCAGCAACCCCAGATAAAATATTTTTCTGTTCTCTACTGATGAAGGATGAAATGCAGAAACACACGTGTCTAGAGATGTAAGGCACTATCTGCACCAACTTTGTTGAAAAACTACAGATAATTTTGAAGTAAGCTCTAATTGTGTACTGCATTTACCATAATGCAAAGGGGTGAACTGTGCTGCAATTTCAGGCAGTGTGCTCTCAACCCCCCCTTCTGTTTAAAAGGCTGCCTTAAGATAGCAAGCTGATGAGCTTTTGGAGATACACCTGTGTGCCTGTGAGTGGTAATGAGACCTGTGAAGACTTTGGCAGCATTTCCAGGAACCCCAGATGAAAATTGTGCTGTGATGTGAGGCAGTGTGGTCCCAACCCTCCTTCAGACGTTGATCTGTTTCCCTTCCCGCATTGAAGTGGGCAGGGAAACAGATCATAATATTGCTCCCACCCGGAGGGAGCAACATTAGTAGCTGCTCCCTCTGGGCTGGAGCAATGCTGGGTCCCACTGTATACAGAGAGCCGCTAGGGCCGCAGGGGCCTTGGGACTCCCCCTACGGGCCTCAACAAATGTGCAGTGGGTGCCCTGATGTTGGCCCCAGGTAATGGGGTCCCTGGGGCCAATAATGGCTCGGGGATGGGGGCCGCGCAGTCACCCTCCCCCTTATTTAAAGGAGTAGCCCTGGGGGATGGCATCTGCATGGCCTAACAAGGCTCGGGGATTGGGCCACAAGGCCCTCCTCCCCTTTAATAAAAAACATTAGCCCTGGGGACGGAGGTCCCCATGGCCTAATAAGGCTCGGGGAGGGGGGGCTGCGGCCCCTTCCTTTTATTTCATGTAATGGCTGTGGGGGATGGGGTCCCCAGGGCATAATGAGGCTCAGGAGGGGGGTCCACGCCACCTCCTCCCCTTTAACAAAAATCCAATGCCCTGGGGGATTGAGTACCCAGGGCCTAATAAGGCTCAGGGAGAAGGGACAAGCGGCCCCCTCCTTTTCATTAAAAAAAGGCCCGGGCCGATGGGGTCCCCAGTGCCTCATGAGGTTCAGGGTGGTGGGGCAAGGAGCCCTCCTCCCCTTTAAAACATATATGTCCCCAGGGCCATAATAAGTTCGGGGAGGAGGCCCACGTGGCCCCCCTCCCCTTGAAAAAAAAGGCCCTGCGGGTGGAACCACCCAGGGGTAGACCCTCTGGCCAACACCTCGCCGCGCATGGCTGAAAGCTGTGTGCAGTTGGCTGCCTTTGGCAGGGGGGAATATATATATATATATATCTATCTCCCCAGCAATGTCACGGAAAATGCAAGATGATAGATATGCAGAAGTCAGTTCTTCCAATTTAATCTGAAGAAACTTCGAGTCAGCAGAAATAAAGTTCCCTAATAAATTGGTCATAGGCAGTAGTCCGTGCCTGTCGGAGCACGGTACGCTCATTAGGTATGGCCATGGTCTGGTTGCCTGTGGCGACCAGTGTCCATCCTCATGGTCGGCAAGCTCCTGGCATCCAGTTCATCATACTTTGCTTCACTGGCAATTTTTAGCATGGATAGGAAGAAAAATATCAACGGCCCGTAGATCCAAGGATATATGTGAAACAAGGGCTACTGATACAGCAGGATACTCTAGGAATTTGGTCTAGTATTAAATTAACAAAAAATATGGTTTTCATTAATTTATTAACCTGGCTTTTGCCCTCATGTGGATCTAATTCTGACATTTGCATCCTCAACCGATCTCTTAGTGACATCTAGCAGTGGACTTACTTGTCCCTGCGCCCTGTGCGATAAGGATATATATGACTAAAAATACAACTGCAAAGTTACTACTCGTACCTATGCAGGTATATTTTAGGTATCAATCTGTCAAATGTAATTCTACAAAGCGTAGAGACAAATCTGTTGTGCCTATGTGATTTGTAAGTACAAATTGTAAAGAATAGGAAAACAGACATCACTTGAAAAACATTTAAAATAAACAACACACACCTGACGAACATTACTGGTAGCATATGAATAGAGCCCACACCCTGGGCTCTGCCCTTTTCACCTTGTCCTGCAAGATATTGTGAGGGACGTACGGGTGTGTGTGTACATGTAATGTTATGATGTGTCCAAGTGTGTTTAGAGTAGTGTGAAATGTTAGATCAGTCATGTTTTTATATTTCATTAATAATTTACGTTTGTAATTTGCATCTATTATGCTAACATTATGATTTGTATGGCTGTCTCCAATGTCTGAAGTTATAATACACACATACACCCAACCACCCCCACTTAGGGTTCAGTAACAACCTTGTGAACCGTGATCCACTGTAAACAGCTTTGCAATGAGCCATGGTGTGGCTTTCACCCACACACTGTCCCCTGGTGTGCAACAAGAATACAATGCATTTTGCCACTTCCTGCACCATACCACCTCTTCTCTGTGCCTACTGAAGATTACTGCAATCTACTCAACGTGGTGCAATTCTCAAACCCATTGCACTTAAAAAAACACTTGGTCTTTAGTGGTGGAGCACAGTTATACTGGAAGTGATAAAAAAAAAAGATTTGACCCTTAAACCCTTTAAAAATATCTATATTAAGATCATGCAAGCACCACACTTCAAGAAAGTTTGCTATTATTAATAATGTGTTCCAGCTGCAGGGGGATGCCATGCTCCTGTAAACGTGTTTATTCAACACAGTTGGGAATGCCATTTCCCTATAGTTTTGACACGGGCAGCATTTTTTAACTAATTATTTTTGTTCCCTTTGCGACCCTCTTCAAATGGACAATTTGTGAAGCGATCTCTTTGTGCATAGGTCGCATGGTAGGTTGCAACCCAGTCACACATCAGATGCTGTGCAATTTGCACATCCTGGTTTGGGAACAGGGATTAGTACATTGGACCCTTAATTCCTGTTGTGATTTATAAGGTTTTTAGTTCTGTAATCACAACGAGATATTGAGAATTAGCTTCTGGAACTAATGAGATTTATGGGTAGAATCTGCATTGTTTTAGTCCTCAAGAAAGGACAATACAATTTCTGGAATCCACAAGTCATTAGGCTTACAATTTCTTTCAATCAAGTAGATTATCTTAGATCACCTTAGTCCATATAAACCAAAGTACAAAATAAGAAGTTTTAAAGAGCATACTTTACAATATTCAGATTTCAAACTACTCGAATGATTTATACAAAAACATTGCTTTCAACTGAACACCATTAGAAGATTAATCACCTCTTCATTAGGCAAATGCATTTTCTACAATTTCAAATATGCATTTATTTGCACATCAACACATTAGCAATTCCCAAACAAGTGTCATTCAAACAGTTGTCATGGAAAATGCTGCAGGTCACTTGTTGAGTGTACCAAGTGATTTCAGCACTTGTACTTGAGTGTGTATGTCACGATCCACTGCCTTATAGCTTTCTAAGCTCCTGTATCTATTTTGTACCCTTTCTATAAACCTAAGATGTGTGGTGTCAGGATGTGATTTGTTGGCCACAACAATGAAAACACAACTCTTTAAAGAACCCTACACCATGATCTAGTAACAGTCCACTTCCACTCTCAGTAACAACTACCCTGGCAATCACATGTTCACTGCATCTTAGCCTTTGACCAGTACATTGCACAGCACTCATGCCAGAGAAGGCACAATGCAGATGGGACAAATTTGTGTTAGGAATTGTATAAGCTGCCATGTGAATAGCCGATGGTACCTTTCAGGCCCATGCATGGCAATGAACACCCTGTGCCAGCTGGGTTGTAAACTGGGGGCCCACAGCCTAATAAGGCTCTATATTCTCCTCCTATGGCTTGTAATAGCTAATATATACTCACTGGCTGCTTTAAGGTTCATGGAAAGGGCAGCAAGAATATAAATTGCAGTTTTATTCTGCCCCAGTTCTCCTGCACAATGAGGATCTAGTGCAGGAAAAATGAGTTTTCATAATGTGTTGCATAAAATGTGCATCAGAAATGTGTGTGCCATCTTTTATGAATCTGCCCTCTAGTCACTGGTAATGCAACAGTTTTTTTTATGAGTGAAAGTGTGTTAAACATATTGTTTGAAAAAAAATCTAAGGTTGGGAATCATACATGGTCTTTCACCTACTGTAAAAACTCTATAATATATGTATGTATTTACTTATAATATAGAACTTCTGCACAAAAATGGCCTTACATATAATTTAGCATAGCCGAAGTGATTTTAACAAAGTTAAATAAATAAATAACAGATGGCTTGATAAATAGTTGAGTAAACCCGAAGTGGGGATTTTTGTCAATGGTGAGTGTACAATGCAAAATCATTTCCCGCAAGTAATCTAGAGGAGAGTTTGAAATAAGAACTTGACTACTAAGCATGCGACCAATGCAAATATTTAATTACAGAAATTTAAGCACGTGGAGCAAATATTTGGTTACAATAAAAAGAAAAAAAACAACGAGATGAATATTGGTACCTGAGGAAATCTGGTGCTTTGGAAATCATGTTTTCAAAATCCGCAAAGGCTAGCTTCCCATCTCCATCCATATCTGCCTCTTCTATGACTTTTTCACAAACCAGAGTCACTTCCTCTTCCTCCAACTCTTCGCGTGTCACCTTATTAAGGGTTTTCTCCAAGTCAGACTTGCAAATATAGTTATCCGTGTTAAAATCTACAAACAAAAAACAAACATGATGAGGTGATTTGTTAGATTAGGTACCCTCTCAATATCAAAATTTGTTAACTTGAAATTATTCAATGAGGTGCTAATCTGATTAGGAAGATATATATACATATATATATTGTGTCTGCTTGGAAAGAGGGAAGTAACTTGCTAGATTTATTAGTGAATTTAAAGAAAGTTAGGAAGAATTAATGTGTCTTTTGGGTGTTATGTGTAAATTTAATAATTATATTCTGAAATATGGAAATTATTTGAAACCTATGAGGATAGTCTTTGATTCCACATGAGAGGTGTTATTCCTTGGATGTATTCATATACATACAAGGAAAACATGGAAATTATTTGAAACCTATAGGGATAGTCTTTGATTCCACTTGAAAGGTTGTATTCTATATATCTATATATATATATATATATATATATTGGGCCTGGCCAAAGGCTGCATGCGGCGGGGAGTTGGCTTTACATTACTTAATGTTAAAAAAAACCTAGAAATTCACTGAAAAAAACCAAGGTTAAAGTAAGGTTATAGTCAGGTGAAAATGACAGCTAAAACATACTGTTTAAAATGAGCAAAACCACCAGTTATAGTTATCTCAGTAACTATAACTCATGCCTCAAGGAAACTATAACTCGCACCCTACCCATGCACTGGAAATTATCCCACATATTACATCACTCATGACTTCTTCTATGACATCATTGATAATATTACTGCAGTAAATAATGAAATTATTGATCAAAAATCTATGCATGGCTGAGGCGTGAGTTACTGTTACCTTAGGGAATGAGCTATAATTACTTGAGAGAGCTATAATTGGTGAATTCCAGTGGTTTTGCTCATTTGAATTTTTTTTTTTTTTTTTTTGGCTGCACTTAAGAAATATATATATTCACTGGAAACAATGGAAACAAACAAAGGTTAAAGTGATGTTATAGTTAGGTGTTGAAATAAGATGAAAACTAATGTTTAAACACCAAAACACTGAAATTCACCAGTTATAGTTTTCTGACCTGACTGACTTGCGACTCATCATGAGCTCCTTATTACATCGCTCATGACATGCTAAAGACATCATTGATGACATCACTAATTATGCTCAGCGCACCCACTGCCAGGACTGAATCAGAAATGCAGACTAAAATGTGTAAAATAGAAAAAAACAATGCAGCAAACTTTTTCCATCTCTGTACCCAGGATCTGGAACTATATCCCTGTATCCATCAGGACCACCTCAACCCTGCTCCAATTTAGGAAAGAGTTGAAGACTCACCTCTTTCAAAAACACTACATCACAATGCATTAACTATTCATAACCCAGCTACCTTTCTTATCACTCTTTGACTTTATGGCTGTCTTCTCATGATTATTATGACTTTTCTCTTCTAGGCATTCCTCTTTTTGAGTTACGTGTGCTAATCAATCAAAAATGAATGTGTTTGATTAACATAGAATGCATGTTTAATATATGTAACTTTTCCTTTTCCTAATCAAGATTGTCCTCATATATTTGTAGTATTCATTCTGCGCTGACTGTGCTGTTCTGGTTTCAAATAATTACTATTGTGCTATAAGCAAAGCTTCATGGAAAGCTGCTAACTGTGTGTCTTATTTGTTGGCATTATTCGAATGATCACAGTTTTGCAGAATAAAACATTCAACAACCACTAAAGGTTAAACAAGCTGAGCACAGGGGGTTAAGTAGTAGGCAAAACCTTCAGAGCAGAGGACAGTGAGACAGGCTATGCAGAATCGCATCACCCCACCGCATAAGCCCTATTGTTCAAAGAGGTAAATGGACATTTGGGTGTGAACATCTATAAAACTCAATTAGGCTTTCTTTTCTCTGCTAACATTAGTTTAGTGAATAGAAGTAGAAGGATAAGGGTAGAATTGCTGTAAAATCAAAGAGAACAATTCATGGACAGAATTCTGAAAAATGTAAAACACTCACCCCCAGTACAGAAATCTGGGCCTAAATCCATTGTTTTGTTGCTCACCATGCCATTCCAGTTCGGACCCAGCCATATGCAAATCCGTCTTGACCCTGCTCCCCATGGGAACAGTCCAGCCCGAACTACCAGGACAGGTCCTCCCTGGACTGGAAACGAGCAGTGCTTAATTTGAGCCGGTGGTTTCCGGTGCTTGGCACCGGCACTTAATTGTTGGCACCGGCACTTAATTGTCAGCACTGGCATTTATGACAGCTGCCACATGGTGGTGCTGTTTGTATAAATTAGAGATGAGTAGAGCAGCAATTGTTTATTAATTAAGTATGCATTAAAAACAACTAATATCTGCTGCCCAAGCTATTTTTATAGTTTTGGGGGCCTGGAATAGGCTGAATTATCACACTTGTAGTGTGCTGGTAAGTAGTAGTTGTGTAGGTACTGTCATTGGCAACGACGACAGTGGCAATGGGTGGTGCAAGCTGCAGAGCCCTCCTGGCTAGTGCACCTATTGTTTTTACAAATTAAGCACTGGAAACAAGCATCCTGGGACTGATTTTGGGGAATCACCCCTCATCAGCCAGGTTAGCTTGAGTCCAGTGGATTGGTGATCACAGGACCCACGTCTGGACATACCCTTCCCACTCGAGGTTACAAATGCAAAAAGAACAATTGATGGACGGAATGCTGAACAATGTCAAACACTCACCCACAGTACAGGGATCTGGGCCTAAATCCATCATTTTATTGCTCACCATGCCATTCAAGTTCGGACCCAGCCATATGCAAATCAATCTTGACCCTGCCAGGACAGGTCCTCCCTGGACTGGAAAGAAGCATCCTGGGGGTGAGTGGTTTAAAAGTTTCAGCACTCCGTCTACCATCTTGTTGTGTTTGCTATGTTCACCCTAAGTGGCCATGGGTATGACCAGACGTGGGTCCCTTGCTCACTGTGCCATTGGATTCAAGCTGTCCTGGCTGATTAGGGGTGATACCCCAAAACCGGTCCCAGGATGCTTGTTTATAGTTCAGGGAGGACCTGGGCTGGCAGTTCGGGTTGGACTGTTCCAATGAGAAGCAGGTTCGAGATTAATTTGAATATGGCTGAGTCCAAACTGGGGTGGCATAGTGAGCACAAGAACAATGGATTAAACCCATATCTCTTGACGGGGGTAAGTTAGTCCATTTTGTTGTGTTTGCTGTAAAATCATATTGCAGATATATTAGAGTTTTTCTTGTTATATACAATTTTAGCAAACATTGCAACTGCCTAGTTTTGCCTTTATTGTAGTTACAATTCATATTGTGTGCACTAATATAGGGTTTGATTTGAAAAATAAATCTTTAAAATGTATTCATCGTTTTCTAGTGTCTTGAGTGTGCTATTCCTCAATGAAAGAGGGTTTGGGTTCCATTAACTATTTCTGTAATGTCTCATGGGGATTGATCGTCAGCTGAAAAACATCTCACTCAAATATTTCTTAGAGTGTTAATGGGTGTTTGCAGTCAAACTAGTTTTCTGCCTTGCTTTGGCATATTTACTGAGTCCTCAGTGTCAATGGCCTAGAAAACTTTACTCTGTTCTAGAGTTATCTAAAAAAACGTATAATTTGGTGCCCAAGGTAGGGCACAAATTGTTCTGGATCCCCCAGTAATTTGGGATGGCCCACTCAAGGAACCACGTATTTCAGTTAGAGGAGACATCAGTTGTAATATAGGGTACCTCCTTGAACTTTTGAGTTCTTTCGATTGTTGCAGATTTTTCAGGCGCCTTACTTATAAAAGATTATTCAACAATTTTTGATTTCTGTTGTTTGACTGTCAAGTTTATCGAATCTGTTTGCTAACAATTGTGCAAGCTCCTGTTCCTATAGAGGTACTTTTCTTGGCACCAGTCATACAACATCCCTTTTAGTGGTCTCCCTAACATTCCCTCATTCTTAGAACACAACCATTATTCTTCCCTACCACAAATATAGTGCAGGCAGTGGGGTAACATTGGTGTTAAATGCATATGCTGCATTAAAAAAAATATATTACTTGTGGGAAGAGTTTGATGCTGTAGTCCAGAACACTGGGAATTTTCATACATACAGAGCTGCACCACTACTGCCTAATTACGAACCCTATCGTGACTTAAAATACCTGCTAGGATACCAAGAACACCAAGCATGGTTTGGTGGTCATCTACCCCAAGGTAGTGCAAAACATCAAAATGGATCCTTCGGGTAATGAGGTGGCTACCTGGTTCCTTTACTGGCTGTATGTGCACTATATCCTGATACAGCAATGTTGACATTTGCAGAAGCAAGACAGTTAATAACTCAGATTGTGGCTATCTACAGGTGACTCAGACAGTATGTTTTACAAACAACTGCCACAGAAGCAGTTGCCCCTGCATTGGCATGTGTGCAGTACAGGCAATTACTCCACAGACTATTAATGGTCTCATGGACAAAGCGCTCTGGATTGCTCGTAAGACTAATCGAATGGAAGCGATTTATCTTCATATGACAACCCAGGACAGGCCTAGAATTTTAACTAAGTTTCCTACCCTTGGGAGGTATCACCTGCAGAAGAGTGTAATACTTGGGGATCATTGTTTTCGAGTATTGATACTACTGTGCATGGTACAACCTCATTTGCTGCATCACAAGAGGTGTTGAAATAGGTACAGACTGCATCTACTCTTGCTTTAGGGATAAAATTAATGGGTAATTTTGAGAAAGTCTCCTTGTTGGATCTGGCCCTTTTTGCAGGTTTATCCCCAGACTTTTTGCCTTTTGCCTCCTATTTTGTCTGACCTCTCTTTGTTGGCTTTAGGACTCTGGGCACTTTACCACTGCTAATCAGTGCTAAAGTGCATATGCTCTCTGTGTAAATTGTGATTATGATTGGTTATGCATGATTGGCATATTTGATTTACTGGCAAGTTCCTAGTAAAGTGCACTGAGTGTGCGCAGGGCCTGTAAATCAAATGCTACTAATGGGCCTGCAACACTGATTGTGCTACCCACATGAGTAGCCCTGTAACCATATCTCAGGCCTGCTATTTCAGTGTCTGCAAGTGCATTTTTAAACTGCCATGTCGACCTGGCAAGTGCACCCACTTGCCAGGCCCAAACCTTCCCTTTTATCACATGAAAGGCACCCCTAAGGTAGGCCCAAGGTACCCCCATGGCCAGGGTGCAGTGAATGTGAAAGGTAGGACATGTACTGGTGTGTTTTACATGTCCTGATAGTGAAATACTGCCAATTTCGAATTTCACTATTGCAAGGACTAGCTCTCCCATAGGTTATCATTGGAGCTGCCTTGTAACATTTTATAAATGTAACTTTCAATTGGGAAGAGCTCAAAATTTTGAGTTTGGGTTCTCTGAGCTCAAAATTTAAAAACACATCTTTTAGGAAAGGTTTTTTTTAAATTGTGTGCTTTAAAATGCCCCTTTTAGAAAGTTGGCATTTTCTTGCTTTACCATCCTGTGCTTCTGCCTGCCTGTAGAATCAACGTCTGGTTTAGACTGACAGCAGAGTTGTTTATGCATTCACTCTAGACAGTCACACAAAGGGGGCTGAGGTGCGCCCTGCATATCCTGATTGCCCATCACCAGGCTGATTGCCCTTCCTGAGCTAGAGTGGTGGGAGGAGTTGTCACTGACACCTGAATAGGGCTGTGCCTGGCATCTCACAATGCTGTCTCCACCCCCCTGTAGTGTATCTGGAGCCACGATGGGGCAAGGCAGGATCTGTGTACTACAAAGACTATCCTTTGAAGTATGACTACTACAAAGGCTAAAAGGGGCATAAGTATTGGACCTATAACCCCAGACTTTTAGAACATTTCTGGATCAAGAGGAGACTCTGCTAAGAGCAAGAGTTGGAGTGCTGTCAGAAGGAGTACTGCCCCTTTGCTGTGTTGCTTTGCTTGGTTGGCCTGCAGGGGCTGCTTCTGTCTTAGAGAGGACGAAGACTGGACTTTGCTTTGGTATCCTGCTTAAGAAAATTCTCCAAGGGCTTGTGTGTGCTTGACTCCTGTTAAGAAGCCTCAGGACCATTAAAGACTTCACCTGCAGCATCCCTGAACTCCACTGTGGGAGTTCTGACCTGCCAAAGTGGTGCCAATTCCAGTTCTAAGCCCTTGGAGGTGGTTCTGCTGCTTCTGCACTTAAAAATCCACGCATCGCCTTTTCAGTGCCATTTTTCCCATCGCAAGCTTGCAGTGCGGTTGAAAACAAAAGGTACAGGTTTCCTGCTCTCACTTCCACGAAGCAAAGCAGTGCATAGCAAACTGCAATGTCCCAGGGGTGGGCACCCCGGGACACTGCTGGAGCCGGCCCTGGGGGGTGGAGGTCCCCAGGGCCAAGGAGGGCTCCAGGAGGGGGGCCGCGCAGCCCCTCTCCCATCATGTTTGAAGCCCCAGGGAGGTGGTGGTCCCCAGGGTTCTGCAACGGACCCCCACCCTCACTTTAAAATTCCCCCGGGGAGTTGGTGGTCCCCGGGGCAGTGTGGGGAGGGGCAGGAGCCCCCCCCCACACTTTCTTATTTTAATTTTAGCCCCGGGGAGGTGGCGGTCCCCAGGGCTTGGGGGGGGCCCATGAGACCCCTGCCCACAATCAGAAATGCCCCGCGGAGGTGGTGGTCCCCGGGGCAGTGTCGGGAGGAGCCCCCCCACTTTCTTATTTTAATTTAAGCCCCGGGAGGTGGTGGGCCCCCACGCCCATAATCAGAAATGCCCCAGGGAGGTGGCAGTCCCGGGCAGCGTGGAGGGGCAGGAGCTCCCCCAACGCATTTTACCAATAAGCCCCGGGGAGGTGGCGGTCCCCGGGGCTACGGGGGGCCGCGTGGCCCCCGCATCACAATAATACATTGCCCCCGGGACCTGGCCCACTCGGGGGCTTAAAAACAACGAAGCACGGGAGACCGCGCTTTGTTGGGGTTTTTTTGGGCTCGATTCGCGCACCGTTCGCGAATCCCACCGGAAATATTTAAAAAAAATGCTTTTTTGGCCCTGGGGGTCCCTGTGGGACCCCCTGACCAGGCCTAGGGGGTCAGGGTGTTTCTACCCTGCCCCCTTTTCTTTTATTTTAAAAATCATTTTCTTCCCTTTTTGCTTGTGACTCGTTTTAACCGAGTCACAAGATGGCTGCTAACACTTCTTAGTTTGGAGTGCTGGCAGCCAATCAGAATGAAGCTCGTGATCGGGAGGGTTCGCGGATCCACCGCGGTCACCAGATATATAATCTTTTTTATTTTTTAATTTCTCAGGAACTACTGAACAGATTTACACCATTTAAAGCAAAGAGTGCACTCTGGACAAAGAGCTACCTCTCTGCCAAATTTGGTGTAATTCCGTTCAGCAGTTCGGGCTGTAGCCGCGACAAAAGTTTCCTATGGAAATTAGCATGGAGAAAACACGTTTTGGGACCCCCCTTTTTTCTCGGCCCCCACTTGACGAATCACCCCGAAACTTTCAAGACAGGAGCTGACCGGAGCGGGCCATTAGTTTTGAAAATTTTGCGAAGATTCGTCAACCGGCGCCAAAGAAAAAACGTTTTTTGAAGAGAAACGAGGTCCTAACTATAACTACCTACTGACGACCGCCAGTAGGATATATATATATATATATATATATATCTGTATATATATATATATCAAAACAAAACCCTTTCAGGCATAGAGTGACGAATAGATTATGCAAAAACATAAGCAGAGAACTCTGGGTAGTTCTTAAGTTTAGGTGGAAAGCAGCTCCAGTAAGAGCACTCTCAACACCAGCGACTCTCCAAATTTGCTCACCTCAAATGTCTGCTTTTCTATCAAAGTTTTTAAGCATAGGATTAGCGCAGTGCTAGCCACGCCGAGATAGAAAGGGACAAAGTCTTTTGCCATTTTTACAGCAAAGTCTTTAAGCATAGGATATATATATATATATAATTTTGTTTCCACACACTCCCAGTGGTACACCTGGAAATCTACCCCTGGCACAGCTATACAGGCATAGGTTTGTGAGTTGCAAAAAGGTTTAAAGGTGTATTCCAAACACAGATGTAACTCCACAAATACCTTTGCTTTTTTTTTTTTTAAATTGGTCCTGAGTGGGGAAATGTTGTCAAAGCTAGAGTAATATTGCCCCAGTGGTTATGTAAAGGTGCTGGCCAACGGGTACTCTCTTAGAAGCCTCTAACTAATAGCACATAGTGTGAAACGTGATTTGTCTCTCCGCACGGACCCATTAGAACTCTCCTTTCGGAAAAAATTAAAAACATGGCTCTTCCAAGTGTAAATCATCCATCACACGGTTATTTGCTTTTTCACAGACTGGTCCGAGTAGCCTGCAGCGTGGGGACACACTAGCTAGTGTAACCAGGCGCTATACAAGCTCATTTATTATTATTATTATCAAGATTCATCTACTATGCAACTTTCTTCCAAAAAATATTCATTTTGGCTTTGAAGACCTATTAGGCCTTTGCTATCTAAAATTGGAAGAGTGCTGAAGCATGTTTTCCAGATTTTGCAATGTCATTTGCAAACATCAACCTTCTTGGAAGTAAACATTCACACAAAATTGAAAAACAACTACTGGATATGTTTCAACCTTAAGTTCAGCGCTTAAGGAATATTACACACCCCTATTAAAAACAGGTGATAATTCTCACTGATTAGCAGGAATGTTGTTGAAGTTTGAGTTTCTAATAACTTCTCATTTCAAATAATTAGGTGTTTTGTTACAACAAGCAATTCAAATTGGGGAGCCAATGCAATTTAACTCTCCAGGTTAATAAGAGATCTGTAGGATATGTAAGTGAATAAAAAAGGTAGACATGACACCTCTTTGCTATTTGGAATAGTGGACATTTTGCCAAAGTTGTTCAGAATATGCACACATTAAATCTGCATCCATAGAGCTTACTAAAGAACAGTGTTTCTATAACTCATATGGAAAAGGAAGAATCTGCATCTGAAAAGTGACTTGATACCTAGATGAACAGATAGGAAATAACCTAAAATCCAGAGAGCAACAACAAACAGGCATCGGGAACACGGATAAAAAGATAGCTACCTACGATGTGACAGAGACTTTTTGCCACGTGTCAATGGGACAAAGAAAGTCTTGGTACCTATCACAAAATCTGCCTTTACTACCTAGCAATTCGTACTCTCCAACATCACAGAGAAGGAACTACCTTTGACAATAGATGGCTGGTAGTGAGGATTTTAAAGCTGACTACACTAGGAAGCAAATGTCTGGTCTGTTTAAAGAGAGCCTATAGTTCCATCAGTTATTAAAACTTTTAAGTTTGCAATCATCTGAATACTTATTTGTAATCCTCTACATCACGCTTACTATTGTTCTTAGTTGCAATCCTTACATTGTACTGGTGAATCCTGGCAGAGAAATAGACATCCACAGTAGTCCCTTAAAATTATCAAAATCACGTACCTCCTTCGCTCTGACGGCATAAATACTTTATCTGGAAGATGTATGTAATTCCCACGCATTTCCTCAATGGTTGAAGATAGACCAGACAGATGGATGGGAGGTGAGAAGTTTGAGGAAGAAGAGTAGGACTCAGTGTCATGATGATTATTAATAAATAATTGTAGATTCACCACTTTGTTCCTTTTTCTTGATCAGCCCTCATTATGTAGATATACAAAATTGACAAATCGTCTACCAATAACCCTTGGCTGTCACCCACATGTTATGAACAACTCTAGACACCCAGGGTGGTAATAGTTCCCAAACAACACTTAGAAAGGAAAGCAATTTTCCAATAAACAAATAAGGCAATGGTTAACGATAACTGTCATGGTTTGACATTTTTAAACGATCGGCCTTCAGGAGGGCAATGTCAGTATTATTTGAAAATGAATTGAAGGAGCACAAGGTTCAACCTGACGTACCCATGGACGCCAGAGTGCGCTAGTAGCCATACGGCCTTCAACGGCAGGAATGGTGGTGCTCATTATGTCCACAGCCTAGGAGAAGGTACCCCTCTCAACTAAGGGCACACCCGCACTCACAACTCAAGGTCAGGTAGCCAGCCAAAGACACATCATATTGACTAAGACAAAGTCACATCGAAAAATCAATATTCACATAGAGTCAAAAAAAACTAGAGTGCAATGGCAAATAATGAAAAGATATATCACAGACTAAGTGCAAAAATTAAAAACCCTGTAAGGATACCATCTTTTGGCACGCCCGACACAGGCCACCCAGGCTGGATTGTATCTCATAGTGTAGTGACCCCTGGGACAGCACTATGGAGTGCAACAGTGCCAAAAGCTGTGAGGAAACCTAGCTTTCAAAACAACATAGTGGGCAACCTCAGTCCTCCTTACCAACAAACCTTATAATAGCAGCATTGCCACTGAAGAGTGAAAGAAATCACAGAATAGCAGCAGACAGATAATGAACATGTCACATCAGCCACTTAAAAATTAACACAGATTGAAAAATAGCCATGCAAATTCCAAACACTAAGGCAATAAAAAGGAACCTATACCAGAAACAGCAGCAAAATCGGAGCAAAGAAAATGCTCAGCTTTGAAGATTACACTTACTAATAGGAAGGACGATAATGTGAAAAATAAGGATTAGCTTAAATTACCTTTTTCAATGACCATTGTATGTTCAAATACTTGGTTACCATTAATTTGTCGATTTATGTAATTTGATTGTGCAAATAATGGGTGAATGACGGTGAATGAAATGGGTACCTGAACATTATGATATATAAAAGGTTATCTCCTTACAAACTGGAGCCCATCAGAGGAGCCCAGCAGTGCCAAAACAGGGGATGCACATAAACAAAATGCAAGGACATCCTTACATGTAAATAACTATAAAGACCATAATCAATTAGGATATGGGAAACTGAGTCTACAATGTAATGTTTAGAAGAGAAGAAGTGGTAGAGCTATTGAAGCCAAGCCACAAACCTGAAAAGACTATGATGTTGGTTTGTTGGAGTATGGCCACAACACAGGTGTTTAGACAAGAAATATATTCTACCTTTAAAAGAAAACGCACCTATATAAAATTGGAAGACATTATACAAACGACACTCCCAAAAAAAGACTCTTAAATGTAAAACTGATTTGGATCAGTAACTGAATTAACTTAATTAACTTTATTAGTCAGTAGGGCATAAAAGCTATACATATCTACATGATTTTGCCTATAGATTTCATGTGTAGATCCCGAGACAAATAGAGTGAAGAACCTGGAACACATCAGATTCCTGAGAATTCATAGACTGAGCAATTATTCAATGAACCTTCACCCAAGAAACAAAAACAACAGTATACTGGATTTTACCAAAACCGCTGATCTTGATGGAACCAAATATTGGAGGTAAATGTATGATATCCGTGGCCTCATAAAAACACTTCTTCTGGTATGCAATAAAATCAAACGGCCAGATACACAAAAGCTTTTATTTGAGTGGGGGTGTTTTACCCATAACTTAGGTGTGACCTTCTCATTCATTTCCAATTGCTTACTTTTCATTTTTGTGAATATGCATGTCTTTCTCCTAGAAGCTACTTACAGAAAATATTTTGTTAATCAGAACTGGATATTCAGGTATAACCCACTTTTAGGAGAGGAGTAAGACACAAATACTCATAGAAACTCTTTGGCAATCAGGCCCAATGGATTCTGGTAAGACATCAATGATAGGTTACACTTGAATAAAGGCATCTTTCTGAATTTAAATGAATTTTCCCCTGTATTCAATATGTCTGACATAATGGCACAGGGTATGAGTCATGAGTTCAGAAGTAAATACTTGCTGGGAAGAAGGTGGTATAATATTGAAAATCAAAAAGACTTTCATTAATAAGGAGTGGACCAAGAGCATACACTTCTGGTATGACAATTATGTCTGTAAGGAGCAGACGTAAAGACATTTACAATACATTGGTTCTCAATACAAAGAATTGTATGTTAGCCAACTCATGTTCCTATGCAGCAGGCATTGCTGCTCCTGCAGCTGTGCATTGCTAGATTGTCCTTTATCTATTGCATGTATCATACTGGACAGTATTTCTTTCTTATTTTTTACTATGAGGTCATTACAAATTAGATGTCAATATCAGACTTAGCTGTTCTTATTCTCACATTATTTGCAGCGTTGGCCTAGCATGAAGTGGCATGTGGGGTGATACTTTTATCTCTGGCTAGAGACAGTTTGTTTATGGAAAAGGAAATAAAAGCTGTGCAAAATATAGTCAATAAAATAATGCTAAAGAAACATTCAATAAACACTGTTCCGATAAGCTAAAGAGTAAACTGCTTACACTAAATGAAAACTGCATTAAACAGTCACTTTTTGAATGGATGACAAAATATATACCCGATTTTTAACAAATGGCCAAAGAAGAATGAAAACAGCAACAGGCCATGACCTTGGGTTACAGCATGTATGCTGCCTTTAGATCCCCAAAGAAATAATGACTTGGGTGTTAATAATTTACTTAAAGTAGGTGCCAATAATATGAGAGCCAAATGAGTGCCAGAGACAGGATTACAATAAACTAGACTGAGCACTTGTCAAATAGAGTGTCTTATGAGAGTGTCTTTTTATTTTCAATTACAGAGATCTATTCTCTTTGCTGAAGACTTCAAGTACTAATTTATTTTATTTTGTGTCAGCTCTGGAGCACTGCTGTACTCATCAGCACTTCAGATGGCCATCTCTGGTGATATGTCTTACTCTTTGGGAGTATTTCATTCAAGACCTTCTTCTGCAATAACAGCATGTAGTATTATAGCTGAATACTTGCCCAGCAAGTGTTAAAAACAAACTTTAGAGTTTATTGACTGCTGTCTGAGATTGTACTGGGCTCAAGACATTTTTACAATGGCACACTCAATGCAGAAGCTAACTAAAGTTATCAGACAGAGTGCCATGTGGTAGTCATTCTTAGAACACAGCCATTATTCTTTCCTACCACAAATATGGTGCAGGGAATATTGTTATGTGTATTTGTAAAGCACACTATCACCCGTGGGGGTATCCTGGCACTGACAGGTAAGAAATGCTGGATGAGTAATGCCATGATTTACTGAGCGAGGCTTACTGCTGCATATTGAGCCTACATTTGGGAACTTACCTTTGATGACCATAGGAAAATCACTCGAATATTTTCTGCCAGTTTCTTTGAACAACAATACAGAATGTGGTTTGATGTCCCCATAGGTGTTAATGGCAAGCCAGTTTCCTGTTGAGCTCATTTAAAACAAAGTATGTATTGATCACTATGAGGAATTTAAACAAGCATTGGCATAGCCAATAGGTCTCGCTTTTGGGACCTTATAAGTATTTAGTTATGCAGCACAATATCCTTGGTGCAATAACATCAACTGTTGCATGTCTAAAAACTTATAAGGTCCCAAAGGCGAGACCTATTGACTATGCCAATGCTTGTTTTTAGAGGCCTGGCATGCAGTTTTAAATGTAGGCTGGTAAGAAAGGTGCCAACCCGAGGGGCAAGGTCTAGAGAGAAATAAGATAGGAAGAGAGGTGAGTTATAATGAGATAGCACAAATAGAAAGGTGAAGCACAGAATGACAGGTCAGGTAAACAAAGTAGCGAGGCAGGTAGAGCCGGTGGGATGAAAAATAGAAAGATATGAGAAGTAGAGAAAAAGAGGTGCAGATGAGGTAGAGAGATGAGGCTAATACAGAGTAAGTGCGAGGGAGAAGTAGAGAATGGTGAAATAGGGAGAGAGAGAGACAGAGGTAAGACAGATGTATTAAACGAGCGAGACATTGGAAGCAGAGAGAGTGAACGGAAACAGTGAAGGAGATAGAAAGAGAGATGAAAGCAAAGGGAGTGATAGATGGAGTGGAAGAGGTAGGGAGAGCATTGTAGAGAGAAAGAAATAAAATAATGGGAAAGGCGAGGAAAGAGGACATCAATAAAAAGAGAGACATAGAAGGCCAATAGGTGATGTAAATTGAGAGTCTAGATAGTGTATGAGAGGTGGGGAAGAGAGAGATGAGGCAGTGAGTTGTGAGGCAGAGAGAGAAATGAAAGAGAGAATGGTGAGGTAGAAAGAGGCATGCGAGGGAAAACTGACAGAATATCGAGGAGAAGAATATCGACCTGCCACAATAGAGGTAAAAATATCGAGTGACAGAATATCGACTTCCTATCTACAAACAGGTAAGTACAAAAATATCGAATCCAAAATATAGTTGTAAAAATATAGTTAGTCAAAATATCGAATTTTTTAAATGTCTTAAAAGTAATGTAAAATTAATAAAATAATAAATATAATTAACTAAAACATACTTAAAAATACTTTTTAATAACCTTAATATTAATAAATAATTAAGTATCTATCTAAAACGCACATATCTAAATTATGTGTATTTATGTTCCCTGAAAACTACCTAATTTTGCTAGACTTTGTTGAGAAAACCCTAAGCCTAATGAAATACCAAATTCGCCTAAGGCTTGATTTAAGGTTTGGTGGGAGGCCCACCAGCCCGCAAGATCAGCAGAGTCTATAGCCTGCAGTCCCCCAGCAGAAGACCACCCACCATAGTTAAATATTCCTGCCTGCCTAGCAGAGATCTCACTGCTTTCAGTGCATTGGATGCACCTGTGGATGCGCTGAAGGCAAAGCACTTTGGCCAGTGGGTGTCATGCTCTTTCACCTGCTCAGAAAAGTTTTTTTTCACACTAATAAACTCCCAAAAGCAGGAGTTTGTTATTGAAAAACAAAAAAAATAATGGTCCCGATGCTCTGGAGATTTTATCTAAGTGTGTGGGGATCATTTGTGTTTTATAATGTTTGGTCCTGGTGGCCCTGAACAGGAAAAATGTGTGTCGGAAGGACGTAACTAAGTAGGGTAGACTATCTATCTGACGTGTGTCAGATGGTCTACCCTACTTAGTGGCGTCCTTCCGACTGGTCGGCGGTCCTGTAGGAGACAGGCCATTGATCATAGGCTTTCAATGGCAGAGGTAGGATAAATTTCCAACGGCAGAAGCCTGATGCTTCACCGACCTCTAAATGTGGTCTGTGACCTACAAATTTAGGAGAAGCCAGCATATGCTGCTTTTTGTCAAACACTAAACATCCACTAAACTCTAAATTGACCTGCTAACTCTTATATCAAAATTACTGAAGGTCAATCAATCAAGGCTTCTACATAGACAAAAGCAGTATACAATGCTTTCTTGAAAAGATATGTGCAAATTGAAGCAGTTTGAGAAGCTACAACACAATTATGAGCTTTGCTGTCTCAAGCAGACATTTGTAATGCTATTATGGTGCGAAAATAACTAATAGACTGGCTGTGTCTTACTAGCATCACAAGGATGAGGCTGCCCTCTGGCTCACAAGACTGTCCCAGTCCTCGTTGAATACTGTCTTCACCACAGTAAAACAGTAGTCACTTGAAAGTTCAAACTAAGCCAAGTGCTGGTGACCCTGGACTTGGGTAACAGCATGGCTAATCTACTATATACACCCAAGTCAACTATTAGCACTGAGCTCAATCTTCCACGTGTACACCACTGATTATCATCCTTAAAAATACAATGGGAAATAAGTAATAGAGATTAGAATTAAAATTGGGAGGGTCCTCGAGATGAAGTGATAAAGTGGGGAAAAGAAAAAGGAAGCATGAAAACATATCATATCCATTCCAAAACACAGAACAATCTTGGCTATTTTTGTTAATTTTTCTTTCCTTTGAATTTTTAGTGGCTTGGCAAGACTACTTGTATTAAAACCCATCATTTGTAAAAATAAAACAACATACATTTTAGCAACGCATCAGTAATGTATATTAGCATATTACCATAAATTTTAAAGGCATAGATTGCTTTAAGCTCTCTGGGAGCCATCTCACTGAGCACGGAGAACATGTCGACAAAGTCGTTGAAGCTGAGATTCCCCTCGCCATCTTCTGAGAAAGCCTGGACGATCCTTTCTTTGAAGGGATTTTCCTGCATAGAATAGAGGCCACTGTTTTAGTACAACACAAGAACTAGTCCAGTTAAGGCACAGAGCATGCATTCATTTTCATAATTTTTTGTATTTCTGGTATTATTTTTATTTAACACTCATGCTGTCTAGAGGCTGCTTCAAATCATTCATCGAAATTCTTACTTCCAGGTCACTTATTATGGACCTTGCATAGTATCTCATAGTGAGTTTGTACAATAATAGCTTTTATTTGCAATATAGGATGGGAGAGGATGTGGCTTAATGGCTAGAGCGGCCGACTTTGAAGCAGGGCAGCCAGGTTCGAGTCTGGCGGGAGGCTCAAACATTCTGTGATTCTGAGCAAATACTTTAATCTCCTCATGCCTAAAAAATAACGGGGCGGCTCCTCCGTAATAGCAGAGGAGTGTCGCCTCACTGGTCAGTCAGCGGTCTAGCGAAAAATAAAATGACTCCTAACTGATTGAGCCGATGCCAGCCGGGACGGGCATAGCAGGGAGGAGTCGTAGGCGCACTGTAATTGCGCATGTCTATTTGGCCAGCCGTCTTAGGCCAGTCAAACAGCCATGCGGACTTCGGTTTCTCCAACCCAGCTGTGTTGCACAGCCGGGTAGGAGAAACGTCACAGGAACCTAGGCACTGTCTGAGCGGCAAACCATGCCGCTCAGGCCAATCCTGGCGCTGTTCTCATAGCATGGGAGCAGCGCCAGGATTGGGTGGGGAGCCTGTGCCCCAGTGCTTGGCTGGGACTCCAGGACAGCCTGAGAAGAGGACCCAGGCAGCTGTGTGCAGAAGTGCGTTTAAAAAAAATATCATTCCCCCCGTCCTGCCCTCCCCACTTGTGTCCATCTGTAATGCAACTGATGCTCATGTAAAGTGCTCTGATACCTTCAATTCGAGTTTGCACTATATAAAACTGCAACAACAAAAAAAATAATTAAAGAACAACCTATAGCAAATGTAATAAAATCGACAAAAAACGATTTAAATATTTTATGGGATAAAAATAGGTCAATAAAACCAGTTATCTACACTAAAATGTTATGTTATGTTATTGGAGCTTGTAGCGCGCACAGATACTCCGAGGAGTGTCCCGGCGCGGACCTTAAGGAGTGAGGGAAAACTGATTAAATGAAAAGGAACGTTTTCTGATTTTTTTTTAAAAGAGTGGGGTCCTGGATGCTGCAAAGAGCAAAAGGAAGAGAATTCCAAGCCAGAGTAGCCCTAACAACAAGGGAACTGCCCCCCATCCTTTGCAGTCGAAAGCGAGGTACATAGGCTAGGAGTTGGGAGGCAGAGCGTAGTTGTCTAACTGGAGTGTAGAACATAAAACGTTTCCGCAAATAGATTGGGACGAAAGCATGCAAGGCACGGTGCGCCAAGACCAGGGCCTTAAACTTAACTCGTTCGGCTACGGGCAGCCAGTGGAGTGTACGCAGATGCTGTCTAACACTGCTTCTGATTGGGATGTTAAAAAGAAGCCTGCCCGCCGCATTCTGGACTACCTGTAGTTTGTTAAGCAAGTAGCCCGGTAGGCCAACGTACAAGTCGTTGGCATAATCGATACGTGAAAGTATCAGGGCTCGGGTAATCGTTTCTTTTGCTGCCCTAGGAAGGAGTGGCAGAACGTTTCTGAGGGATTTGAGGATCCCGAAACAGTTCCCAGCGAGCCTCTTGATCTGGGTGGAGAAAGAGGGGTTCTCTTCTCCTTAAAAGGGGACAAAACGCCCTGGGTCCTGATGCACAAAAGACTTTGCATTCGCCAAGCCAATGCAACTGTACCACAAATACAAAGGCAAGTCGCATGTTAGGATGGCAAGGGGCATCCACCCCTTGCAATTCACAACAGTATACACAAATGCTTTGCAGTTGCTGTTTTTGCAGTGGAAAGGTGCGAAACGGTGAGTGCCTGTAAAGAGCAGACAGTAACCATCTGCAAAGTGCAAGCTGTGAATATGTAACAACTTGACACTTTTTTTAAGCAGGCTACTGACGTCAGGAGGTGACAGACAATGGTTCACTGACCACTGCATGAACTCCCCAATGCCAAATTGACAATGTGCCGCTTTTTTGTTGCATTGTGATTCACGCCCTGCAAAGGACCAGGTTTGCAATGTAGACACATTGCGAATGCTGGAATGAAGGTCTGCTGTCCCGTGCAGGCTTCCGTCCCAGCATTCACAAATGTACGCAATAAATCACAAACCAAATGCCGCCACGCTGATATTAATGTAACTGGTGATTTGCGACTTATTACACAAAGTCCCTTGTGCTTCAAGGGGTTTGAGAATCCCTCGCAACACAAAGGGTGGGGCTTATTGTGGCTTAAAGTAAACAACTGCGTTTCTTTTTTTAAATTTTTTTAAATTTATTTTTATACAGATAAACAATCGCAACGGCTGTTACAGGGTTAGCATAGGTTGAGTAGGTTATACATTGGTATTTATATTGCTAGCCCCACATGTCAATTTTGAAAACGAGAGAAAGGCAAAGAGGAAAGGACAGAAAAGTAAGTGGTGAAAAAAGAGAGAAAGAGAAGGTAGGGACAGACTCTGAGGTAGAGAGAGACATCGCTATATATTACATCTGACACTCTGTAGAGATGTTTGAGCACGCATGCAGGTACTACCGGGCTATAAATGGCTATGTCCCATTGGGTCCAAGTCGAAACATTTGTCTTGGTGTCGGTGTCTTGGCAGTTTCATGGGGGATCATAACAGTCTAGGTAGGTGTCCAGAGATCTCCACATCCCTCTGGAGGCCGGTTTCCAGGGTGAGTACTGTAGTGCGATATTGTCCGCTCCTCTGAGATGCGTGATCCAGTTGAACCAGCCTTTGTATGTAGTTTTACTTGTGTCCTTCCAGTTGGCTAGGACCATTTTCACTGCAGCTGTCAGTAGTAGGTCTAGTAGGTCCTTATCTTGTTCCGTTCTCAATTTCGTAAGCATAAATGCCATGGTGAGGGTGGAAAACTCCATTGCTAGTGTGCAGTTAAACAGATTGTTTATGAAACCAAAGATTTTCCCCCAGAATACCTTGAGTGTTGGGCAATGGAAGATAAGGTGTGCTAGGTCCCCCTTTCCCTTGTTACAGTTCCAGCATAGCCCGTCCTCCCTGAGGCCTAGTGAGAATAGTCGTGGAGGGGTCCACAACGCCTTGTGGAGCAGCCAGAATGTTGTTTGTGTGAGCACTGGGGAGATCTTATTGTGTGAGGCCGAGGCCCATAGCGTAGCCCATTCTTGTTCGTTGAGTGAGGTTTTGGATTGTTCAACCCAGTAGGCGATTGTCTTATCATTAAGTTTGGATGTTTGGGGGCGAAGGAGTTTGTAAAGCTGCGAGACTTGGTGTCCTAGTATGTTGATGTTTGACACTAGTCGGAAGATTGAGGGTTGTGGGGTCGAAAGTTTAGTTTTGGATAGGGCTGTTCTGATTTTTAGGAAGTTATAGAATTCGATGTCGTTTAAGTGGTGTCTTGCTTTGAGGTCTGTGAATGTGATGGGGTACTTCCCGTTCTCTAGTTGGTAAGGGTAGTAAATACCTTTCTCAATCCATGTATCGAAGGTTAGGCTTTTCCCTTTATATCGGACCCTGCTATTAGCCCAAAGTGATTCCATCTTAGACCCTTTGATACTAAACTCCAGCCTCTTGTCTACCTTTAGTAGTGCTATTTTTGTGTTTTTAAAGATAGGTTTGGATGCATGGGATATCTATTTGCTGTTAGTAGGGCCAGTGGGCTCAGATTGTTCAAGATCGCCCTCTCTACCTGAAGCCAAACTGGTGTGTATTCGGCCGGCGGGGAAATCCAGTATGAGCCCTGTTTTGCTAGAAAAGCTAACTGGAATAACCTGAAGTCTGCTAGGTTTACTCCTCCTTGGGTCTTATCCAATCTTAGTTTATTAATGCTTATACGTGCCTTCTTTCCGCGCCAAAGGAATTTAGAAATCAGGATATCGACTTTCCGGTGGAACTCATCTGTGAGGAGGAGTGGGAGCATACTTATCAGATAGTTAATCATTGGGGTGATCATCATTTTGATAGTTTCGATTCTCCCCCACGTTATGAATTTTGGGGACCAGGAGTCCAGAAGTTTCTTAATCTTTTCTAGTAGTATCTTCTCGTTGTGGTGTAGGGTATCTATTAGGTCGCTACCAAAGTATATGCCTAGGTATTTAATATGCCCCGTCTGCCATGCCAACCCCGAGTCCCCCAGGATGTCTTTCGTGCAGTGGATGTTTAGTGGTTTGCATTCAGATTTGTCCTTGTTCAGCTTGTACCCTGAGAGCTTGGAGTATTCTGCTATCGTAGTCATCAAGGCCCCTATTGAGGATTTCAGTTGTTCCGTTACTATCAGTATATCGTCTGCGTAGGCGGCTAATTTTACTTCAACTCCATTGATATCTACCCCTTTTATGCTATTGTTCAACTTTATATCCTGGATGAGGGGTTCTAAGGCCAGTAGGAACAGCGCAGGAGACAGTGGGCAACCCTGTCTGGTTCCTTGTTGCAATGTAAAGGGGTCTGAGAGTGAGCTGTTGACTGTGATACGAGCCGAAGGTTCACGATATAGGGCCATAACCATACGAATAAACCCCTCCCCCAAATTGAAGGATTGCATGCAGCGTACCAGGAAGGACCAGGAGACTTTATCAAAAGCCTTCTCGGCATCTAATGCGATAGCTACTGCCGGTTCTGGTTTAGTATTCACATGTTCCAATATATGGCAGAGAAGTCGGGTGTTGTCGTTAGACAGCCGGTTGCGTAGGAAGCCGACCTGGGAGTTGCTTATTATTTTGGGGAGAACCGTGTTGAGTCTAACTGCCAATATCTTAGCATAGATTTTACAATCCACGTTGATGAGGGATATGGGTCTGTAGTTTTTTGGTGATAGGTGATCTTTACCCTCCTTTGGAATGACAATTATGTTAGCTTCTGACATGGATTGTGGAACTGCCCCCTTCTCTGCGGAGTGGTTAAACACCTTTTTCATGGTCAGTTTAAGCTGGTTTAAGAAGGTCTTGTAAAAATCGGCTGTATACCCGTCTGGCCCCGGGGCTTTGTTCCTTTTCAGTGATTTAACCGCCATTTCTATTTCGGTGTAGCTAATCTCTTGACCTAACCTGATTGTGTCCTCGGTGCTAACTTTCGGAAGCCCGATTCTGTCCAGGTATTTTGTGCAGTCCTCTTGGATGAGGCTCTGGTCGTTTTTGTAGAGTTCTGAGTAGAACTCTTGGAATATCT
Organism: Calotriton arnoldi; assembly: GCA_963921515.1. Taxonomy (NCBI): domain Eukaryota; kingdom Metazoa; phylum Chordata; class Amphibia; order Caudata; family Salamandridae; genus Calotriton; species Calotriton arnoldi. The sequence goes on along the minus strand of CAWUFW010000636.1, from coordinate 3,582,798 downwards.
TAAGAATGTCTTTGTGTCTTGTGTGGGTTTTGTTGTTTGAGTCTGTGATCGATGACACCGCAAATTGGTTGCGTTTGTGTTTTAGGTAGGAGGCAAGACGTTTTCCTGCTTTGTTGGCTTCGCATAGATTAAGGGCTTTGTACTTATTAAACCACAAACCTGCTCTCTCACTCAGGATTTTGTTATATTCATATTTATTTTGTGTTAGTTTTGCTAGGAGCTTGTTGTCTTGTGTGGCCCTGGCATGGGCCGTTTCTAAGCTCTTGATCTCCTGCTCAAGTTGACTTAATCTCAGGTTTGAACTCTTGTTTATCTTTGACTTGATTTCAATTATTGTGCCTCTGATGGTTGCCTTTAGAGCGTCCCACAGTATGTTGGTGCTAGTCCCTGGGGAGTCATTATGATTGAGGTAGTCAGTTATGGTCTCCTCAATCTTTTTTTTGTTCACGGGGTCTGATAGTACTTTGCGGTTGAAACGCCACCTCCGGGGGACGGCTTCGTTATGGCACCCGCTCAGTTTTAGGCTGATACATGAGTGGTCTGATACTAGTCTTGGCGCAATTTCAGCGTGTTCGATTAGGTGTGTGTGGTTCCCCGAGATTAGTATGTAATCTATCCTGGTGTAGGACTTGTGTGGGTTAGAGTAGAAAGTGTAGTCCCTAGTGTCGGGGTGCTGTAGGCGCCATGCGTCCTTAAGGTTGAATTTGGAACATATGTTTCGGAGTGCAGCGTGCGAGTTAGTGGGGTGGTATTGGCAGGAGGATTGTCTATCCGTTATGTGGTCCAGTGGGATGTTAAAATCACCCGCCACTACCATGAGGTCGTTTTGGGGGAAGCTATCTAGCGTGCATGACACCTCTGACCAGAAGGATGGGTCGTCTGTATTGGGGCCGTATGTGTTCGCTACGTGTATCCTCTCCTCCCCTCTCCTCAGGTGTGTTACTAGTAGTCTTCCCTCACTATCGTGGGAGTGAGAGTCTATTGTTATGTTTGATCTTTTGGATATCAAGGTCAAAACCCCTCGCTTCTTCTTGTCAGCTGGTGAGCAAGCCAGCTGTGAGATCCAATTACCTCTCACTAGTTTGGCATCCTCCATGGAGAGTTTGGTTTCTTGTAGGAGGATTATATCGCCTTTGGTTTTTGATAGGTAGTCTATTATCTTGCGGCGCTTAATAGGGTGGTTTAGACCTTTGACGTTAAGGGACACTGTGTTAAGGTCCGTTATCAGGGTGTTTATGTAATTAGGGGCCATCAGCTATGGTGTAGTATGGCGTTACTGTATGTCCATTCACGTGTCCTCTATCTCGAGGTTCTAAGCTCCCCAGGAGTACTGCAAACAAAAGCAGATTTCTCACCAGATGTGTGCGTATGGGTAGCCTACCACATGCGTTGGCTAACCGAATCTGCCAGATACAATTCGTTTTGAAAAAAGGTGTGAAACATGAATGGGAAATAGAGAATATAGAAGATAAAGACCTGAGAAACCCTAGTGCGGATTTCTCCCCCCCCGCTACCATTCCCTCTCCTCCCTTCCCTCCCCCCCATTGAAAAAACTTGTATGTCGGAGGTGCGACGGCAGGATCGCCGTTCTGCCTCACGGAGAGTTACTGTCGAGTAGTTGTTTCGCGGTACTCCCTAAGGGTTTGGGACCATGCGTGTTGTCATACTATACATACAGAGTGTTTTGAGGTAGACCCTTATAAATTGAACTTGTCTATAAAGGATACGATGCTGTGCTTCCCATGGCTTCTCTTCTTGATGTTGGCGACAAGCCCCTATTGGGATTGTAGGTGTGAGCCGCTCGAGGTAGGTATAGCATTGTTGCTGAGGTAGGTAAAGGTTGTAGCGTTCGGACTCTTGAGGTAGACGGTCTCTTTTGAGGTAGGTGCTGGTAGGTATTGCATCGTTGCTGAGGTAGGTGAAGGTTGTAGCGCTTGAGGTAGACGGACTCTTTGAGTAGGTGCTGGTTGGTGGTTCCTTCTAGGGCAGCTACCTTAGTGTTTCCATGCTAATGTTGTGTGAGGTCTTGTTTCACCCTGTATTTGGCTCCGGCGAAGGTCTTCTTTTGGTGGAGCCGGGTTGTGACGTTTCCATGTCGAGTGCTGCCGGGCCGTCCAGGAAGGCCGTCAGGTCTTTGGGGTCAGTGAAAAAATGGTGTTTGCCTTTGTCTATTAGTTTGAATTTTGCGGGGGCCACAAATGAGAATTGGATGTTTTTGCTCCTGAGCCTGTCCCGTAAGGCGAGGAAGCCCTTCCTGGTGTCGACAGTGGGCTTAGAGTAGTCTTGTGTGAGGGTGATCCTGTGTCCTTGCCAGCTGATTTGGTGGTTTTTGCGAGCGTAGTTAAAAATGGCCTCTGTGTGCTGTGATCTTAGTGGCTTGCAGATGATAGGTCGTGCCGCTTGTGTTGTTGAGGATTTAAAAACAAGGACTCTGTGCACCCTGTCCAGCTCGAACTGGCGATGAAATCTTAGGTTTGTAAGTTTGGGGATCAGGTCCTCGAGAAAGGTAGAGCAGGAGCCTGCTGCGTCTTCTGAGCCCTCCGGGACTCCTAGTATTCGGATATTCCCTCTGCGATTGCGGTCCTCTATCTCCGCTGTCTGTTTCTGGAGTGACGCTGTGATTTTGGATATTACTTTCATCTCCTTACTTGAGCTGTGGCTCGTGTCCTCTACATCGCTGATTCTTTGTTCCGCTGCTGCAAGTCTGATGTTCACTGTGTTCAGGTCCGCTCTGACCGCAGCAATCTCGAGCTGGATCGCGTCCATGGTGTGCTTTGTGGTTTTTGCCAAGTCGTGAACATCCGCTAGTTTTTTTAAGATCATTTCTAGGGTGCTGTTGATGTCTGGCTTTTGTTTGATTGGGGAGTCAGATATCGCTGGTTCCCCTTTGCTCTTTTTCAGTTGTTGCTGTAGTCTCGACTAACCCTGGGCGTAGTTTGCATAGTAGCACTATGCGTAGCTACGCGAAGTACACTTTGAACTACGCTCAGCTACGTTAATTGCGTAGTGCGTAGCTGTGTGCTTGTCTGCACTGTGCAATAATTGCAAAAAGCATCTTGCACAGTGCAAGTTATGATCAAATAAGTATCTCTGTCTTTATATGCTAAAATGCATATAGTCATTTCACAAAAGTGAAAACGATAAATTAACAAGCAGTGAGAGAGGTGATGATTTTGGGATCCTCCCTAACCTAGGGGAGAACCAAGCAGATGCCTTGAAAACAAAAAGCACATCTTGTTGAACGATTCGGTGGTGGTCCCATCCTCTTAGGACCACTCCAAGCACAGTTATTGGCAAAAATACAATCCCAACCAAAGGCCCTGCAAAGCATTATGGGACGAGATTAGCAGTGGGCAGTGAATATTATAGTATCCAATATCAAAATAATTCTACAAAGAGCTGCAGTTCAACTAGTCGTTACTAGATGTCCCTCACGAGTCAAATGCAAAAGCATTGAAATTATTATTACATCAAGCTGTAGTTCCACTAGTCGTTACTAGATGTCCCTCACGAGTCAAATGCAAAAGCTTCATGAAAGGGTTTCAATGCTTTTGCATTTGACTCGTGAGGACATCTAGTAACGACTAGTGGAACTGCAGCTTGATGTAATAATAATTTCAATGCTTTGCATTTGACTCGTGAGGACATCTAGTAACGACTAGTTGAACTGCAGCTCTTTGTAGAATTATTTTGATATTGGACACTATAATATTCACTGCCCACTGCTAATCTCGTCCCATAATGCTTTGCAGGGCCTTTGGTTGGGATTGTATTTTTGCCCATAACTGTGCTTGGGGTGGTCCTAGGAGGAAGGGACCACCACTGAATCGTTCAGCATGATATGCTCTTTGTGTTCAAGGCATCTGCTTGGTCCTCCCCTAAGTTAGGGGGGACCCCAAAATCATCACCTCTCTCATTGCCTAATATTTTCATTGTCAAAGTTCACTTTTGTGAATTGGTTATATGCTTTTTAGCATGTAAAATTGCTTTATCAAAGCATTTGTAGGTGTTGATGATTTTACTGCTATGCTATGTGTTTTAACACAGTTTTTGCACTGTGCTATGTGCAATTTGTGTAGTAGCACAAACTACGCATGCTCCGTGAGCGTAGCGTAGTACTATGCCCAGGATTAGTCTCGACTCTCTTTCCGCCATGTTTGCTTGATTGCCTTGCTTGTTACCTTGGTGTACTCCTGTAATCCTCTGGTCTCTCGCTGTGTTTGTCGCTTCACTCTCTCACTGTCCCAGCTGCTTCCTAGATTGGACTGATTTGTTTCTTTTTCCTGATAGCTTCCTGTGGGGCCCTTCACCTGGAGTGCTGTAGAACTGTTAGTTCTGGCGCCAAGCCCCTCCTTTATTGCCGTTGGTCTCTCAGAGTTCTTGCGGCACGGTGCGTGATGCTGACAATTCCTCTCGCAAGGATTGTCACTGTTAATGTTGCACTGCTACTTAGTATTAGCGGGTGAGCCAGCGTAGTTTGGTACCTTCCGTAATCTTGTTAGGGTGGGCACCTTCTTTGGGCGTATGTTGTGTTGGGTTGCTGATTATCCCTCGGGTTTCAGTTACACTTCGCCGGTAAGCACCGTTAATAGGCGCTGTGTAGCACCCCCCAGGTTGTATTGCTTGCTATGTTTGCTGTGCATCCATTATCAGGAGGGTCTGACCTCTCCGGTTTACCTCCTGGTGAGGCGGAATTTCTCTTGTGTCTAGCGTCTCAGTACACCATAGGCAAACCAAATCTCTTTTCAGCGATGCGCCTGGGCCCTTCTGCTGGCGCTCTGCCTCCACCGCACGCTTATCTTCCTGCAGTCCCTCTTTAGTACGATCCAGCGTGCCCGTTTTAGGCTTTAGGGCTTACTGTGCGGACTTGGTGCGACTTGGTGCGGTGGTAGGGCGGCCATTTCCTTGGTCCTTACAGCTCCTTTTGGTTTCGTTTCTCGGTTCCCGTTCGGTTTCCCGTTCGGTTTTGAGCCCGCACCATCAGCCTGCTCCTCCCGGAATAGCACTCTAGAGGCCCAGAGCACCTCACCTCGCTTTCCCGGTCTTATCGGATAGCCGCCAAGAGTAGCTGCAACATTAAGATCACGCCTGCGTTCCTGCCTTCGCTTGCCTCCCCACGCCTCATGCCCAACTGCTGGCCCCCCCCTCACTCGGTCGCTTCTTTTGCCTGCTCTGCTCCTTTAGGTTTCCATCGCGGTCTTTGTTGCTGCGGCCGCCCTTTTAGGCAATCTGCCCCTTGATTCCTTTCAGTTTCGGTTTCGTTTCTTCCCCCGGGGCAGCCACGTATAGCCTTTAGCTTTAGTTATTTAGCTTAGTTATTTCATTTCATTACCCTCTTTTTCCTCCCGTCTCTTAAGAGGGTCTGGGCATCTCGCTCCCGTCCGTTATTGCTGTCAGCGGCACATCAGCGGGCTTCGCGGTGCCGTCGCCGAAGTTGTTGCTGCCCCTGTTGCGCACTCACCCTCTTGCTTCCCGATCTTCTCTCTGTGTTTGTCTACCAGTGTTGGTACCGGTACCGGCGTTGGTATTAGCAGGCAGTGGGGGCCTGCAGGGCTACTTCGCGTCTCATGCTGAAGCCTCTCCCACGTTCGTGCTCGGTTTCAGTTCTGTGGTGCTTCAGGGTATCGCCATTTTGCCCCACCCGACTCCTCTCTGCTCCGCGTCGGAGTCTGGTTTTCTCGATCTTCCGGTCACAATGACCACTCGAGAGGGAGTCACCACCGGCTCGGGTCCTTCCGATGCCTCAATCTCCTAATTCTGCGTCTCTTCCATCAGTACTTGTGGAGTTTTTTTGTGTTCGATTTCTCCGTTACAGCGGAGCGGCAGGATCAGGCAGCCATCAGCTCTGCCGTCCAAGCCATGCCCACAACTGCGTTTCAACCAGCCTCTCTGTGGACGAGGCACTCTTAAAAACTGCAGTACCGAGACTGAGGCTAAAAAGACCACAAGTAAGTCGGTTGTTTACTTTATACTGCACATAAAGTGTTGCTGCATCGCACAAGCCAAGCATTCCCCAGATTCAGAAGTAGTGGAACTGCATCATCACGAACCCAGGCACAGAGCTTTATTTTCTTATGAAGGTCCTATTCAGATAAAACTAGTAAGGTTTTCCGTGTTTTCCTTGGGAGGCTACCTCATACTGCCACTGCTAGCAACACCCATTCCCACCACTGACGACAACTCAGGGTCTGTGAGCTGTATGCTCCAGTGCCCGGACTGCCAGTGTTAGTCCCTGCCACATGATGAAACAATGCAAATCATGCATTGCAAGGGAAGTGCTTCTCAGTCGGTGGAAGGATACAGCCAATAACATAGAATGAGCTGAGAAATGTTTACTACTCTAGAGCCCGTATGAATAGAAGAGTAGAGACAAAAGGTCTGGAAGACAGATGCACTATGAAGCCAGACCTAAAAATGTACTTTATCATGCCTCAGCTGTAGGCACTGCATTTCTGTCAGAAGAGGTAATCAGGGCATACACCATCCAACTGACAAAGGATTCCAGAAAACCCCAAATGCATTACAGATGTTCTGTAATAGGTACCAGTTATTGGGAAAAATATAATATGAAAGGAAGTGAAATTGTATTCCTAAAGTTATTTTATTCAAATGGAAACAGAGTAAGTTCAATCGACACAATGCTTTCAGCACTGGCCTGAGTGCCAGTTTCAATGTGCCTTTCAGTATTCGGCATCGGAGTCAGCGCCTGCTTAACACATGGGCACGCTGGGCAGTTGTCCGGGCACCCCAAGAGCATAGGGACCCCATGCAGACCAGAATTTAACACTAATTTTCTGTTAAACATTTTTATTCCTGTGAGTGGTCTTGTAGGCAGGGCCCAGTGCACTGCTTTGCCTGGGGGCCTATAATGCTGTTAAGACAGCCCTGATCTGAGTACCTGATCTCTATCAGTGTCTGTGTCCGTGTCCCTGCTCTCGGTCAATACCGGTCTCAGTAAGTCTGCTCTCTGTAACAACCTGTAACTTGTGGTCTGTCTTTCTCAGCCTCTGCTTGCCACGTTTGCTGGCATGTTTCTGGCCGGTATTTTCACATACAATAAAATAGGACATAGCTAAAAATTAAAATAGTCACTATCATACCTCTATAACACTATTTGTATTGTGATAATCTGCTAACTCATGGTATTTTGGGAGGTTACGGGTGGAAGGCTGCAGGCTGAAGCAGTGGCAGACATGGCAGTCTGTGCCGCAGTTATGTGAATATGAAGCTTTCATTCACCCCCTTACGTTTGTCATGCTGGCTCCTGTGTCTCCCAAAGCCTCCACTCTGCCCAAGGATGGTGACCCACTGCCTGTATTTCTTAGTGTTTCTAGGCAAATGGGCTCTTGGCACCATCTCTCCATCACCCAGGGGCACTAAGCTAACCTCTGCACTAACCACCCCCCCATTCTAACTGGGGCAATAACCTCCCCAATGCACCAGCCATTCCCGATGTCTGCCCACCATAGGTGGAGTCAGGGGCGACTCCTCCATGTGGGCGGAGGAGCGTCGCCCCATTGCTTTCTCGCAGTGCGAGAAGCAGAAACATAAAATGGTATTATAGCAGAAGCAGAAGGGTTTGGTTGGGGGCGGGCAAGTGGGCGGGCCTACTCGAGGGCATGGGAGGAGTGGCTAGCCCAATGCTGTGGGCCCTGACTGTTTGGTCGGCCCTCTGGGGCATAGAGAAAATGGCCTCCCAACAGGCGCGCGGCTGGGCGCCGTCTGCACCAACCACAACGCTGCAATGCCATTGCAGCGTTGTGATTGGCTTAGGGGAGGGGAGGGAGGATGCCTGCTTCCTGTTCCAGGAAAGCAGCAGGAAAACACGGGCGTGGGGCCCGGCCAGGAGCAGAGGCGGCGCAGGACCCGGTAAGGCAAGTTTTATTTTTTAAATCCCACCCGAACCCCCGCGCGACACCCTCAATGAGCCATGCGAGCCGCGACTGTCTACAGTGCACATCTAGATTGCAGGGGGACCCTTCGTTTTATCTTGGTGACATTGCCAAGATGATATCAAGAGGCTGGTATTAGCTTAAGTAGTGATATTCTTGCTTCCGAAGCTTTGTGATCCTGTGAAGTATTACACTTGCATTGACTATGCGCATGACTGGTTTGGTCGGCCCCAGAGGCCGACCAAACAGTCAGGGCGCACAGCATTGGGCAAGCCACTCCTCCACGACCCGCCCGCCCCCAACCAGGCATACCATTCTGCTTTCTCGCAGCGCGAGAAGCAGAAACATAAAATGGTATTTAAAATACCATTTTATGTTTCTGCTTCTCGCACTGCGAGAAAGCAGTGGGGCGACGCTCCTCCGCCCCAATGGAGGAGCCGCCCCTGACTGTAGAAGAGGGAAAACAGGCAGAAGGACTTGAAAGTGCCATTTCCTGGAGTGTGGCACCTCTGTGACCTGTGATTCTTGTTACACACCAGTGGAGTAGATGTGAGACCAACTCGTGACAGAAGTACATGGCTAACAACATAAGTTATGATTCACTTGCGTGAGCTGTGATTTCCTCCTGAAATCTCCAGATGGCAGACCATGTTTCTCTAATGTAGAACATTGTGCTTTGGGAGTCAGTGGTGGTAAGACAGAGGAATGATTGTATAAGACCATTTTCAACTGTCTGTTGACAGATTTTTTTTTCTAATACATAATCAATACTTAGAGCAAGATTTGGCCAGCCCCTTCCTCAAGATTGAATGGTTTTGTAGTCTATCACAGGTATATGCTTATGATACAGTGGGTTTCTTCTCTCTTCTTGGGTTTGTCTCGCCCAGAGCATTTAGGTCTCACAGCATTCTGTCTGGATTCGTTGTTTCCTTTTACTGCTGAGTTGATGGGGATTTTTTGACCATTCAGCACGCCATGGGAGTGCATGTGTTTCTTTGCAGTCTCCCCTGCTTGTTCTGTATCTGACCCCAAACACGTGCGCACTCTCTTTTCACCCCCCCCAAACACTCTGTTAGCGCTGTATAGTTTTAGAAACATTTGTAAATTCACAACTCACAAATATTGGATATGAATGATCTTCTGCACCTGAGTCAGTCTGGATTCAGACCGCACTTTAGCACCTGTTAGAGGTCGCTGAGCATATCAAGGGCACCTTTTAGAAAGGAGAGAAGGCCGTCTTGATTATGTTGGATTTATCGGCGGCCTTCGATACTGTCCCCCACTTAAGACTCCTTGCCCACCTCCAATCTATTGGGATTGGTGGCCTAGCCCAGAAGTGGCTCACTTCCTTAGTGGATGAAAGAAGTCAAGAAGTTTGGATCCCCCCTTTCTTCTCCACAGTTCGTGAGCTAACAGTTGGAGTACCTCAGGGCTCATCTCTCAGCCCCACCATATTCAATGTTTATCCCATGCCTTTAGCTGTGTTAGCTGAGACCTTGGAGGCTAAGTTAATCTCAAATGCTGATAACACCCAGCTTCTTTTCACCTGTGGAAAGGGTGAAGAGTTCGCTGGAGAGACCATTCAAAACTGCCTCTCTAAGCTGTTTCACTGACTGTCCAGCAACCAATTAAAATGTTATCCTAACAAAAAAGAGACCGTATTGTTTGGCCATACATCACCAGACATATGGAGGACCTTTTGGCCGAAAGACACCACAACAAGGCATTGTAAAGAATTTAGAAGTTCAATTTGACAGCTCCCTTTACTTCCAAACACAACTCCAGGCACTAGCTGGTTCTTGTTTCGGGCTGCAACGCACTTTAAATAAATGTCTTCTTTTTTGTCTGCTGAAGCTACGAAAACTGTGATCCAAGCCTTGATAACTTCCAGATTGGATTATGGGAATGCACTGTACTTGGGTCTCCCAGATTATCTACTAAACAGACTTAAAGTTGTGCACAATTTGGTGTCCTTGCATTTGAAGATACTTCACTGGCTTCCTATTAAAAAAAGGATCCTTTTTAAATCCCTGGTCCTTGTTCACAAAGCCCTGCACGAGACTGGAGCTGGCTATCTGAGAGAGAGGATGTTTAACTATGTCCCTCCCAGAAACCTACAGTCCTCCTTCAATCGACTGGCCTAGAATTGAAAAAACTGCCGGGCTAGAACCGGTGGCAGGTGCTTTTCCTATCCTGGACCGGTCGCTTGGAACAAACTTCCTCTGGAGCTACGTACCACAACTGAGCAATAAGAATTTTTTTTTAAAATAGCTTTGTCAACAAGCTTAACAGGACGATCTGTGTGGTGTAGGTAGCCTCTAATCCAGCGCTAGGACACTCCTGGGAGTATCTGTGTGCTTTATAAATCTCATATCATCATCGCCTCTGGGTCACTCACTTCCTTTGTTTTGCACTTGCATATACTTTTACTTTTTTAACATTTTTGTTTATCATTGTAACATAGTTGCCCACCACATTAGAACACAGACATACACATTGGCATGAGTCAAGAGTCATGCACCAATTAAAAAAGCACTGGCAAAGTCAATAGCTTGCCCTATTTTTTAGCAGAGACCTATTGGCTTTGCCAATGCCTGTTTAACTAGTAAGGGAAGCTCAGGTGTACTAGCATTAATGCTTAGCTGGATGGAATCCACCAGTGGGTATTCTACCTTTACTACTCGGTCATTACTTCGTATTACCATTACTGCGCATATTTTAGTTCGCAGATGCCATTACTTAGCATGCATTAACTTAGCATGCATTTACTACGCATGTTCCATTACTTAGCATGCACTTACTACGCATAATGGAGTTACTGTGCATTGTAGTATTAATTCTGTTAATGGGTTCAGGGTGCGTTTAAGGTTTTGGGGTGTTGGGGTATTTTTGGAGTTCAGGGTGCAGTTAGGTTTTGGGGTACAGGGGTATTTTTAGGGGTCAGGGTGGGTTAGGGTTTTGGGGTGTAGGGGATATTTTTAGGCTTCAGGGTGCACTTAAGGTTTTGGGGTGCTGGGGTATTTTTGGGGTTCAGGGTGCGTTTAGGTTTTGGGGTGCTGGGGTAATTTTAGGGGTTAGGGTTGGTTAGGGTTTGGGGTGTAGGGGGTAATTTTAGGGTTCAGGGTGCATTTAGGTTTTGGGGTACAGGGGTATTTTTAGGGGTCAGGGTGGGTTAGAGTTTTGGGGTGCATGGGGTATTTTGAGGGTTCAGGGTGCGTTTAAGGTTTTGGGGTACAGGGGTATTTTTAGGGGTCAGGGTGGGTTAGGGTTTTGGGGTGTAGGGGGTATTTTTAGGCTTCAGGGTGTATTTAAGGTTTTGGGGTGCTGGGGTATTTTTGGGGTTCAGGGTGCGTTTAGGTTTTGGGGTGCTGGGGTAATTTTAGGGGTTAGGGTTGGTTAGGGTTTGGGGTGTAGGGGGTAATTTTAGGGTTCAGGGTGCATTTAGGTTTTGGGGTATTTTTAGGGGTCAGGGTGGGTTAGGGTTTTGGGGTGCATGGGGTATTTTGAGGGTTCAGGGTGCGTTTAAGGTTTTGGGGTGCTGGGGTACTTTTTGGGGTTCAGGGTGCGTTTAGGTTTTGGGGTACAAGGGTATTTTTAGGGGTCAGGGTGGGTTAGGGCTTTGGGGTGTAGGGGGTATTTTTAGGGTTCAGGGTGCGTTTAAGGTTTTGGGGTGCTGGGGTATTTTTGGGGGTCAGGATGAGATACGGTTTTGGGGTGTAGGGGGTATTTCTAGGGTTCAGGGTGCGTGCCAGGGGATAGGTTACTATTACGATTAATTTTTTGTTTTAAAGTACCAATAACGCGTTGTAACGGTATGCGTAATAATTAACTGCGAAGTAAAAGCATTTTTAATGTATTTGTATATATTTGCGAAGTAAAAGCATGCGCACTAAAATCATGCGTAGTAATGGTATTTGCGAAGTAAAAACTTCGAAGTAAATACCTGCGGAGTAACGGTATGCTAAGTAACATCATATATTTCACCAGTGTGCTTATCAGCAGCAGGAGGTGTTGCACACTTGTGTAGAGTTGGCCACGAACTTTGTTAGCCCCCACTAAAGGTGACAATGCTGCTTTCTTGAAAGTCATGCTACAGTCTACAGAAAATATTATTCAACGTAGATATTGAACAAGCGATACAGCTGAACATGTGTGCATGGTATGTGATTAACTTATATGGCTGATAGCCATACACAACCAACTATCACATACAAAGTAATGCACGTAGCTCATCATGCTATCCATGGCTCAGGGCCAAGCGTCCTTCAATAAAGAACCATCAATCTAGAACACTTCAGTCCAGGCTGGCTCCACTCTTTTCTGTCCTCTACATCAACAAATACTGCACCCTGGGAAACTCCTCCACAGTTCAAACAGTAGTTTTGAAACTTTCTCTCCACAAGAATAAGATCAGCAACCATTCAAACTGCACTAAAGGCCTGGCTCCTCCCATCTTCATCACTAAACTTTTATAATGTTTAGGTGCTGCGGCACATCATGTTTAGGTGCTGCGGCACATCATGTTTAGGTGCTGTGGCACATCATGTCTAGGTGCTGCGGCACATCATGTCTAGGTGCTGCGGAACATCATGTCTATGTGCTGCGGCACATCATGTCTAGGTGCTGTGGAACATCGTGTTTAGGTACTGCGGCACATTGTATTTAGGTGCTGCGGCACATCGTGTTTAGGTGCTGCGGCACATCATGGTTAGGTGCTGCGGCACATCATGGTTAGGTGCTGCGGCACATCATGGTTAGGTGCTGCGGCACATCGTGTTTAGGTGCTGCAGCACATTGTGTTTGGGTGCTGCGGCACATCCTGTTTAGGTGCTGCGGCACATCGTGTTTAGGTGCTGCGGCACATCGTGTTTAGGTCCTGCGGCACATCGTGTTTAGGTACTGCGGCACATCGTGTTTAGGTACTGCGGCACATCGTGTTTAGGTGCTGCGGCACATCGTGTTTAGGGGCTGTGGCACATCATGTTTAGGTGCTGCGGAACATCATGTTTAGGTGATGCGGCACATCATGTTTAGGTGCTGCGGCACATCATGTTTAGGTGCTGCGGCACATCATGTTTAGGTACTGCGGCACATCATGTTTAGGTGCTGCAGCACATCGTGTTTAGGTGCTGCGGCACATCGTGTTTAGGTACTGCGGCACATCATGGTTAGGTGCTGCGGCACATCGTGTTTAGGTGCTGCGGCACATCGTGTTTAGGTACTGCGGCACATCGTGTTTAGGTACTGCGGCACATCGTGTTTAGGTGCTGCGGCACATCGTGTTTAGGGGCTGTGGCACATCGTGTTTAGGTGCTGCGGAACATCATGTTTAGGTGATGCGGCACATCATGTTTAGGTGCTGCGGCACATCATGTTTAGGTGCTGCGGCACATCATGTTTAGGTACTGCGGCACATCATGTTTAGGTGCTGCGGCACATCGTGTTTAGGTGCTGCAGCACATCGTGTTTAGGTGCTGCGGCACATCATGTTTAGGTGATGCGGCACATCATGTTTAGGTGCTGCGGCACATCATGTTTAGGTGCTGCGGCACATCATGTTTAGGTACTGCGGCACCACTGCACCATGTTTGGAGCAAGGCTCTGAACCTCAGGCACATTACCCACCAACCCCTATATAGGTCAGTCTACAACCAACACCCTTTTCAACACTGCACTCTGAACAGGGAGCCCATAATCCGGATACAAATGATCGCACTTCATGACCTTATCAGCGGCATGAAAAGGTGTATAAATGCTACAGTAACCAGTCACAATTAAAGACTAAAATGGCGTTAGATGGGTGTTTTTAATCTGTGGATTGTATTGTTTCTCTTAAGCCAAATTCTCCTAATAGCCTCCTTGCAATTCACTGCTGCAGTAATATTTAATGTGTTTTGTGGATCACATTTAAAGAGCTCGTTTGTTGTTTCAGCCAAGAGGCTGCAGTGCATTCAGATCAGCACCTGGAAAAGGTTTGTGGCGTTTTCACTTCTTGGCCTTTCCCTGTTGAGGGGTGCAGGGTGTGAATAAGGGGTAGGCCCTGTGACGCCATCAGAGGTGGGGCTTTTCGTGGTGTCACTTCTCTAACCTGACATTTTCATGAATCTAAACCCATCTATGTTCCTTTCAGCACTAGTTTATCAGTCTTAGACTACCATGCCGACATCTTCGAGGTATAAGTAACCGAACTGAACATATGGCCAAGAAACAAAAGTAATGTGTTCAAACAGCACAGCTCAGTCCTGCCCGTCACTGGGCATTAGTCATGCAACAGATTGTGAGATAAAGAACTCGTTTTCTTTCTGTGGCTTCATTACCTGCAGTCCAACACATTTTATCGGGTATGCAAATTAACATTTCCAAGAATCATTTGAGAGAGTGCCCCACAAAACTGCAGTGCAGTGCACGCTCTGGCATTCGAGGAACAGTTTAATATGCTGGATGGATTCCCAGCTCAGATGACCCGGAGTCACAAAGGCCTCGCCGGTTATCTGCAGCATTTTATGCTTTGGCCACTGCAGCCACAATAATCGTGACTATGAATAATGCTCTTCCATCACACACACCTATAAAACCAGCTATAAAACCAATACAATCACGGCTGCATAAGTAGCTCAGAGAACCAGAAAAAAATAACAAGCATTGGCAAAGCCAAAAAGTCTGGCTTCAGGACGGTAACACATGCAAACACAGTCATGCACAAATGCTATTTTCATGAGGATACACAATAAAAAGCCAGACCAATTGGCTTTGCCAGTGCTTATTTTATTACAATGTCTCACACACGGACTATCACTTTCTCTAAAACACAAACCATGCAGGTGTCAGCACCATCTTTGATAATCTGATAAGATAATGAATAAAGCGCCTTGACAGGACCGGGGGCAGTGTTCTACTCAAGAATAGATGCGGTAATATGACCCCAACCGAATCAAAATCTGGGCAGTAAATCAAATAAATCAAGAAGCATTTTCAATTAAACAAGCCTTCTCGAGACGGGTAAAATGAGAAACCATGAAGGTTTATTAAATATCGAAGTTCATAACAAGGCGAAAATAGAGCTTTTATATGATATAGCGAATTAGCATAAGGCTCATTCAAACACAACATATGACACGTTATTTCGCATGCCATTACTTCGCATGCCATTACTTCGCATGCCATTACTACGCGGTTATTACTTAGCAATAACCGTTACTACGCAAGTTTTTAGTTCGCATACCATTACATTGAAAGTGTTAATGTATACGAAGTAAAAACTTGCCTAGTAATAAAAATGGTATGCGGAATAACGTGTCATATTAAAAAGACATTTAACCCTTTTTAAAAATGTTTAAAACACAACACTACTTTAAATAATAAATAGAAATACACTACCCTACACATCTAAAAATGGAAAACACTACCAAAACACTCAAACACTACACTACCCTACACTACTGAAACACCACTACACTACCCTTAACCCTAAATCACTACCCCCAGCACGAACCTGCCCCTACCCCAGTCCTGTCCCTACTCCCAAACACTACCCTTCACGACCCCCAACACTACCCTAAACCCTAAACTACTACCCTACACTACACCACAACACTACCCTAAAACCTAAAACACTACCCCCTGCACAACCCTCCCCCGACCCCCAGTCATGTCCCTACACTCAAACACTACCCTGCACGACCCCCCCAACACTACCCTAAACCCTAATACACTACCCTACACTACACTTACATCACACCACTACCCTAAACCCTAAAACACTACCCCATGCACGACCCTCACCTCTTCCCCCAGTCCGCTCCCTACACTACAACACTACCCTGCACGACACCCCAACACTACCCTTAACCCTAAAACACTACCCTACACTACACAAACACCACAACACTACACTAAACCCTAAAACACTACCCCCAGCACGACCCTCCCCTACCCCCAATCCTGTCCCTACACCCAATCACTCCCTACACGACCCCTCGACACTACCCTAAACCCCAAAACACTACTCCTCAAACACAACACTACCTTAATCCTTAACACCTTGGCTGCGGCGCGAATTCCGCCGCGGTGCTGGACATTCCATTCTTGGGCGTGGTTCGGACGGCCCCCGGCCGTCGTGCGCACACGCCCACCGTGACTCATGGCGGCCGGGGGCCGTCATGAGCACCGAAGGGGTTAAAGACCTCCCCCTACCCTAAACCTTTAAAAATAGCCCCTCTTACCTCTCTCTCCTCGTGTCCTATGTTCTCCTTCCTATGTCTTCAGAGAGGCGGTGATCGTTGCACGTCGTTGTGAGGAAACGCCTCAGTTTCCTCACAACGATGTGGTTCGCTTTACAACGCATGCGTTGTAATAACATGCGTAGAAATGGCTACGCGTTATTACAGCGCATGCGTAGTAAAGCTTGTGTAGTAATGGTACACAGTGTAATGCCCGCGTACAAAAGGATGTTTACCGCATGGGACTGACATAGAAATCCAAATTTGAATAATGAGTCTGCCTGGTCCACTCTCCGAGTCTGGATATGAAAATATGCAGGTGGGGGTGGGGGGGTGGACCACTGAGGGGAAGACAGACCAACGAGGGGAGGGTGGGTGGTAGGGGAAGACGGACCACCGAGGGAAAGACGGACCACTGAGGGGAGGGCGGGGGGGGAGATAGACCACCGAGGGGAGGGCGGGTGGAAGGGGAAGACGGACCACGGAGGGGGAGACGGACCACCGAGGGGAGGGCAGGGGGAGACGGACCACCAAGAGGTTACACAGACCACCGAGGGGAGGGCGGGTTGGGGGAAGACAGACCACCGATGGGAGGGTGGGTGGGGAGGGAGACGGATCACCGAGTGGGGGAAGACAGACCACCGAGTAGGGGAAGACGGACCACTGAGGGGAGGGCGGGGGGGTAGAAGGACCACCAAGAGGTTAGACGGACCACCGAGGGGAGGGCAGGTTGGGGGGAAGACAGACCACCAATGGGAGGGCGGGTGGGGAGGGAGACGGATCACCGAGTGGGGGAAGACAGACCACCGAGGGGAGGGCAGTTGGGGAGAAGACAGACAACAAAGGGGATGGTGGGTGGGGGAAACGGACAAAGTGGAGGGCAGGTGGGGGAAGACGGACAATGGGGTGGGCGGGTGGTGGGAAGACAGACAAAGGGGAGGGTGGGTGGTGGGAAGATGGACAACAAAGGGGAGGGTGGGCGGGGGGAAGACGGACAACAAAGGGGAGGGCGGGCGGGGGGAAGACGGACAACAAAGGGGAGGGCGGGTGGGGGGAAGACGGACAACAAAGGGGAGGGTGGGTGGGGGAAGACGACAACAAAGGGGAGGGTGGGTGGGGGGAAGACGGACAACAAAGGGGAGGGTGGGTGGGGGAAAGACGGGCAACAAAAGGGAGGGCGGGTGGGGGGAAGGCGGACAACAAAGGGGAGGGCAGGTGGGCGGAAGACGGACAACAACGGGGAGGGCGGGTGGGTGGAAGACGGACAACAATGGGGAGGGCGGGTGGGGGAAGACGGACAACAACGGGGAGGACGGGTGGGGGAAGACGGACAACAACGGGGAGGGCGGGTGGGGGAAGACGGACAAAGGGGAGGGCGGGTGGTGAAAGACGGACAAAGGGGAGGTGCGGGTGGAGGAAGATGGACAAAGGGGAAGGCGGATGGAGGGAAGACGGACAAAGGGGAGGACGGGTGGAGGGAAGACGGACAAAGGGGAGGGCGGGTGGAGGGAAGACGGACAAAGGGGAGGGCGGGTGGAGGGAAAATGGACAACAGGGAGGGTGGGTGGGAGGAAAGACGGACAAGGGGGAGTGCGGGTGGGGGAAAGACGGACAAAGGGGAGGCGGGTGGGGAAAGACGGACAAAGGGGAGGGCGGGTGGGGGAAAGACGGACAAAGGGGAGGGCAGGTGGGGGGAAAGACGGACAAAGGGGAGGGCAGGTGGGGGGAAAGATCGACAAAGGGGAGGGCGGGTGGGGGGAAAGACGGACAAAGGGGAGGGCGGGTGGCGGAAAGACGGACAAAGGGGAGGGCGGGTAGGGGGAAAGACGGACAAAGGGGAGGGCGGGTGGGGGGAAAGACAGACAAAGGGGAGGGCGGGTGGGGAAAAGACGGACAAAGTGGAGGGCGGGTGGGGAAAAGACGGACAAAATGGAGGGCGGGTGGCGAAAAGACGGACATAGGGGAGGGCAGGTGGGGGAAGACAGACAACAAAGGGGAGGGTGGGTGGGGGAAGACAGATAACAAAGGGAAGGGTGGGTGGGGGGAAGGCAGACAACAAAGGGGAGCGATGGTGGGGGAAGACAGACAACAAAGGGGAGGGTGGGTGGGGGGAAGACAGACAACAAAGGGGAGGGTGGGTGGGGGGAAGACAGACAACAAAGGGGAGGGTGGGTGGGGGAAGACACACAACAAAGGGGAGGGTGGGTGGGGGAAGACACACAACAAAGGGGAGGGTGGGGGGAAGACAGACAACAAAGGGGAGGGTGGGGGGAAGACAGACAACAAAGGGGAGGGTGGGTGAGGGGAAGACAGACAACAAAGGGGAGGATGGGTGGGGGGAAGACAGACAACAAAGGGGAGGGGGATGGGGGAAGACAGACAACAAAGGGGAGGGTGGGTGGGGGGGAAGAAAGACAACGAAGCGAGGAAGACAGACAACGAAGAGGAGGGTGGGTGGGGGGAAGACAGACAACGAAGGGGAGGGTGGGTGGAGGGAAGACAGACAACAAAGGGGAGGGTGGGTGGGGGAAGACAGACAACAAAGGGGAGGGTGGGTGGAAGGGAGACAGACCACAAAGGGGAGGGAGGGGGAGACAGACAACAAAGGGAAGTGAGGGTGGGGGGAGACAGACAACAAAGGGAAGTGAGGGTGGGGGAGACAGACAACAAAGGGGAGGGAGGGTGGGGTGGAGACAGACAACAAAGGGGAGGGAGGGTGGGGGGAGACAGACAACAAAGGGGAGGGAAGGTATGGGCACAATACGGACCAAGGAGGTAGGGCAGGTGTGGGCCCAACACGAACAACGAGGGTGGGCAGGTACAGTACAACACAGGCAACGGAGGGAGGGCGGTGTGGGTAAACAGGCGGATAATGGTGGGAGGAAGGTGCTAGAGGCAAGCAGACCGATAGCAGATATACACAAAGGTAGGAGGCAGTTGAAAAACACACTCTCACAGAGTTCTTAAATGGAAGGACAAAAGTAGCAGCTAAAAAATGAACTGTGGAAGGACACAAGTAATACACCCATTCTTCAGGGGAAGGACAAACACACAGAGAGAAAGGAAGCCTACGGCTGCTGATCAATAAGAGGCAATAAAATAGAAGTGATAATTAAGCTAACCAATGCTAAGCAATGGGCGCTCTGTAAGGCCGCTGCTAGAAAACAAAAGGTCTTGCAAGAAACAGTGCATGCGCTGGCTTAGGCGAGACCTATAGCTATTGGTTTTTTTCAGGTTTCACAAAACTTATCATTTAGCATAGTGATCAGAAATAATATTGTGCGACTTTAAGCTCGATGCCTGATGAAGACCTCACTGGAAATCACATCTAATGAAAAAGGACCCATATCAGGAAAAAATGGCAGTATGACGTTTCACCCAGGTTACACTATAAGTAATAAATGACATGACATAAATGAGTGACTTTTTAGTGCTTTGCCCAGCCTTGACCTCACTATCAAATCAACAAGCATACCAGGGCACTCTTGAGTCAGTTGCTCTGAGGAATTAATTTCAAGGTGCAAAGCAGCATTCAGAGGACTGTTGGTAATTTGATCTCTATACCTGTTCAATCCACACATTTCCCAAAAGCAGTAAGATGACTACAGGACATCTGTTTTTTTGAAAAACACAGTACCTAATTGTTTCAACTGTAGGGTTTGCAAGTATACTGCCTGTGTCCTCCACAACCACAAACACAATTGGAACATAAAATAGCACTGGAAGCGTCTAGATTACAGTTCAAATTTGCATTTAGTCATTGATTATCAGGCGTAAGAGCCAAACATTCCATAAAAGACAAGGTGAATTGATGCCTGTGTACTGTCTAAGTAATACTGACACAGATACGCAGGTGAAGTTAAAGGGAAAACAACTTTATGCAAAACTATTTATAATGACCAGCACAGGCTTGTCCAGGTAGTATTTATCAGTATACCCAGAGTAGGTCTGATGGGGTCTTCATTGCTTGGGAGCCACCCTTCTTTCTGCCCCATGCTTGGCAGAGCGCAGACAGTGGAACTGCTGTCAACCACTAAAGCATTGGTAACACATCACAGTGATGGGGATCAGCTTTATTCAGTTCATGCCTGTAATCCGTCGCCAGTGGTGGTAAGCTCTCAGTGGATTGTAGTCCTTGTGGTATTGAGTTCTGTTTCTTGCATGCGGCCAGATAATAAATTACATTTTGCAATATGGCTGAGATATGCGCCACTGGGCCCATGTGTTCCCATAGTGCAATATTATAATGATCATTGACATTATCCTGTTAAAAGAAGTTGTACGTACCTGCATCTAGAAAAGCCAAATATGGGCTCTGTACACTTCATGAGGTTGCACTGCTGCATAGGTAAGGCAAAGCAAGAACAGTAGCAAGCACTGACAAAGCCAAAAAGTCTTGTCATTTAGCAGCCAATGCAGATTATTTGGCTTTGCTAATATGGCAAAAAGAGAAAAAATATCCTTTTGCTGATGCTGTGCAGGTTCTGCCCAAAAACCCAAAAAGCATAATGTGTACGCCTTCATGCATTATCACACACAGGAGGGTTTAGCTTTGTAGCGCAGATGGCGAGGGCAGGTGTTCTGCACGACATATTCGGCCTACGCGCGAGGCGCACTGGTCTGGATCAGGGCTGGAGTCCCGTTTCAAAGTACTGGCCAACTGGTAGACCCTGAGGGCAGATTTGTAGTAGTGTCGGGGCGCTTAGATGGTAGAGACATAGTACTGGGGAGCATCTATGCGCCTAACACTGACCAGGTATCATTTTTTGCGCATCTATCAGCGAAATTGGCCCCTCTGCTGGTGGGATCTGTGCTCCTGGGGGGCGACTTCAATTGCATTACTGATGTCCTTTTAGATCGGTCACACCCCCCCTTAGTGGATGCCTCGGTACACAGACTGGCTGCGGCAAGGCGAACCTGGCAGCAGCGATGGGGGTTAACGGACACGTGGAGGGCCCATCACCCGACTGACAGGGATTACTCCTATTTCTCCTCACTACATGATCTGCATGTTCACCTGGACTCGGTCCTTTGCTCTCCGTACGTGCATGGGGGGATGGTACATAGCGAATATTTAGCCAGAACGTCCTCGGACCATAACCCCTTGCTGGTGCAGTTGCACTGGACACGGGATCGCCCGGCCATTCCCACATGGCGGCTGCGGCCAGACACGCTGGAAGATCCAGTGTTCAAGGACACTATAGGGTCGGCCATTGACGACTATTTCAGGACTAATACTAATACAGCATCCACTCTGCTCGTCGAATGGGACGCCTTTAAGGCGGTGATTCGAGGGCGCTGTATTGGAGAGATGGTGGGAGTTCGCAGGGTGCTGCTGCAAGATGTGACAACAGCGGAGCAGCAATTACGTGTGTCAGAGCGAGAGCGCCCAGAGCGTCCGGATAAACATGATGCGCTACTTGCGGCCAGGGAGGAGTTTGCACTCCAGCTCGAGCGCTTGCGCTGCTTTGATTATAAGGCGTACAAAGATAGGATGCACGCGGAGCGTGATAAGTCTGGTGCCCTGCTGGCCTGGTTAGCCAATCCGGCGCGAAGAGGAACTGCGATAACGGAACTGCGGGGGCAGGAAGGCGAGGTGGTTTACACTCAAAGAGGTATTAATGACCAATTTTTGCAATTCTACTCCGAGTTATATCGTACCAAGCTGGGCCCTGGCCTCCCTGGTGATGAGAGGTTCCTGCTGGATGCGGCTCTCCCTAAGATTCGCCCTGAAGAGGCGGTCGCCCTTGGTAGGGATATCGAGGCGGGTGAAATACGCAGCGCTATAAAACATATGGCCAGGAACAAAACCCCGGGCACGGACGGGCTACCTGTGGAATTTTATGCGACCTATGCAGACACTCTGGTACCCTGTCTGGTGGCGCTGTATAATAGAGCGTATCGTGAGGGTGTTCTCCCTGCCTCCACGCGTGAGGCCATTATAGTTCCTCTTCTCAAACCGGGCAGGCCCGCGTGGGACCGCTCCTCGTATAGACCTCTCGCGATGCTCAATATGGACTATAAGGTATTGAGCCGGGTATTAGCAAGCAGGTTAATGCCCCACATGACGACGCTGGTACACAGGGATCAGGCGGGCTTTATTCCGTCCCGGAATACCGCCATGAATGTTCGTAGACTCCTGCGCGTCTTGGGGTCCGACACCTATGATAAAGAGGAGGCCTGCATTTTCGCGGTCGATATTGAGAAGGCCTTTGATAGCCTAGAGTGGCCCTACCTTACTAGTGCACTGCGGGAGTTTGGGCTCGGGGAGCGGTTCCTCCGATGGACGGCGCTGCTGTACAGCGAGTCTACCGCCAGAGTCAGGACGGGGGGCCTAATTTCTGCTGCCTGTGGGGTTGCCCGAGGGACGAGGCAGGGGTGTCCGCTGTCCCCTTTGCTGTTTGCTCTGGCAATGGAGCCTATGGCTGCACATGCCAGGTCGGGCAATTATTACGCTGGGCTCTTGGTGGAGGGACAGGAGCAGCATATTGCGCTATATGCGGATGACTTACTCATGTTCCTACCTGACATTCGAAATGCGCTTCAGGGGGCGAAGCAGTTATTGGAGACTTTGGGGAGAGTGTCGGGGCTTCGAGTGAATTGGGCCAAATCGTGCCTGTTTCCTACCAAAGCTGGCGGGCGAGATCGGCAGACTGTGGGGGCGATACCATGGGAGCCTTGTTGCCTCCCTTACTTGGGGACCCGGATTTATCATGACAGCGCTGACCTGATGGAGGGCAATGTGGGGCAAGCGTTACGTAGTGCCAAATCTAATTTCGAGTTCTGGGGGTCCCTCCCGCTCTCTGTTGCGGGTAGGGTCGCCTTGGTGATAATGATCACCTTGCCACGATTCCTCTATTACTTTGGGACACTCCCCGTTTGGATCCCAAATAGGTTCTTTGCGCAGCTCAATTCTTTAATAACGGGGTTCCTGTGGGGGGCTGGGAGACGGAGAGTCGCGCTGCTTACTATGAAACGGCCTAGGGCGGAGGGGGGCCTTGCGCTGCCGGACCTGGAGGCCTATTATCACGCTGCGCAATTCCAATGGTTTACGCAGGCGGGCCACATTCGACATCCGGAGACTGTGGGGGGATCGGATCCTAGCTGGCGCCTGTTGTCCTGTGTTCTGCTGCGGGTGAGCCCGGGAGGCGACACGATACCGCCGGACTTGGCCGTGGTGCAGCGGTGCTGGATGAGTATGGCCAGGAAGCTGCGTGTCAGGACCCTGTATGCGCCCGAAATTCCGCTGACAATGTGCGAGGTGCTACCTCATGGGGGTGACTGGAGCAAGCTGCAGTCCTGGGCGGAGATGGGCATACTCACCTTAGGGGATCTGTACGAGGAGGGCAACCTCTTACCGTTTAATGATCTCATGGAGCGCCATGATCTCCCGCGAGGGGATTTCCTTTTTCATGCAGCCCTGTCTGCGGCAATTAGGAAGCATTGGCGAGGAGGGTTAGTGGAACCGGACACGTCCCTTGCGTGTCAGTACGTGGTGATGGCTGCGGGTACTTTTAAAGCGGTGACTTGTCTTTATCGCTGGATTACTCAGGACCTGCGTCAGCCCCTGACAGCGTTGCGGCTTAAATGGGAGACGGACCATGGGGAACCCATCACAGACAAGGCATGGGGGGAGGTAGTTGAGAGGCCTTGGAAGAGTTCCCGAAATGCGCGCTTTCAGCTCATTCAATTTTATGTTTTACATAGGGCTTACTTAACACCCAGCAAACTGAACGACTATTTTGGGGGTCATCTGCCTGCCCTCGTTGTAATCTAGAGGGGCGGGGTTCCTGCATATGCTTTGGGGCTGCCCGCAATTGGAGGACTACTGGCAGGAGGTAATGTCTGTCTTAACGACTGTGACAGAGAGGGAGATAGCACTCCAGGGGTTTGTTTGCTACATGAGTTTCCCCACACCGCGAAGACCAAGGTCACCAGCAAGTTCATTTACCTGGGGTTAGTACTGGCGAAAAGAGAGCTTACTAGTCGGTGGAACGCGAGACAGGGACCTTCCCTCGAGCGGTGGAAGCGGGAGCTTGTAAAATGGGTGGAGAGTGAAGGCAACTGCAGGATGGGCATGGCTAGACGTACGGAGAATGAGAAATCAATGGAGCTGGCCAGGGCATGGGTGGCGCTTGTGGAACTGACTAAGCATCCACCTGGTGATGAAGAGAATGTGTTGGTTGGGACAGGGGGCGCTCAAGACAACTGATATGGCGGGCCCTAGCTGACGGGGAGGTGTATTGCAGCCGATGGCAGGGTTGCGGGGGGTCGCCCCCAGTGTTTCTGCCCTACCAAGAATGCGGATTTGAGCGGTGGGGAGTCAGGCGGTCCATGGAGACGAGTTGGGAATATCTGGAACCTTTTATTTAGGAACCGGCGGCATGCTTGGGGGGTGGCTGGGGCGGGGGGATCTATAGGGAACTTGAGGGTTAGCAGGGGGGATGGGCGTTGGGGCTGTTTGTTTATTGTTTTAGTTTTTCTCTCACTCCTAAGATGAACCTGCACTCTGAACGATAACCTACATGGAGCTGCTTGGGACTGTATAATTGCTTAAAGCGGGGGCTGAGGGGGGGTTCAGTATTGGGTCATGAGGGCCCTGGGGAGACATTGAGCGGAGCCCTATGGGGGACCGCAGTCATGACACTAATTGTACTCGTAATGTATATTGCTTCCCCAATCATTAATGTATGCTGTCTATGAAGCTGTTTGTTTGGCTTTTTCAAAAAATCAATAAAAATCTGTTTAAAAAAAAATAATGCATAATCACACATGCATGTATGCATCATGATGCTATGGCAGGCAAGCTGGATGACGTGTGTATGAATATGGCATGATGCAGCTACCATCTTATCATCATTATTTTTATTTACCTTTCCTTGATGATGGTCCCAATTTTTGGAGTGGCAAATATTGTATATATGTAGAATGCATATTTTCAAAAGGAGCGGCCTAGCAGAAAATTTCAGCTGACATAAATAATAATACACGAAGTCATTACTAGAAGCAAAACCAGCCAACTCAAGATATCATCAGACATTCCTGGTACATTTTGGTAATTTTCGAATAAAGGAAAGAATTCTATCGAAGGCAATAAAATCAAAGGGTTTTCAGACAAAAGAAAAAAGTCACTTAAACAATTTCCCCGATATGTCTATGGCAGCAGCTCGCTGTCGGCGCGAATTCAGATCCATAAACGATCCATTAGGGAAACAAGGCATTCAAGCTATGATAGTCCAGCAATCAAAACTGAAAATACCGTTGGACGGTAAATTCCAAATTTTGAGCTCAGTAGAGGAAGCAAGTGAACTTTCAAAACTGCAGCATCAGCTGGAGCACGCAAAATGAGAAGCGAGTACTCTCTGTGCAGATATAATTTCTTTTTAGAATTTTCGACCTCGTTGCTATTTGCAAGCAAAGAATAAAGAAGTAACCTCGCAGTGGCAATTCTCCCCCCGCCCCCTCCCTCCTTTAGACTGTTCACCTGGGGACAAATCCAGCACACCCTCATAAGGGAGGAACGGGCGCTTTGCCATCACGCCTGGATACAGGGTAGGTGGGGAGGAGAGGGAGGTAAGGGTAGGAGGGGACACGTGGAGAGCAGGGGAGGGGAACCACCCGTGGGACCCCAGCCGGGGAGGGCTTCGGAGTCAAAGGGGGTTCAGGCTAGGGGGGTGAGGAGGCACGGCAGGGAAAGGGGGGAGGGGCAGGAGTAATCAGGAAAAAAATGTGGCAGCAATAGTAGAGTGTAGAAAACATGTTTTGGGGAAAAGCACAGATTTACGAGCCCCCTGCGCCACCAGTACGTCACTTTTCATGACGTACTGGTGGCGCAGGGGGCTGCTCCATATTTACAAGGAGAGGAAAAGCCACCCTGCGTGACTTTTCCTCTCCTTGTAAATACGGCCCCTTCACACGCAGCACTTTGCGGTGAAGGGGCGTTCCATGCGTGTTGCTGTGGGTATTCCCACGCAACACTCATGGAACAAGACACATCTCCAGAATTACGAGAAATCGTAACTCTGGAGATGCGTCTGAAAGCTACGCCACCCTATAGGTGGCGTAGCGAGCGCACCGAGGAGAAATTTTTCATTTCTCCTCGTTTTTCCTCTTTCAATGCGTGCTGCATTCTGCAGCACGCATTGAAAGAGGAAAATGGTTGTAGTGATTGTTTTTGTGCAGGAAGGTTCCCCTTCCTGCACAAAAACAATCTCCTCACGACGCAGGCATCCTTGCACCATGGTGCAAGGGTGCCTGCGCCAGCGCATGGCTGCAGTTTGTGCGCCAGCGTAGGGGAAGCACAAGGATGCAACATATTCTTGTAAATATGTCGCATCCCTGTGCTTCAAAACTAATGCAGCGTAGCAAAATGACTTGCTGTACCCCGCTGCGTTAGTTCAACGTAAATCTGCCCCAAAGTATCCATCCAATTTGAGATATGTCGCATAAATGTCTAAAAATAGTATCGTACAATGTGAATGGGTTTAACAACAGAGTGAAGTGCCAGTCTATGCTGACCTGGTTCAAATCACTGCAAGCTAATATAATTTTTATCCATGAGACACACTATATGGAAGGAGCTCAATTGGGAAAACTGTGGGTTTCATCCAGCATGAGTTTTATGCTTCATCTAGTGCAGCTTTCAGGGGCGTAGCACTGTTAGTAGCTAAGAATCTACAGTGTGAAATTATGATGGTTCATAGAGACCGTAGTGCTAGGTGGTGGTTATGGGTGCAGATGAAGATATCAGAGCAGCTAATCAATATGGTGCTATATTATGGGCCTATTGAGGACTCACCCGAAACTTTGCAATCCCTTTATGACTTTTGCAACAGCACAATCTGGGTTCTTATTGATAGGTGTTGATTTTAATATTTTAATTGATCCAACTATAGACTCTTCACGGGCCCACTAACCTCAGACAAAACCTAAGTCAAAAAAGCTCTTGCAAGACTTAAAACGTGACTTTGCCCTGGTCGACTGTTGGAGATGCGACTACCCAAGCAAGAGGAAGTATACATGCTATTCGGGACGCTTCCACTCTTACTCTCGTATTGACTTTTTTCTTCTCTCCCATGCACTATTAAAAAATAATTGAGAATCCATTTTCAGGCCATGCAGTAATCACAGTCAATTTTAAAATTGTAACTCACCGAAAGGTGGAGAGTAGATGGATTTTTGATAAATCCCTATTAATTGATGAGCAGCGGGTTACTCAAATGCGCCAGGCCCTAGAGGAGTTTCCAGAACGTAATATTAATACAGCATCTGATTTCTCAGTATGGGGAGCCTTAAAGGCTTTTTTAGAGGTGAAGTGATTGCCTACAGAACTAATAAGAGAACGAACGAAAATGATGAAAGATTGCAGTTGCAAAAAGAGTTCTGTCAGGAATCGGCAAATTACTTATCCTCACCTACCCAAGAGGGTAAAACTAAACTAACTAGGGCTAAATATTACCGCCAGGTTTTTTTTTACATCAAAGGAAAACCTGAATTCTAACTCAGTTTTACAAAAAGATATGAGGAAAGCGATCACAAAGGGAGATATTTAGCCTGGTCGGTTAAATGCAGGGGTAACGCCAATTGTATTAAAAAAAATAACAGATCCAGTCTTGGTAAAAACCACTTTACATCCTCAAGAAAGCGCTAAGATTTTCCTTAATCATTGTAAGGAGCAATACACTGAGTCTCATAATACCACCCAAGAGGAAGCTGAAAGGTGGTTGGGAGGGCTGAAAATTACAATACTAACCGCTGAGCAGAAAGAGAATTTGATTTCACCAATTTCACTCAAGGAAATTACACAGGTGGTAAATACATCCCCTTCTGCAAAAGCGTGCGGGCTACATGGAATACCTATAGAGGTGTATAAGGACTTCCTACCCCCATCTGAACACCTTTTTAGTGTTACTATTCAATGGGATTCTTCAAGGGGGCTTAGTTCCCGACACTTTTATACAAGCGACAGGGGTTAACTTTGTCAAAAAAGGGAAATCACAGGAAGAGGTTAACTCTTACCAGCCCATAAGCCCATTAAATTTCGGTTATAAAATCTTTTTAAAAATGTTATCGAACCGCCTTGCGCAAGTAGCTCCCTCTATCATTCATTTGGATCAGAATGGCTTTTTACAAGGCCGATTCTTGGCAACTAACATGCAGTACCTAATCCAGGCCACTGATTATTTTTCTACCAACAAAACTGAAGCAGCAATATTAATGTTGGACGCGGAAAAGGCATTCAACCGAGTTCAGTGGAATGTCCATTTTGCAGTCTTAAAAAATTTGCAGTGCCACCTAAATTTACCCAGGTAGTGCAAAATGCTAGGGGTCTATAATTGTTAAAGGAATTGAGGCAGGTTCAATCTTAATCAGCCGAGGTACTCGCCAAGAATGTCTCCTATCGCCCGTGCTGTTTTCGTTATTTATTGAGCCTTTGGCGTGCGCTATTCGGCAAGACTGTACCATTCAAGCTCCTGTCATAGGTTCCAAAACTTAAAATATTCGCGGATGACATGGCTCTACATTTAGCAGCCAACAGGGATAATATTTCTCGTGCCTTCCCTAAAATAAGTTAGTACACGGCAATAGGGGGATACAAAATAAATTGTTCAAAATCAGTAGGCACCACTTTTTAATTGCTCATCAAATACTACCACTTACCATGGAGGCACACTATTCAACAACCACTGCTATAAAATACTTGGGGATATTTGTGACCACGAAACTTGAAGATTTATTTGCATTAAATTTCATCTCAACATTAAATAAAATGCGTAATATTCTGAAACAATGGCAACATCTTTCTATATCAATTATGGGGTGAGTGGCACTATTAAAATGAGAATTCTCTCATTGTTTTTATTTATATGTTTTAATATAATGACCAAGGTTCCCCAGACTTTTTCAATGCTATTGATTCGGAAGTTAGACATTTGATAGGGCAAGGCAAAGAGTTGAAATCCAAGCTTTGCAACTGGATGTAGAAGAAGGAGGTCTTGCTCTCCCCTATTTCAGAACATGTTATCAGGCGTCACTTCTTAATTGGCTAAATTATAATAGCTCCTAGGGTCTGCAGGCAGCAACTTTCTTTTAAATATAACGCTAAAGGAATCAGAAATTGACCTCCCTCAATTTTTACGAATCGCTAGGCTACCTAAGAAATCAAGATATAAGATTCCTTGGACCATAATGACTTGATTTCAAAGAATCTGGAAATCATATCCAATTCCTTGGCTTCATCCACAGCTAAGAGTTTCAGAATGTCTTCCACTGGGGCTACGGTGGTCCCAGCAAATATGCCTCCAGTAGTCCAGCCTAGGTTTTCACGGAATACAGGATTTCTTTGGAAATGGGAACTTTTTATCATGGCAGGAAATAGTAGATCGAAATACTAGCATGAGTATGCATCTTTTTTATGTTATGTCCAGATTAAACAGTTTGGTTTAAGAATAATAGGCAGAGAGGAAACTAAAGGAATGCATCTTGGGAAAGAACATTTATTTATTTATTTATTTATATAGCGCCTGTTAGATTTGGGGGTCTCTAGTTGGCAGAGGTAGGTACCTTTGACCAAATATGGACCCTTGCGTCTAGTCAGGGTAAGGGGGTACACTCCTAAAATAACCCCTGCTCACCCCCTTGGTAGCTTGGCACGAGCAGACAGGCTTATCTCAGAGGCAGTGTGTAAAGCATTTGTGAACACATACAGTAACCCAGTGACAACACTACAGATGGACACCACACAGGTTGTATATCAAAAATAAGTATCTTTTATATAGGTTTACCACAAGACCACCAACGACACAAATCCACAATACTGTACTTCAAAATGGTAGAATTAGCTTAGTTCTCTTTAGATGGTAAATGCGACACTTTGAGTTCAATGTACCTTTGGATGCGTAACGCTATACAACCAAAGTGTTGCAGGGAAGGTGATGCGTCGGTTCCTTACACGCAAGAACGGTGATGCGTCGGGTCCCTACTGATGCGTAGGGGATGCGTCGGTTCTTCTCGGCGTGGGGAGGTGATGCGTCGGTTTCTTACTGCGCTTCCGTGGCGATGCGACCAGCAACGCCGTGATGCGATGAAGATCCGGTGCAATGAAACAAAGATGGCGTCTTCTTCTTGATGCGACACGATGCGTGCACGCCCGACGGCCGTGTGGCGACTCAACGATTCTTCTGAGCCGCGACAGGCCCTGCGACGCGCTTCCCGGTGATGCGGCGGCGTCTGATGCGACGTCGATCCTCTTCTACGGCGATGCGAGGCGCTTCGGCGATGCGACAGCTGCAGCGGCGACACCCTTCTTCAGCGATGCGACGACAGCGGCTGCGGCGGCGACACGCTTCTCCGATGATGCGGCGGCATCTGATGCGACGTCGACCCTCTTCTCCGGCGATGTGAGGCGCTTCTGCTTGGCGAAGCGACAGCGGCAGCAGCGACACCCTTCTTCAGCGATGCGACGACAGCGGCTGCGGCGGCAACACGCTTCTTCTTCGTGAGTCGCGCTTCCAGCTCCTTGCTACACGCAGTCCCTCAGAAGGCCCAACACAACAGCAGGCACTTCAAAAGAACTCTTGGGGAGCTGGTGGGTGAAGTCTGTTGTCCCTGAGACTTCAGCAGGAGGCAAGCTCTCTCTCAAGCCCTTGGAGATCCTTTACAAGTTGAATGAAAAGTAGCACAAAGTCCTTTCTCCTTTCTTTGGCAGTCAGGCAACCACTGCAGGCCAATCCCCCAAACAGCACACAGCATAGGGATAGTCTCCTCCTGCAGTCTCTCTCTCTGGTTCATATCCTCAGCAAAGGTTCTTCTTGTTTCCCAAAGTGATCTAAAGTTCTGGGGTTTGGGTCCCCTCTTTTATACTCATTTTCCCTTTGTTCTCTGAAGGCAGAGAGGCCTTTGCCCAGTTCAAACCAGTTCTGGTCAGTCCTGGAGCACTTTGTTGACAAGACGCCTTCTTTCCTTTCACAGTGTAGGCCAGGGACATCAGACGCATCACAGGAGGTGGAGCCAGCATTGTGGAGGGAAGGCACAGCCCTATTCAGGTCCCAGGTGCAACTCCTCCCACCCATCTACATGCAGATCTCTCTATTCAGCCCTGGGCTGACTCACCCTGTCTCCTGGAATCCCCCAGCCCCTGTCACTCACAAACCAGACATGGAATACACAACCTAGCAGAGGCAGGCTTGGATAGTTAGGCAAGAAAATACCTACTTTCTAAAAGTGGTATTTTCAAACACAGAATGTTAAAACCAACTTCACTAAAAGATGTATCTTATCATTCTGAGTTCAGGTATACTAAATTCGTTTTTCTACCATGTTCCCTGGGTCAGTTAGGATTAGAAGATGTAATAATCAAACTGCCCATTCTGGCCTATGGGGAATAGGTAGCCTTGCAATAGTGAAAAACGAAAATGGCTGTAATTCACTATTAGGACATGCCACACACATCCGGGCATGTCCTACCTTTTACCTACAATGCACCCTGCCCTTGGGACTACCATAGGGGTGACTAATATGCAGAAAAGGGAAGGTTTAGGGACTGGCAAGTGGGTGCACTTGCCCAGTCAACATGGCAATACCAGACTGCACACAGGCTCTGCAATGGCAGACCTGAGACACACTTTTACAGGCTGCTTCTGTGGGTGGCACAACCAGTGCTGCAAGCCCACCAGCAGCATTTGGTTTACAAGCCCTCTGCACACTCGGTGCACGGTACTAGGGTCTGACAAGTAACCCAAACCAGCCAATCATGGAGTCACTAATCCATACATCAATTTACCGTAGAGAGCACTTGCACTGTGGCACTGAATAGCAGTGGCACAGTGACCAAAGCATCTATAACCAGCAAACACACGAGGCAACAGCGAAAAATGGAAGGGAGACCCACGCCAACAGTGCCAGGTCTAACAGCGCCTGAATCGACCCCCGGAGGGGTATCTCTGCACTGCGGACAGGCAACAGAAAAGCTGAGGGACTGGAACAAGATCAGAGACAAAAAAGAAAGGTCTTAAGGTGCTTTCTGAACTGGAGGTGGTCAGGGCATTGTCTCAAGTACAAGGGGAGCTGGTTCCAGTAAAGAGGACCAAGGTGGGAAAATGCCTTTCCACCCAATCTGGCCTTCCTAACTCGGGGGACCACGAGAAGGGATTTGGTTCCAGAGCGGAGGGATCTAAATGGTGTATACGGCGTGAATTTCTCGGCCAGATAGGCGGGCCGAGATTGTTTAAAGCTTTGTGGACCGTGCAGCAAACCTTAAACTTGACCCGCTCACGTACTGGGAACCAGTGTAGCTGACGGAGGAGAGGGCGAGAGGCAGTCCGGGGAGGAGCATTTAAGACCAGTCGCGCCGCAGTGTTCTGGACTACCTGCAATCTGCAGAGCGAGGACTCATTGGCCGAGGCCAAGAGGCCATTGCAGTAGTCCAGACGACTCAGTATTAGTGCCTGTGTCAGGGTCTTCCGAGTGGAATCGGGAAGCAGGGGAAAAACTCGGCGTAATAGGCCCAACATATGGAAACAGGAGCCAGCTGTCTGAGCAGCGTGCTCCTTCAGAGTGAGAGCCTGGTCTAGGCGAATGCCTAGGTTCTTGACAGTGGACTTGGGGGCGGGGGGGTGCCAAGGTCCACCGGCCACCAATCAGGAGTCCATAGTAAGGGGGCGTCTCTGAAGAGCATGATTTCGGTCTTCCCCACGTTGAATTGAAGGAAGTTACATCTCATCCAATTGGAGATGGCCTTCATTCCAGAAGAGAAGGCCGACTGCACAGAGGAGGTAAATTTATTGAAGGGAAATAGCAGCTGTGTATCGTCGGCGTAGGAGATAGGAATGAAACCGCAGGTTCTAAGGAGATTGGCCAAGGGAGCCACATAGATATTAAACAAAGTAGGGCTCAGACACGAGCCCTGGGGAACTCCCTTGGTCAGTTTCATAAACGCCGAGCGATACGGGACAAAATTAATGGTCTGGGTCCTGGAGGAGAGAAAGCTCATCATCCACCGGAAGGCAGAATCTCTTAGTCCAATCTCTTCCAGTCTCCTGAGCAATATCTCATGTGAGACCGTGATGAAACGCGGCAGAAAGGTCCAACAGCACCAGAATCGTCTATTGGCCCCTGTCTAGGTTCATCCTGATGTTATCTGTGACCGCTAGCAGGGCTGATTCGGTGCTGTATTTGGGCCTGAAGCATGACTGGGAAGGGTCGAGACTGCCAGTGAGTTCGACATGGTCAGACAGATGTTTGTTGATGTGTTTCTCTAATAGTTTGCTCAGGAGAGGGAGAAGCGAGATGGGACGGAGATTGGAGAGATCAGTCATGGGGGCCTTGGAGTTCTTGCGGATAGGCATAACCTGTGCTGCTTTCCATTCCAGCAGCATTCCATTTGGTGCTAAGAATTAAAGGGCTGCGGAACTGGTATAGACTACTTAAATCCACAGACAGTAAGTGGGAGATACAAGATCATATAGAGAGAATTCAAGCATCCACAGGCTGCCATTTTAGTACTCTACAGTGGCAGGGATTTAATAAATGGGGTTGTAAGGCAGTAAGAACAGCTAATCTAAGGAGGATGGCTCAATTCAGTAAATGGATGATCTTTCATACCCCTGCCAAACTCTACAAAATGTATCCCTCCGTTGACCCAAAACGTTTTAGGTGCAGACAAGCAAATGGTGACTGGCTTCATATTATCTTTACATGTAGCCATTTAATGGATTTTTGTCAAAATATTTTTTTTAGAAATTAGCAAAAAGCTATCAATTAATTTTCCTATAGAAGCCTCGGCTGCCCTCTTAGGTTTAGTAGAAACAGCAGAAGAAGTAACCATTGGTCAGCGCCAATTTATATTTTTTGCTACTCTAGTGGCAAGATCACCTATTTTAGCAAACTGGAAATCAGAGCAGAATCCGACAGATTCTCAATGGCTCATTAAAATGCAAAGAATCTTTACTCGAGAAACTTTGTACGCAAAAAGGGTAGGCTCTTTAGTACAATTAAATAAAATATGGAAGAGCTGGAGCTGAATAAATGGTTTATGTTCTAAATTACAATTAGTCAAATATGAGCTATAAAGGAATTTGATAAACATACAACTTAACGATTTACTACTATATTACCTTAGCCGAGAATTTTAGTCTGGAGAAGCCCTTTTCAACTTCAATAGACGGTCTAAGCACTTCAAAACAAAAGCTCCTGACCTTAGTATAAAGTGGGGTATATTGGTCTTAATGTAGCTAGATGAAATATTGGGATGCACTTTATTGTCGATAACTAATCATGTATGCACTTTATAAATAATTGTTCTTATTTATTGAGTTAGGAAAACTTCTTGATTAATTTTTCTAAATGAAAGCCTAGAGGGAGACTGCCAATGAGAAGCAACTACTCTACAAATATAAAGGGTGAAATGAATTTAGGATTTGGAATCTTGAATGAATTTTAGAAGGGTACTATACTTTTTATTTCCACTCTGTTTCTCTTTTAAAAAAAGCAAAAATGCAATATGATATATATGTAATGTATTTTCTTTGCTGCCACGTCAAAAATAAAATTTTAAAAAGTCATTACTAGAAATCCCTCTTAAGTCAGATGTAAAATCCTCAAATTTTTTCCCAAAGCTGGAGTAGTTGAAGTAACTACTAGGTGATCCAACCTTTGTCTCTTAAACCTACAGTACCGCAGTTGGTACTAGACGTCCCTATCAAGTCAGATGACGAAGTCTGGAAATTCTTTCATAAACCTGCAGTACCTCAAGTGATTACTAGGTGTCCCTCATGAGTCATATGGAAGATCATCAAATAACCTTCACAAAGCCAAGGGAATGTGGCTTCAACATATAAAGTTGCATAAATACTTTTGCTGTTTTAATGATTTGGGCTTGTTTTTAATAGGATAAATTAATATGCCATTCTGATTTATGATGACGACCAATATTGCAGATTTTAATACATTTCTTGTTTTTTATTGAAGTGATGACAGGATTACTACACCTAGGAACTAGCAGTCACTGGGAAATACAAGTGAGGTTAGTGTGGAGTGGTTTGATCTATTCTATGTGGCGGGTGGGTGCATAGAATGAATGCCAATTGGGAGCCCAAGGGATAAAATTGGTTGACTTAATACTTCTATGTATATATTTTTGTTCAGAATGTTTTGGAAAATAGGAGGCTAGCAACCTTCAATAAATGTTGTGATTACTGTGGAACACTTAGATAATTTGTGATGACATCCTAGAATAAAAATTAACCTGGCAGTCATTGGTAAATACAAGAATGTTCACCTTATTCAGAGCAAATTGATTTTTGTGTGCCACACAAATGCAGTTACTTATTGTGAGTGGCTGGCTTAGTATATGACGCTCACTTATGAAAGTGTAGCACCTGCACTAATCCAGATGACCCTTATGGTGATTTTAGTGGTTTAGACAACCTTAGAGGCTCTCCAAGTGGTAGCTGTGGAGAGCAGCCTTCAGGCTTATCTAGGAGGAGTGTAAAGCAGCTCAGTTAACCAGTATTCAATCTTTAGTATAGGCTAAGTGAAAAAGAACCACACAGTGTACTTATAAAAATAGGTATTTATTATAATAACTCACTAACACTATACATTATCTCCTACCCAGAGATATATTGACAAAGCACACAGTACTTCAAAATAGAACAGGAAGAAGCACTATTACACAGTTGTCCCCAGGGGAGACCAAACCATACTCTGCAAATGTGCCTCCTGGCACACTACTGTTTGGGGTATGAAGTGCACTTGCCTCTTGAGGGTCCCTTGGGGCCAACTAGCCCTCCTGTTGGAGCTGGATTGCTGAGAGGTGGTCAGAGGCCACGCCCTCTTTCTCCACCATTCTGCAAACGCGCCTCCTGCTTGGGGGATGAAGTCCACTTTAGTCCTGAGGTCCTCAGGACACAAGGGGACCTCATCACCCCACCAGCAGTGCGAGTTTGCAGAGTGGTGTAAAAAGTGGGCCTCCGACCACCTCGCAGCAATCCCACTGTGTGGGGCTTACTGGCGGTAACAGGTGGGCTAGTTGGCCGCTAAGGACCCTCAGCAGCGCAGGGGACTTCCTCCCCCAGCCAAGAACATGCCACGAGGCGAGTTAGCGGCTTCGTTTTTTTTTTATTTTAGGAAGGGGGGATGTGGTCCCCCTTCCCTTGACCCTTTTGGGCACCGGGACCCCATCCCCGTGGCTAGGCCTATATTTATTGTTTTAATTATGAAGGGGAGGAGGGCTGTGCGGCCCCCCCTCCTCAGGCCTATTTCGGCCCCAGGGACCCCATCCCCCGAGGCCCAGACAATTTCTTATTTATTTATTTTTTAAGGGAGGGGGGTCGAGCGGCCACCCTCCCCCAGGCCATTTTCAGCCCTGGGGACCCGATCCCCCGGGGCCAGGCCATTTATTTGTTTTCTATCTATTTTATTTTAAGGGAGGGGGCCATGTGGCCCCCTTCCCCAGGCCGATTTTACCTCCGGGAACCCCATCCCCAAGGGCCCGGCCATTTTTTTTAAATTAAAAAAGGGAGAGGGGCCCCCGTCCCAGGCCATTTTCGGCCCCGGGGACCCCACCCCCGGGGCATGACCATCTCCTTTGTGACCGCGGGGGGAGCCCGAAGGCCCCTGTGGTCCCAATAGGCTCCCGCCTCCTGCAGGAGCCAGCATCGCTGTTTACCCCTAGGGAGCTGCTAAGATGCAGCTTCCTGGGGGTAAAAAGCAAAGTATGCTCGCTTTGACCAAGTGAGAGCAGAGTGCTCTCGCTTGTTCAAAGCGAGCACACTGTTTGCTATGGGATGGCGGGAGCAGTGCTCCCGCCATCCCATAGCAAACTGCAATGTCCCAGGGGTGGGCACCCTGGGACATTGCTCGAGCCAGCCCTGGGGGTGGCGGTCCCCAGGGCCATTTACGGCTCCAGGAGGGGGCCGCACGGCCCCCTCCCATCTTTAAAATAGCCCCGGGAAGATAGCAGTCCCCAGGGCTGCATGGGGGGGCTAGAGCCCCCCCCACGCCTTATTCTAAATATAGCCCCGGGGAAGTGGGGGTCCCCGGGGCTGCGTGGGGGGGCTGGAGTCCCCCACGCATTTTAAATATATCACCGGGGAGGTAGGGGTCCCCGGGGCTGTGTGTGTGGGGGGGGGCTGGAGCCCTCCCACGCATTATGAAGAATAGCCCTGGGGAGGTGGCGGGCCCTGCCTTTTTATCTCTAATTGCCCCTGGGACCTGGATCCCACGGGGCTTAAAGTGAACGAAGCGCGGGAGTCAGCGCTTCGTTTTTTAAATATTTTTGGCCTTATTCGTGGATCCACCGTGAATCCAGCTGAAATTTGTTTTTAAAATGCTTTTTTTTGGGCCCTGGGTGTCCCATTGGGATCCCCTGAACAGGCCCAGGGGGTCAGGGTGTTTCTACCCTGCCCCCTTTTCTTGTTTTTCACATTTTTGCTTGTGACTCGGATGGCTGCCAACACTTCCTGGTTTGAAGTGTTGGCAGCCAATCAGATCTCAGGCGCGAGATCGGGAGGGTTCGGGGATCCACCGCGGCCACAGTTGTATATCTGAGAAATCTTTAAATTTCTCAGGAACTACTGAACAGTTTTACACCATTAAACAAAAAGAATGCTTTCTGGACCAAGAGCTATCTTTTTGCCAAATTTGGTGTAATTCCATTCAGCAGTTCGGGCTGTAGCCGTGTCTAAAATTTCCTATGGAAATTAACATGGATAAAAAGCGT
Organism: Calotriton arnoldi; assembly: GCA_963921515.1. NCBI lineage: Eukaryota > Metazoa > Chordata > Amphibia > Caudata > Salamandridae > Calotriton > Calotriton arnoldi. The sequence continues at coordinate 3,544,966 of CAWUFW010000636.1, read as the reverse complement.
TTTGGGACCCCCTGTTTTTCTCGGCCCCCGCTTGAGAGATCACTCTGAAATTTTCAACACAGCAGCTGAGGGGAGTAGCCCATTCGTTTCGCAAAGATTCGTCAAACAGCGCTAAAGTTATTGGAAAATCAAAAACGCTTTTCCTATGGAAACTAGGTCCTAACTATAACTACCTACTGGCGACCACCAGTAGGATATATATATATATATATATAGCTACCAGTCTCTCTCCCACCTCCTGGAAAAGAGTGTGACACTGCTCCGGGGGACTTGAAAGCGGCTTTATTTGATGACAGTGCACAAGCATAAAAAAGGGTCCCTGAAACGCTCGGCAGACGCGTTTCATCCTTCAAATGGATCCCTCAGTGCCCGTTTCAGTTGTATCCTTGTGAGGGGTCCTTTGCAGTGGTGTTTTAACTGCTGTGACCACTCCCTTTCATGTGATCACGCGCCTCCTCTGCCTCACAGGTGCGAAGCTCCTTGTGCTGTGCCTGCTTCTCCACTGCATGCTGGACAACGTAGTTCGCCGCAGGGACCATACAGTGAAGGTACCCACTGAACACCAAGTGATGCTTCCAACTGCCGCTGGTCAGCGTTCCACAGCCGCTGCAGTGCGAAAGCAGGTAACAAAGTTCTCCCAAGTCCCACTTATCAGGCAGACAGTTCTGCCTACTCTCTCCCCATGCGCCGTTTCCAGCACCGGGGGGGCGACGCGACTGCCGTTTGCAGCAAAAAAACAAAGAGTCCACAGGAAGGTCGCGTAGCACCAGACCGAGAGGGAGGTCACAAAGCCAGCTCCTGCTAGCTGGCATAAACATAGCTACCAGTCTCTCTCCCACCTCCTGGAAAAGAGTGTGACACTGCTCCGGGGGACTTGAAAAGCGGCTTTATTTGATGACAGTGCACAAGCATAAAAAAGGGTCCCTGAAACGCTCGGCAGACGCGTTTCATCCTTCAAATGGATTCCTCAGTGCCCGTTTCAGTTGTATCCTTGTGAGGGGTCCTTTGCAGTGGAGTTTTAACTGCTGTGACCACTCCCTGTCGTGTCACAAGAAATGAGTGAGAAAAAGGTGCCCACCCCCGGGACACTGCTGTTTGCTATGGCAGGCGGGAGGTGCGGCTCCCGCCCTGCCATAGCAAACTCTGCTTTGCTTCATTGAAGCGAGAGCAGGGAAACCAACTAGCCCACCAGGTACCTTCAGTAAGCGCCACAGAGCTGCATTGCAGAGAGGTGGTCCGAGGCCACGCCCCTTTTTACACCACTCTGCAAACGCGGCTTCTGGTGCACTGCTGGTGGGGCGATGAGGTCCTCTTGTGTCCTGAGGACCTCAGGACACAAGTGGACTTCATCCTCCGAGCAGCAGTGCACCAGAAGCCGCGTTTGCAGAGTGGTGTAAAAAGGGGCGTGGCCTCGGACCACCTCTCTGCAATGCAGCTCTATGGCGCTTACTGGAGGTACCTGGTGGGCTAGTTGGCCCCCAGGGACCCTCAGTATACAAGGGGACTTAATCCCCCAACTTAGAACGCGCCAGGGGGCGTGTTTGCAGAGTGTTGGAGAAAGGGGGCATGCCCTTTGTCCACCTCTCAGCAATCCCACTGTGTGGGGCTTACTGGAGGTATGAGGTAGGCTAGTTGGGCCCTAAAGGACCCCCAGCAGCAAAGGGGACTTCAATCCCCATCCAAGAGCGCGCCAGGGAGCGCGTTTGTAGAGTGGTGGGAAGAGGGGGCGTGGCCTGCTCTTTGAATTGAGCAATGCTGCTGTGTGGGACTTACTGGAGGTAATAGGAGGGGTAGTTGGCCCCCAAGGATGTCCTTGGGGGCCAACTACCCCTCTTGTTACCTCCAGTAAGTCCCGCACAGAGGGATTGCTAAGACGTCTTCGGAGGCCATGCCCCCCTTTCTCCACCATTCTGCAAACGCGCCTCCTGGCAGACTACGGGATGGGGGATTAAGTCCAATTTACTCCTGAGGGACTTTGGGGGCCAAGAAGCCCTACTGGTACCTCCTGTAAGCCCTACGCACCGGAACTCCTGAGCGCTGGTCGGAGGCCCAGCACCCTTTCTCCACCACTCTGCAAACGCGACTACTAGTTAAAGAAGTGTTTGCAATGTAATAGGTTTCGCATTTGCGAGAATTAGAGCTATTAGCATTGTAAATGCAAAAGTTTTTTACTAATGTTTTTTGGAGTGGAGTGGATGTACGTTGTGTGTAGTGGAATTATGTGATATGTTGTGCAGTGAAATTATGTGGATAGAAAGTATGTGGTATTTAGTGTATAGGAATTATGTAGAGTGGGATTATGTGTTATGGAGAGTAATTATGTGGTATGGTAGTCTGTGTTGTAGAGTGGTAACCTCAGGTTTAGTCTTCCTCGTTTCCATAGAAGCTCAACTATGAACTCAGTGAGACAAAAAAAGATGGAATCACTGAGGAGCACTTGTGGACCTAGTCAGAGGTATGAGCAGGGCCACTGGAATTAAGTGACTGTTTGGCTGCACCGACTTTTGCACAATTATAAATTTTCTGCATTAGCCACATAATTCATCATCTGCACCCTAATCTGCAGATTTGAACAAACAAAGCCTTGTTTCCAGCTGAAACGGGTCAAACGTTACCAAAAATGCAGCAACAAGTGTTACAGCGTGGTGGAAGGGCCTTTGCAAACCTAGAATGGTCACCTGTTACTTATTGCTAAATGTGGGTGTTAAATTAGTACTAATGGTGTGCAAGCCACTCTTGCTTCCCTCTGCGCCTCTTTCTGCATTTCTGTTGCTTCTTTCTGCACATTTCTTTCTTTTTCTGCACTTCTCTTGACCTCATTCTTCAAATCTCTTGTACTTTCTGCACCTCTCTTCCCTCTTTCTGCACATCTGTTGCCTCTTTCTGCACCTCATTTGCTTCTTTCTGCACCCCTGTACCTTTCCTGCCTGTTTTTGCATCTCACTTGCCTCTTTCTGCACTTTTCTTGCTTCTTTCTACACCTCTGTTGCTTCATGTCCATTCAGGTGGATGATGTCATCAGTGATGTCATCAGTGATGCCATTTGAGATGTCATCAGTGATGTCACTGACCATGTCATGAATGATGCAATATGTGACGTCATCAGCGGTGCATTGCGGGGCGCGAGTTATAGTTAGCTGAACTAACTATAACGGCTGAATTTCTCTGGTTTTGTACGAGTGAAATGTCCAACTAACTATAACGTCCCTGAAACCTGTGGTTTTTTCAGTGAATATATATATATATATTTATATATATATATACATACATATATTTTTTTATTTTTTACCAAAAAAAGGTTAGTAATGTGAAAATGTCAGTTGAAATGTAACATTTTAAACTAAAAAAACCACTAAAATTTAACAGTTAGTTTTTTTCTTAAAATGCAAAGTAAGATACTATCACCATAGCCAACTATAACGTCACCTTAACCTTTGTTTTTTTCAGTGAATTTCTAGTGTTTTTTAAAGTAATATTTTATAACCATATGTAAAGCTAACCCTCCCACCGTGCACGGCCCTTGCCTGTTCATGGCAATACACCGCAGACACTCAGACCCCCCCCCATTTGTTTTTCAAATTTCTGATCCCACCCACTGCTCCTGTGGGACTCCTGCTGCCTCCTGTAGGACAACGGCAGGATCGCAGAAACCCAAACGCAACAAAATATACATTTCTTTTAACAATTTGACCCAGATCGGCTCTGGGACCCCCTCCCACAAGGTCCAGAGGGTCAGGTACCTCTAGTCTGCCCCCTTATCCTTATTTCTTTCCTCAAATGGTGACTGCAACATTTCCCCTCTTGTTGTGGACAGCAAGTCAGAGTGCAAGCTCCTGCAGGAGTGAGATGGTCTGAGAGGAAAAAAAAATAAAAGCCTCCTTGGACAATCAGATCACATTGCTCTATTATTTCAAGTTGCATGCCCATGGGACTCTTGCAAGTGTCTGGCGAACCCAACCCTCTAGATATACAAATATATTGAACCTTAGTTTCTCAAAAACTACTGAACGTATTACATCAAGTGACAACAAGCACACTTTCTGGATAAAAATCTAGGTTTCTGTCAAATTTGGTGAAATTCTGTTACGCTGTTTCAGCTGTAGCATTGTTTAGAAATTCCTATGGAAACTGCATGGGGAAAATGAGGTTTGGGATTCTCTTTTTTCTCAGCTCCCGCTTGATGGTTCACCCTTTCTAACTTTCAAGAAAGGAGCTGAGGTGGATGAACGTTTTTTTTTATTGTTTCATGAAGATTTGTCAAATGCCAAAGTTATTAGCAAACCAAAAAAATCAATTTCCTATGATAACTAGGTCCTAGCTATAACTGCTTAGTGGTGACCGCTACTGGGTAATATATAAACATACATGTATATATGTAAACCTAGGTGTGTGTGTGTGTGTATATATGTATGTAGGATCATTAAAGAGATCGAACTAATAGCAGAAGATCTTATTAAAGAGCACAATCAGTATTTCTTCAACAAGTGCATACTTCAGATAAAGGAGAAATTTAATAAACAAGAAATTATTAAAAATAAATAGCAAAGTGGTCAAATTATAAGAGACAAACTAGACTATGAACGAGGACAAATATACACATTCGCCAAGAGATTTGACAATATTAGGAGGCAAAGACTCTCAGATAATAGCAGAGAATTTCAAGATAAAGCTAATCTTGATACGAGCCCTGGAACCTCAGAGATGGATACAAATTTAGAGGAAGGTTTAACTGCTGGAAGTGAACTTTCCCACCTGGAAGTACCATTAGTGATGGATGAGCTTAATTTTTTACACATCGACAGGAAGTGGAACTTAAGGCCAAGAGGCGACCAGCAAAGAAATCCAAAAGGAGGAGGTGCAGGCATAGAAGAGGGGTTCGCAAATAAGACAACAGCGGCTTTGCCCAAACTGAAATGTATCCGCAAGAAGTAGCCAATGTGAAAGAAGTGAATAATTTATGTGACCTCAGTCTAAGCAAGGTGGAAGAACAAATATTAGCACTTGGCCTCATATACAGTCCAGAAAAATCACTGAATTACATCCAGACCGGAGTGGATGTATATAAGTTCATTAGAACTGTAAAACTTTTGAAATTCTACAGTACGAAAGCAGAAAGACCACAAATAATATCACGGACTAGGGATCCAGGGACAGTGAAAATCTTAAAGTCTCGGACTTTGAACCTATAATTGACTTAAAAGAGCTAGAAAATGAGAGCAGTGGTTTCCCACAGATTTTCACAGTAGAGAGTTCGCTCAAAGATATAGATATGGATGTGTATAGTGATTCCCTTACTAAGGTTAGGCCAACCTCAGCCTTCCACCCTATTCTATCGAGAGACGATATTGATGTCTGTTCAGAACTTGTAATTCAAGAGATAAAACAACTCGACTATAATATAGGACATAAACAATTTCAATAATATGGACAACGACAGCGCAAATACTATGATTTGATGACAAAAATTCAAAGTAGACATGACTTTGTAGTAAGAATGGCAGATAAAGGAGGTAACACTATACTCTGGCCCTTAACAATGTACAATGAAGAGGCGTATAAACAATTGAACAATACAAAATGCTACAAGAGAAGAAGATTACATCAAAAGATGCAGGAAACCAGAGTGAATACAATCAATCAATCAATATAGCTTTATTTCGACAAGAGTGTCATAAAAGCTGCATTTTACAATAAAAACACATTAATATTCTTTAGAGGTAAAATACAAGGTTGCGACATCAATGATTTGCATAAATGTCACTGCCAACAAATATACAGTTGGAATTGTAGTGCAAAGCCAATGTCATATTTACAAGGATAAAAAGATTATTAAAAAAATAAAATAGTTAATGTGTACACAATTTGTTTTAAGTTATTCAATACATGTCGACGTTGAAACTGGAATGAAAGTACATAAAATTTCTATAAAAAACATTATTTTCGCCTTCGGTATTTGCATATAATTTAACAAATGGAATACTTGTGCAAAATAGATTCAACAGTTCTATATGTGGAATACAATAACGTGGTTAATGAATGAAAAGATCAAGGTTTGCTAAGCCAAGATGAGTATTTTTTTCTTGAAGAAAGATTTTCCAAGAACTCCCCCACATTTATGTGATCCATAAAATTCATAAAAATAAAATCACACCACCCTGCATTCAATAATAACTGCTATCGATGGAATGTTTGACAACACGCCACAAGATGTGGATTACTTTTTACAAGACTGTAAAAGCATTTGCATTGTATTTAAAGGACACTAGACTTTGTAAAGAAAATTTATGACATCACATGGGAGACTGATTATGCATAAATGACATCTGACGTAACATCACGCTATAGGAGCATTTATCATGAGGATAGACTTAAAGCCATTAAGCAGTTTTCAGGGGCATGTCCAATATATTTGCTTAAACATACACAAATGCTACTTGATATGACAAACTGGAGTCTCACTTACAATTTCTTTTAGTTTAGCAAAGACATTTTTCAACAGGTTACCGGTCTGTGATGAGCATATGGGCTGGTGAGAGGAGCCGGTGCTCCACTTAAAATTTGAACAGGAATGGTCAGATAATGTTATTTTGTGGCTTTGTTTCATCGGCGATTTGTTTGTAATCTGGAGAGGAACTGTTGAAAGTGCAGCAAGCTTTGTTAAAGAATTGAACAAGATGATTTACATATATGGTTGACTAGCAATATAAGAAAAACAGAGATTCTTTTTTTTTAGACCTGACCATCTATGTTAAAGATAGTAGGTTACATATCAAAATATTTCGAAAACACACTGCGGTCAATACCATCCTGCATGCCACAAGTTTCCATCCTAATAGTATAAAAAGAAGTATCCCATATGGAGAAAATCTAAGAATAAAAAGAAACTGTAGTGAACCAGAAGAGACTCTCCAAGCACAATGTGATCTGAAAAATATTTAAGCGGAAAGGATACTCAGAATCAACACTACTAGCAGCACAAAAACGAGTGAAAAGGGAGGAGTTAATTTTCAGTGGCAGAAAGGAAGAAGGAAAGACGATACTGCAATGGAAAGAGGTGTATAACTAATTACAGCTCAGAAAGGCAGAAACTCAGAAGCATAATGATGAGGCACTAGCACCCGGTGAAAAGTGATTCCATTGTTGGGAGCAACGTTTCGAAAAGGTTATCTATTAGCTATAGAAGAAGGAAATCAAAGAGAAATCTCTTGGTTAATACTAATCCCGAATAAAAAGATTAAACTAATTGATTAGCTAAAAGCAGTTGGTTTAGAAAATGTACCAAATGTAAGGCCTGCCAATAAACAATACTGGATATAAAACTTCTTTTCAGAAAAAAACATGTAAAATCAGAGGAGCTTTTAACTGCAAAACAGATTTTGCAGTATATGTGCTAACTTGCCCCTGTTCCTTGGTACACGTAGGGAGTACAGTACACCAGGTACACAAGCATATTTTGCAGCATATATGTACTATGAAATACTTTGACAAAACGTACTCGGTGGCACATCATTTAAATACGGTGCATAAAGTAGATGTGAAGCTACTCCAATATTTTGTGATTGATAATGTTCCCCGACCTCTGAGAGGAGACAACAGAGAGAAAAAGTTATGCCAACTAGAATCAAGGTATATACTTGAACTAGACAGAAAAAATCTTAAGGGTCTGAATATTGAGAAGCATCTGCAAACATTCATCTAATTCTCTTCAAGATTTGAGAAAGAAACACTGTTATGTTTGTATTTTGTTTGAGTAATTAGCATATAAATAGATTCTTTTTTTTATATGGAAACTCTTATAAGTACAGGTACAAAAACGCAGAATGCTTAAGCATGCCACTTTGGCACACTTGAGATTAGAACACCATTGTTTAATTAAAAATGGGTTTTTTCAATTCTCGATTTAACTTCAGGTAGGTGCACAAAATTAGATATATAGGAGAAACAATCGATTTTTTAATGTTTTGTTTGCGGCCTTTACTCCACTTGGACTCCAGTCACACGAAATATGAGATTTCGATTTGTTTGGGTAGGACATCCAGCTGATTTTGAGCTAACGTAGTCTGTTTGCTGCTACTATTGAAAACGTCCATTATGTGCCAATGAGATGTGTAACCAGATAGTACAAGTTTTTTTTAAATGTATGCCGTTCTGCGCTTTATAATTTACACACTACAATGATGTAATTGGGACGAATACTTTTGTCATCGGTTTGCATGAAGTGATGCAATAATTTGGAAAATGTGCACTTCTATGTCTGTTTGTCACAAGTCACATGTGCATATATTACGAGAAATAAATGGCGTTTCTTTATTGTGAACAAGGCCGTCATGAGCAGCCGAAATGCGTTAAGCAGCAACTCTCAATAAAGAGAGAGTTTTTGAAAAGGCTTGGAGTGTTGGCACTTGTTTTTCTGAACAGTGTGAAGTGGTTTAAATACAGAGTAAGCTGTCTCCAGTTTCGCCGACGCAGCCCTGTGGTCTGGTGCTCAGAGGCCCACGGCGTTGAAAGGAGGAGTGATGGATATAGGTATATACATACACATACATACACACACACAAATGATTTTTCTTGAGGCTGGAAAGACATTCACAAATCTGCAGTACTTCAAGTCGTTACCAGTGGTTCCTCTCAAATCAGAAGCAAAATACTCAAAATTATTTCACAAAGCTGCAGTAATTCAAGAGGTTACAAGGTGGACCTCGCGAGTCAGGTCCACATTGCTGGACAATTCGTAGTACTTTAATATAGTCTACCATTTTAGGTCCCTAACATCAGTACATTCTGACTGCTTCTTTACATCTCACAAACACTCAAATATGTGTAGGGCCACTAGAATTATGTGATTTTGCGGCCATTACTTTTTCTGCATAATAATTGTTTGTCCCATTTTCAATATAATCCATCATCTGTTGCATATTCTGCAGATTTGTTTTGGTTTCTAGCTCAAACAGATCAAAGGTTGCTAAAAATGTGGCAACAGGTGTTCTCACACAGTGGACTGACCTTCCCAAAACTTGATTAGTCATCTTTCAATTGCTGATTGCTGCATTTGTTTGATAAACATATAATAATGAGTTGATATCTTTGCCCGGATTGTGTTACCATGAGTAAAAGTGACAAAACAATGAAGTTGTAGGACATCCCTGAGTTCAGGTCTTTGGCGGCCAAGCACCTTATTGGTCATCTGGGCAAGGGGTGGAGGTGGGGGCTCACACAAAAATAAAAGACACGGATTCACAATGCCCTCGATAGATTCACTGCTGTTAAGACCACATGGGAAATATGGGTGGGACCCTTGGACGAGCCAGATTGGAGGAATGCCCGAATGACACTGTGGACCCTCGCCACTTTATGCTACCTACACACCACATACTACACACCTCTTCTGCTGTGTAGGGCTGGGGTGCTCCTGGACTCGAGTGGTTTTCAATGTGGGGAGCTAGGTGTGGATGTCTACCGTATGGTGTGGTCCTTCCCATGTATTACCACTTACTGGCTGGAGATAGGGCAGGAACTGTCCGAAGCACTCAGAACTACCCCGGACCTAACTCCAAGGATGGCTTTGTTGGTATATAAGAAGGGGGTGGGCAGTTGCAGGGCAGAATGGGCACTCATTGGACTGGCCACTCTTTTGGCCAAGAAAGACAGTGCACGCTGCTGGACTCATCCCCAATCTCAAACGATACAGGCCTGGCGACGAGTGATGGACTGGTGTGCCAAGCTGTTAGAGCCTATTTACCTGGCACGGGATATCCCCTAAAAACATCCAAAGATTTGGTGGGAACATTCAGGTCTGATTGCAGTGCTTGGCGCTGTGTAAGAGCTGGGTTGGGATGGGCGATGCGCAGGAACCCCGGTGTGGGAGGATGCTTGGGTAGGGTCTGTAACAATGGCTCGTCAATGGTTATTTAATGTAAAATTCAATGAAATTGGTTATAAACAAAATAAGGATGTGGCCTAACGGCAAGGGAGGTCGACCTCAAATCTGGGGAACGATTCGAGTCTCGGCAACTATGCTCAACATCCTGTGATTCTGGGGATATCACTTAATCTCCCCGTGCCTAAAAAAAATGTATTGTGTCCTTATGTAACGCAACTGGTGCTCATGTAAAGGGCTCGGATACCTGATACCTTCAGGTCAAGTAGGTGCTATAGAAAACTCAGAGAAAGAAAATAAAAATATATCATAAAATATGCCACATAATTTGCCTTTCCCTGCCGCATAACTTATTCAACCTGCTGAATAATTTAGTCCTCCCCCGCATAATTCCAGTGACCCTGGATATGGTTTGATAATAAAATGGTCTCTCCACTTCTCTCTCCATCAATATTGTCAACTCAGGACTGCAACTATCCACAGAATCCGACTGGAAAGCCTATAAAACTACATGTCTGTCTCTCATACTTCATCATCCACCACACTGCTACGTGTTGCGTCCTATAACACAATAACCGCACCTCAGTGGTCATCACGCACGACATGGAAACACTTCCCACACAGGATCAAAACAAAGTCAACATCCTTCCAACTTCACACCCCTCACAGTGTAGTGTGCTACCTATGTAGGCAAGCACTTCAGAGACCCACAAAGAGTTAGTAAGAATAAACGCTGCAATATAAGTCATCCAATCAAACGTATGGTAAAGAATCTGTGCTCCAGTTAAGGCACAGACTGAAGAAGAGTAAGGAAAGCCATTGAATAAGAAGCAAGCAAACGTAAGTGATGAGAAGGCCAACCAATTTTAAGCAATGGACTGGCCCAAAGCCCATTGTACGTATTGGTATCATCCACAATTGGACTTCGACAACAATAGGACTTCGACAATAGACAGACAGAGTCGTAGTCCTATTGTGGATGATACCAATACGTAAACGATGTCTGTAGAAGAGACCTAAAAAGACAAAAGTCCTTGTGGGCAGAAGTAATGAGACTTGGATATTCACAGCTGGTCTCACATGTGAGGCACCTAATCACTAGAGATACATGAGGCTATCAAAATCACACATAGTGACACCAGCACAAGGCAGTTCACATCTGGACGTGAAACACAGTAAAGTACAGTAACATCTCTTCAAAAACATGCAAGACACCTACACGGCATAGGTAGTAACGATCGTACACAGTTGAAAAGGTATACTGTACAAGCTGTTTGTCACCTCTCTTATATTGTAATGTATTTCATATAGCATCAACCAAGCTACATTTCAGCATCTCCTTAATATGGAGTGGGAGTCAAAGATATGCATTACTCAGTTTTAATCATCAGTCTTTCTGTCGTTCATCATTTATGATTCACAAATGTTGATTCTGTCTATTCATTTTATTGTTTTTCTGAACATCACTCTGTTATTCCCAGAGCACAGCAATACAAGACAGGTTTGAGCCTGTGATAACCAGATTAACTCTCCAGTTACAGAGTCATGCCTGTGTTTGGCGCAAGGAGCCATAAACTAGCAGTTTTAGTATTGTCATCACAACAACGTTCACAAGGCTCGCAGTACATACAAGTGAGATAAGGTGACGTTACTTAGCTACATATATATAGGGCCCAATTCATAGATCACTTAGTACAGCCACGTCAAACGTCAGAATACAAAATGTTGACTTTGCACATGGAATATTCCTTTTTTTTGTTTTTTTGTAAAGCGCATGGCTACTCGACATAGTGTCCCGGTGCTAACAAGTCGATACGGCCAAAAGATCTACAAGTGAGAGTTAAAACACTTCATTAAGAAGCAGAGTCTTCAACTGACGTCTAAAAGACTCCGGATCCTTAACGGCTCTGAGAGACAAAGCAAGGAATTCCAGCTTCTGTTAGCCATAGCAGTAAAGGAAGAATCACCTCATCTTCTTTGTCTTGGGCACTACTGTCAGTAAAGCCTTCGTAGAGCGCAATGTTCTTGGAGGTTGGTAGTGCAGTAGCCTCTTGGACAAATAGTTGGGCCCATGCCATAAAAAGCTTTGTGGGCTAAGGTCAGTCCCTTAAATTTCACTCTTGCCTAGACCGGCAACCAATGTAAATCTTGAAGGTGGGCATACACTGTGATACTTCTAGGAATCTTGAGTAAAAGCCGAGCAGCAGCGTTCTGCATCACCTGCATTCACATAATCCATCCAAGACGTTATCAAAGAATGGATCACTAACCCTTTGACAGGAAGCGGGGAGCATATACAGAAACTTGCTCAATATCCTGAGGAGGCCAAAACATGTCCCGACCACGCTTTCAACCTGAGTTTTGAAGGTGAGATTATCAAATTTTACTCCTAGATTTCGCACTACAGTGGAAGGAGTCGGATGAGAGGGGCGAGTTGGGCCAGACCTCACCACCACACCGTGGAGGAGGGAACCAAAAAACAACGTCTCCATCTTGCTAGTGTTACATTCGAGATTATTCTGAGACATCCAATTCAACACTTCAGAAATTTTGAGCCATATACCAAGATTGGCGGTAGTCGCCATGTACAACGTGCTTTTAAAATTACAGAAATGCTAACAACGTAGTGGAATTCTTGCATTTGCAAGCTTATCTGGTGGGTTAATGGTAAATGCACATGTAGAAGCCGATGTCCATCCTCAGGCTCCCATGTTGTGGGTATTCACCAACAAACTGTAAGACTCTGGACACACAAGCAAAATTTACTCCGGTAAAGGTCAAAGTGTGTTTCTATGGCGAAACAAATACCACGAAAAGTAATGGTGGTGTCTAGGAAGGTATTCCTCCTCAGGGAAATATATTTCCCAGTTGAGAAAGTAAAGAACTTTACATCTGCTAATGCATATTTGCAGCGAAAGTGTGTATGCAGAATTTTCCACCCAGGGGAATTTCACGTTAGTATTCAGGAAAAAAACTACACTTGGTTTTCTTCCAGCTATGCTGCTGGAATAATTTGAAAGTTCCTTAAAAATCAGATATTCTCTTCAAAGTTAGAAGTGACTTCAGGAGAGCAAATTTCAGATTTTTTTAAACCCTCCTTAAATGGCTCCTCCTCCCCCCACCTATTTGAAAGCTCCTTAAAATCAGATATTCTCTTCAAAGTTAGAAGTGACTTCAGAAGAGCAAATTTCAGATTTTTTTAAACTCTCCTTAAATCGCTCCTCCAACCCACCACCCTTGCCCCCATGAAATATGAACCCCTATGGAATACATTTTCAGGCAATAATCTCATGTTGAAGAGGGAACTGTGGTCTAGTGGCTTAATTGCAGACTTGGAAACATGGGAACTTGGGTTCGAATCTGGGCCTTGGTACTTGAGGACAAGTCATGCGATTGTGTCCCCTTCCCAACACCCCCGTCCCCCATAATGTACAGCGATCTCCTGCTCGTGCCATGTAAATACCAGTTCATACATGCACAGCATCCTTAACTGTAGTGACCTGGGTTAGAGGGCACTAGGACCCTGGACCCGAATGATTGGGAGGGGACAGGAACCGGACACCACTTACGGTCAGGGAGTGGGGAGGGCATTCTGCAACCACGAGGGCAAGAGGACAGACGTGCATGTGGACACTGCCAGGACGAAAGGAAATAAAGTATTAAATGTCCACTTACCTGTCCCTGCGTGCTTATTGGTGAGGACACGACAACTGGTGACGACAGGTGGGATCTGAAGACACCACCAGAAGCACGTGCCCCCCCTACAACAGCCAAACTGAGCCAGGAGCCCACCCTGGTCCGCCGACCACCAAGAAGCAAAAACGCGACATCGGGAGCCCACCCTGGTCGTGTGAAAATGAAACCAGGAGCCTACCCTGGTCCTTCTGCCCCCAAAAAGAAAAAACGCGAATTTGGGAGCCCCCCGATCGCAAGGAAAACGGAGCCAGGAGCCCACCCTGGTCGACGTACAAGAGCCTGCAACGACATCAGGAGCCCACCCCGGCCGCATCATCAAACTGAGGTGAGGAGAAAGGAAAGGGCACCCGACCGTGCCAAAACCCGACCGCCGACTGCAAAGAGAGCCCTGAGCCTCCCGCGTGTAGATTTCAAGCTGAAATCTCGCGCGAGCTCAGCGGCCATCTTGAAGTCAGGCTGGAAGAGACCCGGCGGCCATTTTGAAGTCAGGCCATAGAACAGATAGCAAATCTCGCCCATAGAAATCCAGGCGGGAGGACCAATAGGAGGCGAGAGAAGGCCAGGCGGCCATTTTGAAGTCAGGCAAAGACTAAAACGAATAGAAAAAGAAGGAAAGAGTGAAAATAAAAGTAAACTACAACAAATAAAGGCAAACAAAGGAAGCAAAAGAAGAAATAAAGGAAATTATAACAAATTTAAGGTGAATCAAAGAACTAAAAGACAGCAAAGGAAGACGCTGCAAACAAAAGAAAAGAAAGGCACTACAACAAAATAACGGAAGACGCAAGCGACAAGAATAGCGCAAATGCAATCTTCTGCAGACCACTACCGTTCAGCTTGTCAGAACCACAAATAGGCATTCGGTGGGAACGGTGGATAAGGCAATTCGAAAGAGACATGCGTGCCAACTGCAAGGCGTACACGGATGACCAGAACACAGACTTGTTCCTAAACTTTGTAGGTGATGAGGTTGAGGACCTGCTAATTCCTTTTCCCCAAGATCAAACAGCAACATACAAGGGAATCATAAAGTGTCTTACAGACAAATTCGACCCGCAACGAAATGTAGATTTCGAGAGGTACACGTTCAACACCTCGTGTCAACTAGCAGAGGAGTCACTCAATTTCGCAACCAGACTGCGAAAATTAGTAACATATTGCGAGTTCGACAAGTCTGACAATGAACAAGCGATACGACTGCGCATCATTGAAGGCTGTCAGTCAGTGGAATTCCGCGCAAGAATTCTAAAGGAACCGTCCTTGCTCGAGAAGATACTTACCATGGCCCGAGCGGAGGCCAGAGCAACAACACATGCAAGACAGATGGAACTGGGAAAGGCAAGAAGAGTGGAACAAGCAAACCGCACAACTGGAAATGTCAAGAAGAGAGACAGTACACCAACAACAAGAAAGAAGCAAGAAAGAACTTGCTATCGATGCGGACTTGAATTTCCACATACAGGCGCATGTCCGGCAATGGGCCACAGATGCATATAATGCAACAGAGAGAACCACTTCGCAAGCGCCTGCATGAGTGGACAATTCAAGAATGAGCGAGGAAGGCCGGCAAGATCACAGACAATGACGAGCAGATACGCAAGACGCATAGAAACAGAGAATCGCAGTCCCTCAGCTGAATCGGATGGAGCAGCCACGCCAGAGGCTGCAGAACAACTGTATCTGATGTCAGATGAACCAGCAGAAGACCGCACGCCAGAACACATTCATCTTGTAGAGAAACATCAGATAAAGAAAACAGCGACAGTGAACATTGAAGTAGTAAGACATAGCACAAGCTTTGTGTTAGATAGTGGAGCTACATGCAACATCATGTGCATGTCAGAATATGAGAAGATGAGAGTGAAACCGCCACTATCACCGTCCACTGTCGATGTATTCACCTGGGGCTCCAGAAAACCAGTAGTGAACATGGGAAAGTTCACAGAGACATTAACTTACAAAGAAAGGTCAAGCAAAGAAGAAATACATGTACTACGAGGGGACATTCCCACACCCTGTCTGCTCAGCAACGTCACCGCGCAGGTGATGGGGCTCCTAGCAATGACCTATAACATGTCAGACAAAGAGAACATTCTGAGAGAGCATCCGGCCATACTAAAAGGGCTGGGCAAACTAAAAGAAAAACAAATAACACTGCATATCAATGAAGCGATAAAACCTGTGGCTCTACATCACCGAAGAGTGTCCATACATTTGCAACCACAGGTAGAAGAAGAAATACAAAGCCTGCTGGCACAGGATATCATAGAGCCAGCCGCCGGGTCGACTCCCTGGGTGTCTCCAATAGTAGCGGTGCCAAAGAAGAACACATCAAAGATTCGCATATGCGTGGACATGAGAGTACCAAACACGGCAATTGAGAGGGAAAGGCACACCGGACCTCATCTCAATGACATGATCAGTTGTCTCACTGGCGCATGCCGATTTTCAAAACTAGACCTGTGCAAAGGATACCATCAGCTGGAGCTTAACCCGCAATCACGGTACATCACTACCTTCTCCACTCACATGGGTCTTTTTCGCTACAAACGACTGAGTTTCGGAATATCGTCAGCAGCAGAGCTATTTCAAGAGATCATAAGGCAAGTAATAAGGCCGGTGAAAAACAGTTTGAACTACAGTGATGACATCCTGGTGTTTGGCCGTTCAGATGAAGAACACGACAAGGCCCTACGTGAAGTCTGCAACCAGTTGGAACAAGCAGGCCTAGCTTTAAATGAAGACAAGTGCGAACTGGGGAGAAATTAACTAGTATTCTTTGGTCACATCTTCTCAAAAAAAGGCATGAGGCCAGACCCCAGCAAAGTGGAGACATTGGAAAAAGCAAAGCCTCCAACAGAAGTTGCGGAAGTGAGATAATTTCTTGGCCTAGCAAGCTACTGTGCTCGCTACATAAAAGACTTTGCCACAGTGAGCACCCCTCTACGGGATCTGACAAAGCAGGGTCAGAAATTCATCTGGACACAGGAATGCAATAGGGCATTTGAGGCCATTAGACACAACGTAATGGCTGTGGATCATTTGGCCTATTTCAACCAATCACTATGCACTGAGCTGACCGTGGACGCCAGTCCGGTAGGGTTGGGAGCAATCCTAGCGCAACACATGCCTGGGAGAGATTCGCCCAGAAAAATTGTCACATATGCGAGCAAAAGTTTGTCTGACGTCGAAAGGGCATACTCCCAGCCAGAGAAGGAAAGCCTCGCAGTGGTATGGGCGTGTGAACACTACCACATGTTCATCTACGGGAAACCGTTTACCATCGTAACAGACCATCAGGCCCTAGTGACAATATATGGAAATCCGAATGCAAAGATACCGCCACGCATTGAACGATGGGGAATAAGGCTGCTGGATTATGATTTCAAGATCGTGCACAAGCCGGGAAAAGAACACAACCCAGCTGACTACATGTCACGACTAAGGGTGGGCGGCAAATTCCGTTCCGCTCGCGGAACTTGCGAAATTTCGGCGTTTCCGCGTTCCGCGCGGAACGCGAAAATGTCAAAACTTCCGCGATCCGCGGCGGAACGGAATTCGGGTGCAAGAAAGCACTGAAGCAGGTGCCCGAGTTGAAGCTCAAATTCTGTAACGCATTAATCAGCACAAAAAATTCGTGAGCAAGGTCGAGGCTAAGCAGGAGTGCTTTCTGCCCATACATTAGCTGTAATCCCCGATGGAGGTCTTTGCATCCTTGATTTTCCCGAGCGCAATCCCCGTGTAGGTCCAGTGACCAGGAGGTTCTTCCTCCTCATCTGCTGCTCAGATCCTGCTCTGACCCTTTATAAACAAGAGGCATGTGAACAGGCCTAGAAGCCCCGCCCGTTTGCCCCCGCCCCACATACACTAGTGGTATGCACCGTCTTCCCGCCCTTTCCCCAGAATGATGGACAGCTTAATCAAAGGACCCCGGCGCTTTCGGCACGGTGGCAAAGTTACAGACACACAGGTCACTGGGGTCAATTCTTCTGGACCTTTACGCAGCTGTAGTGTAGGAAAGGCACTATACATTTACCCAACGAGGTAGCACTTACCGATTAGCCAGTAGAAAGTACTCCAGTTGAGTAGAGGTATTGCACAAAACGGAGGCATCTTCGTGGATAAATATGCAGGGCAGGTGTGCAGAATTCGTGAGCGTGGTTAAGCAGATGTGCATTCTCTCCATTTCCAACGTGAAAAGTTAGCTGTAATTCCCGATGGAGGTCTTTGCATCCTTGATTTTCCCGAGCGCAATCCTCGTGTAGAATTCGTGAGCGTGGTTAAGCAGATGTGCCTTCTCTCCATTTCCAACGTGAAAAGTTAGCTGTAATCCCCGATGGAGGTCTTTGCATCCTTGCTTTTCGCGAGCGCAATCCTCGTGTAGAATTCGTGAGCGTGGTTAAGCAGATGTGCCTTCTTCCTATTTCCACCCTGAAAAGTTAGCCGTAATCCCCGATGGAGGTCTTTGCATCCTTGATTTTCGAGCGCAATCCCCGTGTAGGTCCAGTGACCAGGAGGTTCTTCCTCCTCATCTGCTGCTCAGATCCTGCTCTGACCCTTTATAAACAAGAGGCATGTGAACAGGCCTAGAAGCCCCGCCCGTTTGCCCCCGCCCCACATACACTAGTGGTATGCACCGTCTTCCCGCCCTTTCCCCAGAATGATGGACAGCTTAATCAAAGGACCCCGGCGCTTTCGGCACGGTGGCAAAGTTACAGACACACAGGTCACTGGGGTCAATTCTTCTGGACCTTTACGCAGCTGTAGTGTAGGAAAGGCACTATACATTTACCCAACGAGGTAGCACTTACCGATTAGCCAGTAGAAAGTACTCCAGTTGAGTAGAGGTATTGCACAAAACGGTGGCATCTTCGTGGATAAATATGCAGGGCAGGATTCCACAGGCGCAGCAAAATCTCCGCGAGCACGCGAAATTCCGCGTGCTCGCGGAGATTTCTTACCGTTTCGCGGAATTTTGCGGAACGCAACTCCGCAAATTCCGCCCACCCTTAGTCACGACATCCCTTACCACAGGCACCAGAGAACACATCAATGGCATAGGAATACCTCAATTTTGTGTTGAGGCAAACAATCCTGCACCCATAACAATCGCAGAGCTAGAACAAGAGACAGCGAAGGATGCCACAATGCAAGCAGTGAAAATGACAACAAGACAGCAAAGATGGAGACACATTAACAGCACCAGCGCCATGGGAGAAGGAGTCAACATGGAAGAAATGCTGGCATTCAAAAATGTACACGAGGAACTCTCGGAGAAAGAAAACGGAATCCTACTACGAGGGACGAGGATAGTCATGCCAAATGCACTACGTCGGCAGACCGTAAACTTGGCACATGAGTCCCACAGAGGCATGGTAGCAACAAAGAAAATGATATGGGAGAAAGTATGGTTCCCAGGCCTAGATCGACTGGTGGAAACCACCATCATAAACTGTCACCTGTGCCAAGTAACAGGGCGACCAGCAAAGCCGGAACAGTTACAGATGTCGGAGCTTCCAAGGGCAGTGTGGACAACGTTGGCAGCAGATTTCTATGGGCCACCAGACACGGGAAATTACTTGTTAGTAATCATTGATGAGTACTCCAGATTTCCCATAACGCGACATGTCTCGTCAACATCAGCGACCGCAACTTTGCCAATACTAGATGACATTTTTGCAGCCTGGGGTTCCCCACAAACAGTAAAGACAGACAACGGTCCTCCGTTCTCAGGAGAGGAGTTTTGCAAGTTCATGGACTACCTAGGCATTAACCACAGGAAAATAACGCCTCTGTGGCCGCAAGCAAACGGCATGGTGGAGAGGTTCATGGGGAACATAAACAAAGCAGTCCAAAGAGCAAAGCTAGCGCAGATCTCCATAGGACAAGCACTCTGTCAAGTGCTAAGGGACTATCGAAATACCCCCCACAGCTCCACGGGCCGATGTCCAGCAGAACTAGTACTAGGAAGGACAAGCAGGACAAGACTGCCACAACTAGAAGCAAAGGCGCCACCAGGGCGCGACAGCATTGCAGTAAGAGACCAGGAGGCGAAAAAGAAGATGAAGGTCTATGCGGACGCAAGGAGACAGGCCACTCCATCGCACCTGAAGCAAGGGGACTCAGTGGTGGTGCGCAAGTGGCAGTCAAGAAAATCGGACAGTCCGTTCTCAGATGAACCACTGACAATAATAAACGTCAAGGGGCCAATGATAACAGCGGCATCGGGCCCCTTCCGGATCACCAGAAACAGTTCTCACTTCAAGAGACTAATGACATTTGATGAAGACTGAGGAGACACAGCAGGAAGAGAGGAAGGTATGGACAGCAATAGAAGAGAGGCACACAACGATGAGAGACAAGAAGAGGGGTCACAGAAGGAAACGGAAGGAGAATGTCCAAAAAGAGTGAGCAGAAGGCCACAAAGACTGATTGAGGAAATGTAACGATGGGGATCATCTCTCTCTCTCCCCCTCTCTCTCTCTCTCTTTCCTCTCGCTCTCTCTCGCTCGCTATCACTTGTCAGCCATTTTTCTTTCCACAAAGGGGGAGATGTAGTGACCTGGGTCAGAGGGCACTAGGACTCTGGACCCAAATGATTGGGAGGGGCCAGGAACCGGTCACCACTTCCGGTCAGGGAGTGGGGAGGGCATTCTGCAACCACTAGGGCAAGAGGACAGACGTGCATGTGGGCACTGCCAGGACGAAAGGAAATAAAGTATTAAATGTCCACTTACCTGTCCCTGCGTGCTTATTGGTGAGGACACGACATTAGCATGAATAGCTGTTGCAAGGCCTGCACTGCTGTTCATAGATTTTAAATGGCTGCTCTACGCAGACCCCATCGGCGTTTCCGAACTTCCCTGGAGATTTATTTCTTCTAAACAATGAGCAGTAAATTGATATCTATGTTTAACGTTATGAAATGATGCCTTAATTAAGTACATTAGCGTTATTACTTTCAGATGCTACAATCAGCATGTTCTATCGAATCAACGCACCAAAATCAATTTTCTATATTGTTGGGGTTTATACATTGTCTTGATTTAAAGAAGCATCTTTCACCTCTGAAGAGTAAAGGAAATTCTTTCAAAAAATAAATGTGGGTGTTTTGTGGAAAGCCCAAAAGAAAACTAAATATGCTCGTTTTACGCTTAGTGAAAATAACTAATTTCTCTAAATTGATTTTTGCTCCGGCTTATATTGAACTTTTCCAGAGTGCGTGGAAACAGCAGGAATTGTGCATGCTTTGACGTGAGACTTTGCACATTTCACAAACCCTAGACCAGGGAATGGTCTAATAATGCACTAGACATCAAACGTCAACTGGAGCACTGAGTCAAAGGATTTTGCCCTGTGCTTTATTTGCAAAATAAAAGTAAAATAAATAAATACATTTAGCGAAAAATAAATATATGTCTGTGTGAACAAAGACTTTCTTAGGTGCCCGCAGTCTACGCTTCTGTATGAGAGGGCTGCCTAATACCGAGCCTCACTTGCTTTGATTCCTCCTCACAGCTCTCCACCACCCTACACTTCCTGCCTTTATATTCACTCTTGCAGGTTCTTTTTCCTCCCTATTTCATCACCTTTTCAATCGTTTCCTCTCTTTCTATTTCTTACCCTTTTCCTGACTTTCTCTCTTACTCTGGGTCAAAGTCGAATGAAGAAAAAATAAGCCTCGATTTCCAACGAGTGGTGGCGCCCAGGTCCTGCAACTACCGGCACAAATTAAGCACTTCATTTACCTGCGCCGAAGGACACCCAAGATAATTACAGGTACAGTTGCCCACCTTTATCACAAAAAAAACAGCCAAGAAGAGTCACAAGACAAGCTTTGCACATTTTATGTGTATGTGACCGCTGGAGTGCAAGAAGTTGCAGTGCCATTTGTCAAAGTTCTGCATAAGAAAGAGAAGTACACGGCATCAATTACCAGAACATTGCTTAGAGCAGGCTCTCCAGTGCCTTTCTCTTGAGCTACTGGTAGCTCTCCAGCTACTTAGAGGTAGCTCTCCTGTGTGCAGCTCAGCCTACTAAATTAGAATCTTTTGTTGGGTTCAATAAATGTATGTATACAGACACAGAAAAGCGAATATTCGAGATGAAAATGTATACATTATCAGAAAATTTAAGCTGATGTTTAGAGAAAAATGGTTGTATTTCCAAAATATATTTAAAGCAGATATTGGAATGATAAATCATGCGGCACAGGGGAAATTTATTAGTAATATTCTGACTTTGGTGGTTAGGGCATTGCAGCTTCAGATGTTATGTCAGTGTAGCAGTTCCACATCGACAAAGCCTCTTTCACATAACTGTTGGCAACTATGCCGGAGTAGCTGAGGTGATCACTGCTCGTATCTTGCATATGGAGGCCACTAATGTAATTGTGTCTGATGTGGTCACTATTACAACACTAATAATATTAGTAGGTCAGGATGATTTTCATTCAACATGAGTAGCACCTATCACAGAAAAGGTTGGAGACCCCTGCCTTAGAGGTTTTGCACCACTGCAGTCTGGCCATCATATCCGTGGCCAGTTCCACACCTTTTGCTACATTATCCAACGCTGTACCAAGGAAAACAGAGCTGCAAACCTTGAGGTTGGCATTGGCTGTGCAAAGTAACTGTCATAACCCGGAACACTCTCATACACAACGTAACAGGGTAAGGGGACAATGCACCACCGTCTACGTAAGGGTTAATAGTTGGGTGCAACCAATGAAAGGTCACAAGATGGCTCCAAGGCTCCCAGAATGCAAAGCTCCTGGCATTGGCTTTTCATTCAAAAACATTCTCATCGTGTAGTTTAATCCATTTGTTTCCTTGGATG
The DNA here is from genome assembly GCA_963921515.1 of Calotriton arnoldi. Classification (NCBI taxonomy): domain Eukaryota; kingdom Metazoa; phylum Chordata; class Amphibia; order Caudata; family Salamandridae; genus Calotriton; species Calotriton arnoldi. Next base: position 3,522,555 of record CAWUFW010000636.1, on the reverse strand, counting down.
GGAACTAATATTCGAAGTGCTAGAAAGCATCAGGTAAGTAAATAAAATCCAGGAGTGAAGCTCTGCACCTTTGATGACATGAGGTCATCTGTTAAGCATATCCCAGTTAAAAAGATCCCCCATTTCACCCTAAGTGACCACGTGAGAGTTTTTTTCTACAACCAACCCCCACCTACGTAACAGAAACCACTTAAAGCACAGCATACCGTGAGAATGCACTCACCCCTTAGTAATAGGTCTTTGGAAACTATGCATAGGTCTTCGCTGCTGTTGAGTCAGACACTGATTCAGGCCAACAGCCAGCACCACACATGTGTCAAATGAGGACCATCAACACTTCGAACATATAAGGTACTTACCAATAAGTGCACCAATGAGATCAATGCTTGCCACTTAAATATGTAGTGATCCGAAGGTCATAAGTTTGAATTCCTACAAGGTTGACTTTTGAGGAGGAAGTAAGTAACTGATGTCCTAGGTGTACTGTCATTCAAATACTTCTATTTTTCATCATCAAGTAACTTGCATTCATACTATTCTCTAATCAATCGCCCCAGTTGCTTTCTAGACTCACTTAACTGCATTATCTAGAAACTCAAAATGTACATATCATTCAGTTGTCTCAGTTCAATTATAATCTCTGATAAAGTCCCTCAAACCCACGTTGCCTCCTGTATCGGCCTGTCTAATTCTGTACCTTATTTAATGCTTCATATGCCAATGTATTCAGGTTTGGTGCATGCAGACATTTAGAAAGCAAATTACAATCTTTCAGTACTGAATCATAAAACATATCAATGAGTTTAGCAGGACTCAAATTAGGAGTGAATTTTAAATTAGGACCAGTCTAATTTATTCCCAAGTTAAATGCTAGATGCTCTATAACTCTGATGGAGCAAGGTTTCAAAAATGAAACTTGCTTGTATGCAATCCTCCTCATAGTATTAATTTATTAAACTTGTACTGTTAATACTAATATTTGCATTCACGAACACAAAAGGGATAGACGCTTGCCTATGTGTTTTACTAATGAATAACGCTTGTCTATAATCCAAAATGGCCGCTAAAAGCGCGGGAAACTCAATGCGCATGTCGCAACCTGATCACATGGTGTGACGTCTTTCTTTGCTTGGTGGGAAACTTCTGCTTCTGCGCAGTGTGCACTAAAATGGCCGCTAAATGTTTTCACATGCTTAAGCTTGCTTTCATGTCATTATTAAATTGTCGTTTTCTTAACGCTACTAATGCAGGATAGTATTATAATTAAATGGGAATAGAGTAGGGAAAGTGGGTATACAGTGAAACATTTTATTTGTAATTTTAATATTTTCCTCTTGCACTTTTAGTAATTCGTAAACTTGGGCCTGGGTTGGTGTCTTGAAACTCGAGAGACAGATGGTTCTGCGCATGTGTCCTGTATGCCTGCCAAGTGAAGTCAACTTGGACGTCTCCCAAGGCCACGACCTATTGGCCGAAGATGATGTACCCAATGTTTCCGGCGGATAAAATGTTACTCTTCTCCTGTAAATTGTATAACATTTGTCGTGAGACGGGTGGGAAATAAAGTGAATGTATTAATTTGAAGGGGCGGGAAGTTAAATACAATAGGCTTCACAATTTAGGCCAAAATTGACATGGTACGAGAATCCACCCCTGTCCCTGCCCAATCAGAAGTAGTGGTCCCATATTTTAGCAACATTAAGGGGAGGTACATGGGCGTAGAAGGGTATAATAGAATATAGCATTAGTAATTAGTCAGAACAGATGATATCGAAGACAGAGCACAGACTCTCAGAACATACAGAAGAGCTCCAGGCTGCCATGCTGATCGGTTGCTGACTGAATCCCTATCCGGAAGAGGTCCTGAGGAGGGGCGGCGGAGTCCATTAGAACGGGAGAATCGAGAAGAAGTCGAGTGCCAGAGAGGGGAACGGCGCAGGCGTCGTTATAGAGAGGTCACCAGTCTTGTCCTGATCCTGAAGGAGGTCTTTGCTCTTCATCCTTCCAGGGTCCTATCTTTTCCAACTCCTTGGCTAAGGGGCTTGGTTCTCGTATTTAGGTAACTATACTGCAACCTTTAGTTGCGCTGCTGTCTCTATCCTCTCTTATTTCCTTAAACACTGTCATTTATTAGAGAATTCGTTCCTATGCTTTCTCTTGGGTATTTTGATCAAGTACTGTGTTTTCTGTATTTTACTCTGCTAAAACTTTAGATAAACATTTTAAAACTTCCTGACTCAGTGATTATTTCAGGATTATGTATTATAGTGAATGTCACTCATTTTAAACTTCCCAATTAGCAAAGGATCCATTGGTAAGTTATTACTCTTCAATCAGAAGGTAATTGGTAGCAGGGATTTTTGATAAAAGAGTACATCTGACACCCAGCGTAAGTATTAGTATAGTGTGAATGTATGGGCCCAAGTGAGTATATGGTGTATGAATGCTGTTGGCTAATATTGCGCTGGATCAGTTTTCTGGTAAGCAGAGGACGGTTTTTGTTACTCTTTGTTGATTGGGTAATGAGAATTTTATTTGTATTTTTATGAACTAACATCCGCTTATTTTTGAGTTCTGTTATATGTTGTCCAGAATACCCCGGGGTAGGTAGGTAAAAAGAATAGTGGGTGGCAAGTGGAAGCCATACTGCAGTGAGGTTATCTGTCAGGCAGAAATGGTACTGAGAAGTTAAGCAGGACTTCAAGTATTCGTTAGGGACTCTATGCGTGTGAGTAATAGCAAAAAGGGTACGCTGATAAAAATTTGATGTTATATCACCTAGTAAGGGTAACATTGGAGAAGTAACAGGTACTTCTGGAGCTTGTGTGAAGAGTAGACGGAAGTGTTTTACTCATAGTGTATGCATTAGTAAACGGAAAGGTTTTACTAAAGTGTGGAAGAAACTATCTTTTCTAAATTAGTGGAAACTGGCACGATAGCGAATGTTTTATGTTGTTACTGAAATTTAATTAAGATTTATAGAGAAAATAAGTTTGCGTAAAAATTTTGTAAAGGGAGGGTCAGTTGCCAGAGAGGGAGCTGATGTCACAAAACGCTGCGCTGTGGTAGGTTGAAACAGCGGGTGTGGAGAGACACTTGTAAAGGAGGGGTCAGTAGTCAGGAGTAGTACTGACGTCACAGGTGCCGCGCTGGGATTGGTTAAACCAACGAGAACAGAAAAGAGCAGATTGTAAAGGAGGGGTTGACAGAGAAAACGTCACCAAAAGGCAGCGCAAGGATTGGCTCGGAAATAAAAGGTAGCAGACATTTGATTGGTCGAAATTATAAGAGCAAAATTCTTAGTGGATAAGGTTTGCATGTTAAAACGCGATCCGACTTTAACAGGAACTCGTCCGGATAGGAGATTCCTAGATTTTGCAGAATATAATTTTGTACACAGAAGATTAGATAGAATGTACGGAGAAAGGAGAAAAATGTCATTCTTACAAAAGATTAAGAATTATTTTAAAAAGGACAAACCAATCAAAACTAGAGAAGGAATTATTATTCCACCAGCTAAAACGCCAGCATCATTTATGATGATGGAGAGAGGTTATCATACTTGTGTATGGATGGAGAATTGGATAGAATATACCAAAAATGATGGAGTATTAGCATTTCCTGAAAATGGCACTTTCAATGGGCGAATTCTTCAAAACTTGAGATTGAGGATGAATGATTTAGAACCCAGACCTAGATTAACCCAGTATGAAGCCCTAGAAGAATGGGAAACTGAGGCATTTGAGCGGGATAGATCTAGAAGTAATAGAAGTTACCCAGGATTTTACCCCAGATATTTACGTGAGTCAAGAGAGGGTCAGATGAAACAATGGAGAAGGGCAATGATTACAGAGGGACTGTATCCATTATTCACAGAAGGAGAAAAATCAGGAGGCAAATGTACAGAAAAGACAAAACATTTAATAAGAAATGAGGATTCAGAAGACGAATTTATGGAAGAAATGTTAAGAAATCCCCCACCATATCAGGAAGGGACAAGTGGATGCCCTCCTAGTGCACCACCACAAACTCCAATGGTACCAAAGGTAATGCATGAGTTCACCCCGACTAGAATATTTCATGACAAAGAAAAGGAAGCTTTAGAAAAGACTAGAGCAGAATTAGTACGGAAAATAACTCAGATAAAAGTACATCCTGATTCATTGACTATTCCTGTAACAATTGGTCCAGTAGTTCCATTATATGGTACTCAAGGAAACTGCCCTCCATTGATACCTGTACCGACTCCTATGAATACTCCTGTGAGTAATCCCAAACCTGAAGCTCCAGTTATAATTGAGGATCAATTTAGTGACTGTGAATCCACAAAATCACTCGTGGATTTACCTATTCGAGGTTCTGTAAATAATACTCCAAGAAGAGATGTACCTGGAGGTTCAAAAGATGTAAGTTTAGTAACTTCATCAGGAACAAAAAGTGCTACCATAGTAACACCTGAAGATCTAGAAAGATGGGTACAAGGGTCAGTTAAACAGTGCACACCTCCAAAAGTACTGGATATCCATACATTAAAAGTTGAATTAGAAGAAATAATAGCAGGAAATGTAGGAGTAGAACGCTTGAATACCTATGATGAAGAAGAATTATTGTTCCTGTGCAGAAGTATCACTAGAAATGTGAGGGTATTTCATGAAAAATTGTCCAATCTAGCACTACAGATGGGAATTGAAATAGGGAGATCAAAAGTACTACAGAAACCCTATAGAGCAGAATTTTCAGACAAAGATTTAGAAAATATGAATGCATCTTGGAAGAAGAATGCAAATAAGAGAATTAATGTTAGTTTTACAAAAATGGGGGTATCTAGATAAATGGAGATCTAGGTGGGCTAAGAAAAAGGAAGAAGCACGAACAAGTAGAACAGCATCTGAATATGTGATGAAGGAAGCAGGAAAAGCAGATCAAATGTATCCAATGCACGAAGTTGCGGGAGGAGGATATGTACATGTCCCATGGAGCAGACAGGATATTTGATCATTTACGAATGATTTTCCAAAGCTGAGGGAAAAACCAATTGAATGGTACAAGCAGGTTGAAAGGTTTGTAAAGGTGTCAAAGGTATTGTTGAAGGATTTGGATGGTCTGTTTGACATAGTGGTACCTGCCGATTTATGGACAGATTGTAAGATCACAGTGGATTGGCCTAGTGATGAGTATCCCAGAGATCCAAAGACAGGTGCCCCATCAAGTGACGTGATGAAAAAGTATCAGCAGGTGATAACATACCTGAAAGGGAAAATATCCCCGAAAGAAACAGATTGGGTGAAAATAGATCGAACTACCCAAGAAGCCAGTGAAACAGTACATTCTTACTATGAACGCCTATTACAGGTCTTTAAACAGTATAGTGGATTTGAGGACATTGGAGACAAAAACATGAGTCAGTTTGTGTATCGGTTTGTTTATGGTCTGAAGCCAGAGATTTGCCAGATGATTAAACAACACATGCTGTGTTGGCAGGGAAAGCCCATAGATGAAATTTTGAAGTATGCAAAATATTGTGGAGACGTTATTGAGGATAGACACAAGAAATTGCAGGAAAAAGTAATGTGGGCACAGGTGAAAATGGCTGAGAAACAGGGAATTAATTTGGAAAATCCGAGTGAAAATTCAGGAAAAGATTCTGGAACGAGTGGTGATACTGGGAATGGTGGAAAATTTAGAGGACGAATGAGTAGAGAAGAAGCTAAAAAGAAATTTCCTTGTCATGGATGCGGAAAATTGGGGCATTGGAAGGACGAGTGTAAAAAGATTCGAAATAATAATGGCCCAAATCAAAACTTAAATCCACAGACGCAGAATGACTCACAGCAGGGTGTAAATCCCCAGAGTCAGTTGCCACCTCCACCTGTTCAGGGTAATGTAAGTAGAGCAAAACACGGTACAGACATCGGATACTCAGGAGGAAGTGGTAAGAATGATTATATGACATCACAATTTCTTTTGCAGGACAATTACTGTAAATTCGACTCATGACGGTGCCTAGGAGAGGGGAAGAAGGAGTGCATACTTGGCGCATCCTTACAGGTAGATCAGTCTGGTCCATATGTTGAAGGAAATGTGAAAGGTAATGATATTACTTTCCTTTTGGACACTGGTGCTACCAGGTCTACTGTGAGATCAGCAGACATCCCAGACCTTCCTCTCTCTGGTGAAGATATCCAAGTAGTAGGGGTAGCTAATCAAAGAATTAGAACACCTCTTACAGAACCAATGGAAGTTAAAATTGGAAACTTCAGAGAAATGCACCAATTTGTAGTGTGCGATTCTAGCCCAGTGAATTTATTAGGTAGAGATTTATTGTGCAAAATGAACTGTACAATTTTCTGCACGCCAGATGGTGTGGCAGTTCAGACACCAGATGAGGACCATGTATATAAAATTATGGTTGCAAAACAAGGTACAGAAATAGATGAAATGTTTTCGTTGATAACAAAAGATGAATTGCCAGAAGAATTAAAAGGTACAGTAAACCAAATAGTATGGGATTTCACCGGAAAAGAAGCAGGACTTATGGCAAAAATAGATCCAGTTCAAATTACTGTAAAAGAAGGTGCGATTTTCCCAAATACTAAACAATACAAAATGAGTGCAGAAGTAAAAGCAGGAGTCATTGAAGAAATCAATCGAATGGTAAAACAAAACATTCTAAAAGAAGTAATGAGTAGCCCATGCAATTCACCAATCATGGGACTAAAGAAACCTAGTGGAAAATATAGGATTGTTCAGGACCTGAGGAAAATAAATAAGATTGTAGAACCATGTTGTCCTATAGTACCAAATCCTGCAGTAATACTATATCAGATTCCTTGGAATGCAGGATGGTTCACAGTAATTGACTTGTGTCAAGCATTCTTTTCAATACCATTGCATCCAGACAGCCAGTATCTTTTCTCATTCAAATTTGAGAATAAAGTATATGTGTGGAATCGTGTTCCTCAGGGGTACACAGAAAGTACTTCCATTTTCAACCAGATACTGAAAAAGTGCCTTGAAAAACTAGTGATGCCCGGAAGCTCAGTTTTAGTTCAATATATCGACGACTTATTAGTAGCGTCGACCACCAGAGAAGACTGTTTTGTTGATTCCATAGCATTATTAAATCTTTTGGCTGAGGAAGGGCATAAAGTCTCACCTGAAAAGTTACAGTTTTGCAGGACAGCTGTTAAATATCTGGGACATCAAATTGAGAGGGGAAAAAGAAGAATAACCTCTGAAAGAGTAGAATTAATAAAGAGAATGCAAATGCCTGTAACCCAAAGACAAGTGCGAATGTTCCTAGGAATAGTAGGCTACTGTCGACAATGGATACCAAATTTTTCCATGTTAGCTAAGCCCTTAATTAACATGACGAAAAAGAAAGCAAAGGACCCTGTTGAATGAGAGGATGAAAGTGTAGAAGCTTTTGTAAAATTGAGAAATGCACTTTGTTCAGCACCTGCCTTAGGCATGCCTGATTATAAAAGAGAATTCGCATTATTCTGTCAAGAGAGAGAAAACTGTGCACTTTCTGTCCTAACTCAGAGACATGGACTAGACAGACGTCCTATAGCATATTTTTCTGCGACATTGGACCCAGTAGCAGCCGCGTTGCCAGGATGCTTAAAAGCAGTAGCTGCAACTTGTTTGAGCATTGAACAAAGCGAGTCAATTGTGATGGGACATCCTGTAAAAGTGTATGTTCCACATGCAGTTGTGATTCTGTTGACAAGAACCCGAACTCAGCATCTTACTCCTAGTCGGCTGACTAAATATGAGAGAATAATAATGGGTGCTGAAAATGTGACCATGGTAAGGTGTACGATAATAAATCCAGCAAATCTATTGCCAGACCCATATCATGAAACAAATAAAGATGACGAAGAAGATGAACATGATTGTGTCCAGATTACAGAATTATGTACAAAACCACGCCCAGACATTGAGGAGCAGCCTCTTAAAAAGCCAGATAGGGAGTTATTTGTCGATGGATCATGTCAAAGACATGAAGATGGTAAACTAACTGCTGCCTATGCAGTATGTGAATTAACTGGAATAGTTGAAGCATCCTATTTACCAAGAGTAAAATCTGCACAAGTAGCTGAATTGATTGCTTTGATAAAAGCTTGCAAAATTGGGAGGAATCAGAGAGTAACTATATTTACTGATAGTCAATATGGTTACGGGGTTGTGCACGATTTTGGCCAACTGTGGATGCAGAGGGATTTCATGACTTCTTCAGGATCCCCGATTAAAAATGGACAATTTGTAAGGGAATTGCTAGAAGCAATACAATCACCAAAAGAATTGGCTGTGGTGAAATGTGCCGCACATCAGTCAGGAGATGACTGGGTGGTAGTCGGCAAAAGATATGCAGACCTGGTGGCTCAACATTGTGCCAAAACCAGAACGTCAGTAAATAAGAGGGTGGAAAGAATGGGAATCAGCTGCCAACTTATGCTGTATATGCCACCAGAAACGTGGAATGAAGTAAAGAAATTGCAAGATGAGGTTGAGGAAAGTGAAAAGAATTTGTGGATTAAAGTAGGTTGTTCCCAAAGAGGAGATGATGAAGTGTGGATCAGTGCAGATGGCAGACCAGTCATGCCAGATTGTTTACTCTCACAAATGGCCAGAATGCATCATGGAGACACACACATAGGGAGAGATGCAATGATTAGGCTGTTCAGACAAAATTGGTATAATCCCAAATTCAGGGCCGTTGCAGAGAGTCTTTGCCAGAGATGTCTAACTTGCCAAATGCACAATCCAGGCAGGAAAACGATAATTGGGTTTGGAAAGATTGGAAAGGCAGAAGGCCCATTTATAAGACTCCAGTTTGACTTCATACAGTTACCACCATGCAGAGGGCTAAAATACGTACTAGTCATAGTGTGTCTGTTTTCAAAGTGGGTGGAGGCTTACCCTACTAGAAGAAATGACAGTATTACAGTTGCAAAACTGTTGTTACGTGAGCTCATACCTAGGTTTGGTTTCCCAGTATCTTTGGAATCAGATAGAGGAAAACACTTTAATAGCGAAGTGATCCAGATAATCTGTGAAGCATTTCAAATAAAAAAAAAATTGCACTGTGCATATCGCCCAGAGGCTTCTGGAGTGGTTGAACAATTGAATGGCACTTTAAAGTCAAGATTGGGAAAAATGTGTGCATCAACATCATTAGAGTGGCCAGACGCATTGCCACTTGTCTTGATGGGAATCAGAAGCATACCTGACAGAACGACAGGATTGAGCCCCCATGAAATAATGATGGGAAGAGCAATGAGACAAACACATGTTCCCACAAACAAACTGGTGAATATATCTGATGATATGGTTTTGGATTATTGCAAAGGATTGGCTGACCTAGTGCGTTCTGTCTCTCATCAGGTTGGAGAAGACGCAGTTTCCAGGCAGCCTGAACTAGAACATGATCTGAATCCTGGTGATTGGGTGGTAGTGAAGAATCACACCAGAGAAGCGTGTCTATCACCCAGGTGGAGCAGACCTTGTCAAGTCATATTGACCACCAATACAGCAGTGAAGTGTGCAAGATTTCCTAATTGGATTCACGTAAGCCACACAAAAAGAGTACCAGAACCTGAAGAAGAGAATCTACAGACAACGCCAATCACTGAAGAAGCTGAAGGTTGCCCAGCTGAGGAATCTCAAGCTAGAGGTTCGAGAGAAGCTGACGGAGAACAACCGAGCACAAGTCAGGATTGGATACCAGTGGTAGAAGTGCCTGAAGTATACCATAGAACGAGAAATCAAACTAAATTGGAAGAAATTAAAGAAGATCAGATAGGTGAAGAAGAAACAGTTCGGGATCAAGAAGACAAGACAGTAATAGATCCTGAACTAAATCAGATAGGGAAAGAAAATTGGACTAAAAACAGTGAAGATTTAATAAACTTTGAAGAGGGACAGACAGGTCTAGAAGAATCAGGTCAGGCTGCAGAAGTTCACAGTGCAATAAGCCCTGATCAGAAGCAGTTAGATCAAGAAGAATTCACTAAAGAAAATGGGGTTAATACAAATGAACATAAAGAAATAAAAAAGGAACAAATTCAAATTCTTGAAAGTCATTGTGGAGCTACTAAAGAGAAACCAATCAGACCTGAAAAAGAACAAACAAAAGAAGCAGTAATAAAAGAAAACAAAACAGTATTGAGCAGTGAAAATAACGAGATTTCTGAAGACGTAAACAGAGAAATAGTACCAACCAAGAAGACAAGAAAAGGAGATCATTGGCCAAGTGTCATCAAAAGAGTAAAATAGCACATAACAACCAGAAGTGAAGATCCAGAACAAGTACCTGAAGTGACAAGTCAAACTGAACAAGAGAAAAAGTCAGGAAAAAGAAAAAGTAAAAGACTGGGACTTGTGAATAACAAATTCAAGGGTCCTGACTGGACTTATATTATTCTTGAAGATTTTGAAAGCTCAGAGTCAAGTGACAGTGGTGGCGAAGGAACAAGTACAGAACTAACATACGAAGAAGAAACAAGACCACCCTGACTAAACAAAAGAATCCTCTAAAGAAAAGAAGAAGAGATAAGAAGAGCAATCTTCCTTGTCGAAAAATGCCTGATGATAGAGTTACTGGGAGACCAAAACGAAATTGTTGTAGGAGATGCTGTGCAATCTGCATATGTAGTCTAGTATTGGTGCTTATAGTATGGTTAGTCCTGATTGTAGCAATTCCTTACCTTATGATAATAGATAAGAAGATTAATAATGAAACTAAAGGGAGGACAGCAAACATGAAGGGCAATAGAGTAGAACTAATGGCAGAAGATGAGGCAGAAATTCATCACGAGGTAGCTGACAACAACACTAGTTTAAATGTTTTCACAAAGTTATTGTTTCAATATGTAGACACAAAGGAAGTTAGTAATTGTTATGTCTGTATGAAATTACCTGAATCAGTAGCTGAAGGATTAACATACCATCATTTACCACTAACATATGGCATCTCATGTAGTATATTAACAAGTCTATTTTATAAAACAGGTAGACTGCAGTATTATTATTCAAACTTAGATGTAATATTTTCTGAGGTTCCGATTCGCATGAACCCAGTGCTTAGTAGTCAAGACGCACAGTTTATGGGAGAGTTTTTCTTAACAATGAAATCGATAGACATAACACATGCACATAGACACAATCTAACATGTTCTTTACTAGAAGAAGAAAAGATATTTTTGAATTTAGTAGAAGATAGAAGACATGATTTTCAAAGAAAGCTTCAGAGCATAAGGCTCTGTTGCCCCCTTGGGCGGAGAAAGAAGGGAGTTATACACCTGGTAAAGCTCAAGCTGCAATG